>CM048848.1:32439805-32892305 GCA_026545225.1 Cornus controversa
ATCGGTCCAACATCATTTTTGGAGAATGTTGATCTTTTGGGTGAGATTTGGGGGAATTCAATTGGAAGCTCTTCCAATTTGAGGTAGGGATGTTTAACTCACAAAATCCAGGATTCTTGTGAGTATATTGGTTGTCTATGACAATCAATTGGTTATGTGGAGTAAATAGATGTTTCTCAATGTTCAAGCATGCTATTTTATATCATTAAATGTGCTCATAATGTTGGTTGATATGATTGTATGCTTATAAATGCCTTAGAGAAATTTATGAGCATGTTGGAATTGATTTGTGAAATTATGTTGGTGGACTTATGTATAATTGTGAGGGTGACTTCCATGTATTTGATAAATTACTCTAAAAACATTGTGAAGGATGTGTGGTCATGTGAAATGTAGAGGTGTGAAGCATGTTCATTATAAATGCATATGATGGCTAAATGGGAAATTGTTTAAATGTGATTGTTAGATGCCTTATTGGTTGTAAATTATGAATGTACATTTGATAAAATTATGGAGTTCATCTTCATTGGTATGGTGAGGGAGGCAAGCAATGTGAACAGTGGAATCCATTCGGTAAAACGACGAGGTATTCCGGTAAAGGTAACCCTCGTGAGGTATTCCGGTCAAGGAACCCTCATAGATTGATGTGCAGTGAGGTATTCCAGTAAAGGTAACCCTCTATAGGTGGGATTGGTTGTCCATAGGAATTGGAGACCAATATGTGGGAAGGATGAGGGAGTTGTGCATATTATGTTGCATTCTACCTTGTTTGTGATATGGTTGTGTTGTATGAATTCTCAATATGATAAATGCAAATGTATGATTATGTGGTATTCACAGATTTGGTGGAATTATGTTTTAAATGTTTCTACTGAGCTTGTGGTTGCTCATCCCATGTGGATTAACATTTTTCAGGAAATGGAAATGAGGTGATGGAGACTCCCCAATAGTACATTGACGTGGAGTGGTTTTGCTCCTCTTAAAGACTTTATGTTGTTTTATTGGAATGCATGTCCGGATTGTGGACCATATGCATGATATGAATATGTAAAGACCATTTGTTTTCCAAAAACATGTATCATTGGTGCTTTACGATTTCATGCACTTAAATCTAAACTTTTTGTGTATGTGGTTTGTGACTTATTTTTTGCACATTATATATGTATATGGAAAGAGGACGGTGTTTGCTTTGTTTTGATAGGTCATGAGCCTTGTTTCGATTTATATTGAGAAAGATATGCATGTTTTGGTGCAAGGGTTGGAAATCTGACCTACACCCACTAATTTGAGTATAACATGAGTTGTGGTTGGTGTTTTTGAATTATTCAAATTGAGTTAGAAACTAGACATCTTGAGGATGATCCATATCAAATTTTAAGTCAAACGGACTTATGGATTGTGAGATATTAGCATTTGAAGTCAGGTTGAGGAGTGCTATCAAAATTTTGGGACATGTGCAGTTTGAGGCGGCTTAAAGTGGACTTTGAGGCGCCTAGAAATCTTTGAGAGGCCTCAAAGTGGAGTTTGAGGTGCCTCAAAGTACTTTTTTGATGAATTTGACCCTTCTGGAAGTTCCAGGCGACTCAAAATGGACTTTGAGGTGCCTCAAAGTCTTAAAAACCTTTAAAATGTGAAATTTTATGATTTTTCGTGATTTAGGAGTGGAAATGGAATGTCATGGATGCATGGACCGTTGCGGGGCCTATTGGGATGGATAGTGATGAGTATATGCATGGATAATTACATGTGTATGATTAGCTTCCGCGGTAATTAAGAGATACGAGGGGGTTCATTGGGGTTTAATGAACGGGTTCACACCCGAGATTTGGGTTGGTCCGGGGGAGTCCCGGTGGTCCAGATTTCGGGAGAGGTATATCGAGCAGTAGTGTGTGAGTTTGTGGATGTTTTTCCAGAGGATTTGACAGGTTTGCCTCCCAAGAGAGAGGTTGATTTTGGGATTAATCTTATACCTGATACAGCGCCCATCTCTACGGCACCATATTGGATGGCACCGACAAAGTTGGTAGAACTAAAATGCCAATTGGATGATTTAAAAGCTAAAGGCTTCATTAGACCGAGTGCGTCACCGTGGGGAGCACCGGTGTTATTTGCTAAGAAGAAAGATGGTGGTTTGAGATTGTGCATTGATTATCAGAAGTTGAATCATGTGACAATCAAGAATAAGTATCCATTGTCGAGGATAGACGACCTATTTGATCAATTAAAGGGAGCTCACTACTTCTTAAAAATTGACTTAAGGTCGGATTATTATCAATTGAGGGTAAAGAAGGAGGATATTCATAAAACGGCTTTCCGTACGCGTTATGGACATTATGAATTCCTCGTAATGCCATTCGATTTGACTAATGCACCGGCGGCATTTATGGACTTGATGAACCGCGCATTTCATGAGTACCTAGATACTTTTGTGGTAGTGTTTGTAGATGATATACTTGTGTACTCATCTTCAAAGGAGGAGCATGAGTTTCACTTGAGGACGGTCTTGCAAATCCTTAGAGAGCACCGATTGTACGCTAAGTACAAAAAGTGCGAGTTTTGGCTCCAAGAGGTGAAATTCCTTGGGCATGTTATTTTCGAAAGTGGAGTCTTAGTAGACCCATCTAAGATTGAGGCCGTGATGAGTTGGGAGAGTCCAAAGAGTGTCTTCGAGATTCAGAGTTTTCTTGGGTTAACAGGCTACCATAGGAGGTTTGTGAAGGACTTCTCTAGTATTGCAACACCTATGGCACGACTCACTAATAAGGGTGTGAAATTTGTATGGGATGAAGCATGTGAGTTGGCTTTCCGTGAATTGAAGAAGTGGTTAACTACAGCTCCTATTTTGGTGATACCTGAGTGTGGCTTGGGATATGCGATTTATTGTGATGCTTCGGGGAGCGGACTAGGTTGTGTGCTGATGCAATGTAATAGAGTAGTTGCTTAAGGGTCTAGACAATTAAAGACTCACGAGCACAACTATCCTACGCATGATCTGGAGTTAGCAGCAATGATATTTGCTTTGAAAGGATAGAGACACTACTTGTATGGTGAGAAATTTGAGGTTTACTCAGATCACAAGAGTCTCAAGAACCTTTTCTCCCAAAAGGACTTAAACATGAGGCAGAGGAGATGGGTTGAGTACATAGAGGACTACAATTTTGATTTGCAATACCATCTGGGTAAAGCAAATGTGGTGGTAGATGCGTTGAGCAGAAAGTCTCATGGGACTCTAGCTAGCATAGCCATTCGAGAATGAAAACTAATGGAAGATTTCTCAGAGTTGGGATTATATTTCAGTGATGATAGTGAACCAGCTACGTTGTTTAGCTTGGTAGCTCAACCAATTCTTGTGAGTAAAGTGATTGAGGCACAGAAGAAAGATAGTGAGTTAGAGTCTCTTCACTCACAGATCATTAGTGGTAGTACCGTAGCAGGTTGGACCTTGCATTCCGATGGGGGTCTATGATTCAGAGGGTTGATGGCAGTTCCTTTGGATTGTCGTGATGACGTATTACGAGAATTTCATCATTCTCGTTTTGCAGTTGATCCTGGTGGTACCAAAATGTATCACAATATGAGGCGCCAATATTGGTGGCGAGGTATGAAAAAAGATGTGGCACAGTTTGTAGCGAGATGTCTTACTTGTCAGAAAGTGAAGGCGGAATAGCAAAAGCCGGTTGAATTGTTGTAACCATTACCAGTGTCAGAATGGAAATGGGAACATATCACCATGGATTTTGTTATGAATCTCCCGAGATCGAATAAGGGCAATGATACAGTTTGGGTTGTTGTGGATAGGTTGACCAAAATAGCTCACTTCTTGCCTATGAGATTGAATGATGATGTGAGGAGGCTCAGTAAGCAGTATGTGGAGCAGATTGTGAGATTACATGGGGTTCCAGTATCCATTGTGTTGGATAGGGATCCACGGTTCACTTCGAGATTTTGGCAGGGATTCCAGGCGATGTTGGACACCGAGCTGCATTTTAGCACAGCATTTTATCCTCCGATTGATGAACAGTCGGAGCGTTCTATACAGATATTAGAGGATATGATTCGTGCTTGTATACTTGATTTTGGTGGTGGTTGGGAGGACCATTTGCCACTTGTGGAGTTTACGTACAACAACAGTTATCAGGCCAGTATTGAGATGGCACCATTTGAGGCGTTATACGGCAGACCTCGTGGATCTCCAGTTTGTTGGACTGAGGTGGGCGAGACTGCAGCCTTAGGACCAGACATTGTGCAAGAGACTACTAAGAAGATTAAATTGATTAGGCAGCGACTGTTGACAGCTCAGAGTCGACAAAAGAGCTATGCCGATCAGAGGAAGAGACCATTATCCTTTGAGGTGGGAGACCATGTGTTCCTAAAGGTTTCACCATGGAAATGATTGATGCGCTTTGGGCGGAGTGGCAAGTTGTCACCAAGGTATATTGGACCCTTTGAGATCCTTGAGTGTGTCGGTGCGGTGGCCTACAGGTTGGCTTTGTCGCCAAAGTTGGAGAAGGTTCACAATGTGTTCCATGTTTTGATGTTGAGGAAATACGAACCTGATCCATCACATGTTCTAAGTTGGGTAGACGTTGAGGTCGACGAGGATGTCACCTATGAGGAGAGACCGATACAGATTCTTGATGTTAGAGAGCAAGTTATAAGGGGAAAGACCATTCCCTTGGTCAAGATATTGTGGCATCGTCACAATGTTGAGGAGGCTACATGGGAACGGGAGCAAGAAGTTCATTCTAAGTATCCTGACTTATTTTCTCCAGATGAGTTCTAATTTCGGGGATGAAATCCTTTTAAGTTGGGTAGGTTGTAAGGACCGTGACCATTTTTGGCCGATTTTATTGAATTTTCATTTAATTGTCATATTAAGACATTAAATGATTGTATATGTGTTTTAAATGTAAAATACATGTTTAGATAACTTATTTAAGGTTTGGAGAAATTTTTGGAGCGTTTGGCAAAAGTTGACTTTTTCGAGTCCGGTTAACCTAGGGGCGTGGGTCCCGTGGGCCCAGAAAATCCAAAAGTCTCAGAATGATCTCAAATTTTGAGGGTAGCTTAAATAAAATATTTGACTCACAAAGGAATTGATTTCGTGTCAATCGGAGTTACGGAACTTCAAAAATGAGCCCGATAAGGTTTGGTGAAAAGGTGATGGCATACTTGTAATTATGGGTAGGTCATTTAGGTTATAAATAGCCAAGAGAACTCAGCCATTCTCACTCTCTTCTCCCATCCGTGTAAGCATCTATGCATATATATACATAGCTTCTTCATCTTCTTCCTTTCTTCATGAATTTTGAGGGGCTTCGGGTGAGAGTTTGATTTCGCCGAAGAAGGAAGAAACGATCTAGGTGTTGAGAGCTTAAGATTGATCGGTCCAACATCATTTTCGGAGAAGGTTGATCTTTTGGGTGAGATTTGGGGGAATTCAATTGGAAGCTCTTCCAATTTGAGGTAGGGATGTTTAACTCATAAAATTTGGGATTCTTGTGAGTATATTGGTTGTCTATGACAACCAATTGGTTATGTGGAGTAAATAGATGTTCCTCAATGTTCAAGCATGCTATTTTATATCATTAAATGTGCTCATAATGTTGGTTGATATGATTGTATGCTTATAAATGCCTTAGAGAAATTTATGAGCATGTTGGAATTGATTTGTGAAATTATGTTGGTGGACTTATGTATAACTATGAGGGTGACTTCCATGTATTTGATAAATTGCTCTGAAAACATTGTGAAGGTTGTGTGGTCATGTGAAATGTAGAGGTGTGAAGCATGTTCATTGTAAATGCATATGATGCCTAAATGGGAAATTGTTTAAATGTGATTATTAGATGCCTTATTTGTTGCAAATTGTGAATATACATTTGATAAAATTGTGGAGTTCATCTTCATTGGTATGGTGAGGGAAGCAAGCAATGTGAACGGTGGAATCCATTCGGTAAAACGGTGAGGTATTCCGGTAAAGGTAACCCTCTATAGGTGGGATTGGTTGTCCATGGGAATTGGAGACCAATACGTGGGAAGGATGAGGGAGTTATGCATATTATGTTGCATTCAACCTTATTTGTGATATGGTTGTGTTGTGTGCATGAATTCTCAATATGATAAATACAAATGTATGATTATGTGGTATTCACAGAGTTGGTGGAATTATGCTTTAAATGTTTCTACTGAGCTTTTGGTTGCTTATCCCATGTGGATTAACATTTTTCAGGAAATGGAAAGGAGGTGATAGAGACTCCCCAATAGTACATTGGCGTGGAGTGGTTTTGCTCCTCTTAAAGACTTTATGTTGTTTTATTGGAATGCATGTCTGGATTGTGGACCATATGCATGATATGAATATGTAAAGACAATTTGTTTTCTAAAAACATGAATTATTAGTGCTTTACGATTTCATGCACTTAAATCTAAACTTTTGGTGTATGTGGTTTGTGACTTTTTTTTTGCACATTATATATGTATAAGGAAAGAGGACGGTGTTAGCTTCGTTTTGATAGGTCATGAGCCTTGTTTCGATTTATATTGAGAAAGATATGCATGTTTTGGTGCAAGGGTTGGAAATCTGACCTACACCCACTTATTTGAGTATAACATGAGTTATGGTTGGTGTTTTTAAATGATTCAAATTGGGTTAGAAACTAGACATCTTGAGGATGATCTATGTTAAATTTCAAGTCAAACGGATTTACGGGTTGTGAGATATTAGCATTTGAAGTCAGGTTGAGGAGTGTTGTCAAAATTTCAGGACAGGTGCAATTTGAGGCGGCTCAAAGTGGACTTTGTGGCGCCTGGAAATCTTTGAGACGCCTCAAAGTGGAGTTTGAGGTGCCTCAAAGTACTTTTTTGATGAATTTGACCCTTCTAGAAGTTCCAGGCGACTCAAAATGGACTGTGAGGCACCTCAAAGTCTTAAAAACCTTTAAAATGTGAAAATTTATGATTTTTCATGATTTAGGAGTGGAAATGGAATGTTATGGATGCATGGACCGATGCGAGGCCTATTGGGATGGATAGTGATGTGTATACGCATGGATAATTACATGTGTATGATTAGCTTCCGCGGTAATTAAGAGATATGAGGGGGTTCATTGGGGTTTAATGAACGGGTTCACACCCGGGATTCGGGTTGGTCCGGGGGAGTCTCGGTGGTCCAGATTTTGGGGCGTGACAGGGGAGATGATATTGTTACGATGATATTGTTATGTGATATGAGGTTCTTTGATAAAGGGGGAGATATATTTATCAGATATTTTTGCTTAAGAGATTAAGGGGGAGATATTGATATTTATGATTATATTTCTTTATTAAGCTTTTCACAAGTTGTGTTGTTTAAGGGATGTGCAGGTACAACTGGTTTTATTGTAACCATTTTGAACACACAAGTGAAGCTTCTATTGATCAGTTCTTTATTTCTATGTATTTTTGGGCAAACATTGTAATCTAATTTTTCAATGGGTTAGGTTATAATTGTTTAGGTGGTTTTGTCACAAAATTGCCAAAGGGAGAGATTGTGAGATATAAATTTGTAATTGGCATATTTTGGTGATCAAAACTTGATTAATCGAGTTGTAATTTTTAGATTATTCTTTGTATCGATCATCGACAACTTCGAGCTGACACTCAAGTGTATGGAAGCTGACAAATCAGTTAGAACACCATATAGTACAGGTAAGTATGGTGAGGACACTCTGCACTTTTTAGTTCGGAACTTATTTTGAAAAATTAGGATTTTCATGAAAATATTAGGGTTTTTCAAAGTAGGACCGACCCCCAATATTTAGGACCGGTCCAACTTTTCTCAGCAGTTTTGTTTCTGCAAGTTTTCAAAAAGTCCCACTGGTCCTATTTATTTGGCACCGGTCCCACTTAGCCTGTTCCACATAGGAAATAACTTTTGACTGAAATTCTGATTCCTATTGGGTTCGAAACTTGTAGGAGAGTTCTATTTTGGTATTCAACTTCTTTTTCAAATAAAATTAGAACTTCCTTGCCTATATATATGTATTCATATTTTCTCTACAAGTGTGCCTTAGAATATTATTTTTAGAGAGATAAAGTATATACAATATAATTAGGACTATCTATTTTTAAGAACACACATCCATACTACACGAGTGATTTTTAGGATGGTGTTCTACTTTTGATTAGCTGTTCAGAGACTGCCTCAAATTTATTTGCTGATCAGAACATTGGATTGAACGTTCTTCGCTTGCTTGCTTGCTAAGGAAGAAAGGTGACCAGATTGCACTACAAAGGGAACAAAATACTTGCTGAGTATTTTGGTTCTTTCAGCAACCTTTCTGTAGGGGTGATGACGTTAGCCAAAAGTCTACAGTAGTTGGACGTGTTGTCGCAATCATAAGCCTGAGGTATTTCGCATCAGATCCTTGACAGAGTGAAGAGGGGTGTGAGACTGGGATATAGTCTGTTGTACTTTGCTTCATCATAGTGAATTGGTTCCCTGAGGCGTGCCGCCTCCCTCTGTGGTTTTTTTTGCCTTGGGTTTTCACGTATATATGGTGCATTCTTTTCTTTACTTGCACTTTATTTATTTGCTTGCTTTAATTGTTTGATTAATTGGACTTAAAATTGAATTAATTAAAAATTAAGCAAACGAGCAAGTGATCCTATTCACCCCCCTCTAGGAGCTATTCCTGTAATAGGATCGCCCTTGGTAGAATTATTGCGGGGAAGTGCTAGTGTGGGACAATCCACTTTGACTCATTTTTATAGTTTACACACTTTTGTATTGCCTCTTCTTACTGCCGTATTTATGTTAATGCACTTCCTAATGATACGTAAACAAGGTATTTCTGGTCCTTTATAGAGAATATATATTATAATTCTAAAATACTTTTCGCAATCGCTTCCGCACCGCGCAACTCACATTAATTAGTTTTTAAATATTAGGTTTCTTATTTAATTTTTTTAGAATATTTGGAAATTTTTTTATTTTTTGAGGTTTTCTTGTCCTGATAGTTTCCTTTCGTTTTTAGGTTTTCTGTGCTATTAGGATTATGATTTCTTTATAACAAATACATGTATTGTAAAGAGCAGATTATGCAATCCATTGAATTATCAAGTACCCGTGAATAGTGTCAAGAACTGTACCAGTTAGACTGCATTGTTTCCCTTTTATTTCTCTATTAAAAAATTTGACTCATTTCTCTTGGCTAAATTATCGATTATAAGTTCCTGGATTACCGAGTTTGGTTGTAGGATATAATATGATGTGGATTATGTGAATTTTATATCTTTTTAAGGAAAAATGATAAATTAGTTTAAATACATGGTTATGTGCATTTAATTTACTCTTCGTAATAATGAAGATTTGCATAATGTGTGACATGAGCATATGATGCAATACAGAAATGGGAGCTAACTAATAAGTAGTTTCACAAATATATATATATATATATATATATATATATAAAACATGTTAGGGTTGTCATACAGAATTGAGAGTTAGCTAATAAGTAGTCTCACAAATATATATACAGCATGTCAGGATTACCATTTTTGTTTTACAATTATATTTTGTTATTTTTCATTATTATGTAAAAATTGTTCATTAATTGAGTGATAAGCATGGAATTTGTGTATTTATCATATAGGTTAGGTTGTTTAGATGGAAGATGATTGGTTTATCGATTATCTGATTGGGATATAGTATAGAAGACTTGCACGTGGGTTTAACCCACTCTTTATTGATATTTCATGTCATAGGTAGTTCTAGCCACAAAGTTGAGTTTGGGATTCTTCCTAAATTCACATGTCTACATTATGTTCCAGTCCTTTTAAAGTAGGGATGTGATTTTATTTTATTTTTCAGTTTATTAGACTATAGTTTTTTTCTCTTTTGGATATAGGGGTCCTTGAGTTACTGAATTCTTGAGTTGTATTTAATTGAGGATTTTGGTATATATTTTGAATTAAATTATGAAATAGCTATGGAGATTTATGGTTTTCTTTCTTTATTGCATGTGTTGGCATTTCCTAATTTTTGTGTATAAGCCTGGCCAACCTATGAATGTAAATTAGGGGATGTCACAGTTGGTTTCAGAGCATTATAGGTTTAAGTATTCTCGGGTGCTTAGGGTTTGTCGTATGATATCTTTCGCGTTTTGTATTATGATAAATAGAGCTTAAGTATAGGACTCAATGTACTCTATCTTTTAGTCTGTTATTGGGGTATTGAGGGTATGCTTACTATACATGGTAGACTTGGTTGGGTTATTTTTTATACCGGTGCATCACACTCTTTTGTGTCTAGATCTTTTGTTGTTTTATCTGGATTAGTGGTTCAACTTTATAGTCATTCTCTTAGCATTTCTACACCATTGGGTGTTAGTACGATTTTACGGAAAGTTATGGGCAAGTCATTATGGATATTGGTGGACTTCAATTTTTAGCAGACTTATTAATCTTGGACATGAATTCATATGATGTTATACTTGGGATGGATTAGTTATCGCATTATCATGCTCAGATATATTACTATAATAAGGAAATTATTTTTGCTATACCGGGTCAAGAGATGAATTTAGTTGTTATGCCGTTATCAAATGGAAGGTCTAGTACTCACCTATTCTTTATTAATGAGGAGTTTTAGGAGGGAAATTCAGTTTTTATGGATTCCATTATAGTGATGCGAGACTTCCAAGATGTGTTTTAGGAAATCCCAAGGCTACCACCGAGTCGTGAGATAGATTTTGTGATTGATTTATCCCCAGGCACTAGACTTATTGCTAGGGCCCTATAAAAAATGATGCTTATGGAAATAAGGGAGCTGAAAGACCAAATTTAGCAACTTCTCAGTCAGAGACTTATTCATAGGAGTACTTCATTATGGGGAGCACTGGTGTTGTTTGTGAGAAGAAGGATGGGTCTTTTTGCCTTTATATATACTACAGAGAATTAAATAATGTCACAATCCGCAACAAGTACCCGTTGCCTAGGATTGATGATTTGTTCAATCAGCTGAAGGGAGCCACCTACTTCTCAAAGATTGGCTTGAGATCCGGGTATCATTAGTTAGGGAGCAGGATGTACCAAGGACTCCATTCTTTATCAAATATGGATTGTATAAGTTTCGCGTTATGCCTTTCAGGTTGACAAATGGCCCCGCTATCTTCATAGATCTAATGAACAGACTACTAAGGGTCTACCTGGACCAGTTTGTTATTTTTTTTTAATTGACGAGATTTTGGTTTATTCTAGGTTAGAAGATGATCATACCAGATATCTCGATATTGTGTTACGGACATTGAGAGACCACCAGTTGTATGCAAAGTTTGAGAAATGTGATTTTTGGTAGAGGGAGGTGAAGTTCTTGGGTCACGTAGTATCTGAGAAAGGGATAGCGGTAGATCTAAAGAAGGTGTTAATGGTTCTGGAGTGGGGACAACCTACTACATCCTCGAAGATTTGTAGTTTTCTTGGGTTAGTTGGTTATTACCGTAGGTTCATTCAGGGCTTCTCCAAGATTGCTAGTCCGCTCACCTATCTGACTAAAAAGGATGTGCCTTTCATTTGAGATGATTCTTGTTATACAACGTTTAATGAGTTGAAGAGCATGTTGACATCTGCACCTATTCTAGCTATCCCTCAGAGTTGAGTACTTGGTTTTTACCGATGCATTATTACAGAGTTTGGGATATGTGTTGATGCAGAAGGAGAGTCCAGTATCATATGCTACACGTAAGCTTAAGTCTCATGAGCTTAATTACCCGACTCATAATTTGGAGTTAGTAGCTGTGGTTTTTGCTTTGTGGATTTGGAGGCATTATCTGTCACGCCCCATTTCTCGGGTCCCGAGAACCGAGGTGTGAACCCATGAGATCACCCTTACGATATAACTATCACCTGATCATACAATCTCAATTTTTTATTATTTTCAAGAAAATTGGGCTTCACCCATTTAAATAAATCAGATCCTGATATGTCATTCGTACTATAAACCTAAATTGGACATTTTTGGGCACGTGTACCCCCATCATTCACATCTATAAGTTAAAATGGACACTTTTGGGCGTGTGTCCCCCGATCATTCACATCTATAAGTTAAAATAGACACTTTTGGGCATGTGTCCCCCCATCATTTACATCTATAAGTTAAAATGGACACTTTTGGGGACACAGCAATATTATTTTGTTCAAACTAAAGCCCTTGACAAGCCTTACATGTTGTCCTTCTTCGATGACTCACGAATCCAAGCCGAAGCACTCCGAAATGTCGAGAGAAGGAAGAGAGACGAAATTGGAGAGAAGAGGGATGTTTGGGCATGAAAATGACTAAAATGCCCCAGGCCATTTAACACACCCTCTCGACCTCCATTTTTTATTTCAAAAGCTCCTAAGGCCTCAAAAGCAATTCTTTAACTATTTAAACATTTCGTTTGATCTAAAATCAAAATAATTATTTTTTAAAAAAATTTCAGATTCCCGGGTCCACTCGAACTGCGTCCCGGAGCCCCGTTGACCCAAAAAAGTCAAACTTCTCTAAATATTTTCAAAACTTTCCAAAACCTCTATACAACTTCTCAAATATTTTTTCCACACTTACACATTCTAACCAGCATTCAAAATGCATTTATGATCAAAATTGGTCCCGATTTCTACTGAACATATGGGCATGTATTAAAAGATTGAACAAGTAAACATGTATTGAATGAGAAAGTATGAGTTACGCATGTATTGTATAGGAAAACATGGATTGAACATGTATTGAACAACTAAGCATGTATTGAATGAGAAAATATGAGTTGAGTATGTATTGAACAAATTAGCATATGTTGAGTGAGAAAACATAAATTGAACATGTATTGAACAACTAAGCATGTATTGAATGACCAAAATATGGATTGAACATATATTGAATAATTAAGCATGTATTGAATAAGATAACATGAATTGAGTATGTATTGAACAAATAAGCATGTGTTGAATGAGAAAACATAAATTGAATATATAAACATGTAATTGAGTATGCAAGAAATGTAAGACAAGTAGGGTTAGTATGAGATACGTATTAGACATATAGAACATGAAAATCATGTAGAAAAGTGGACACTTTAAATAAAAGTACCCGAAAATGGCATAAAAATTAATAAAAGAGAGGGTGGAAATCATACCTCTTTTTGGAGCAAGTAAAAGTAATTTTAAAGATTTACTTAATCATAAAGATTATACCAGAAGAAACTTGAAATTTTCTTTAGTAGGGTTAGTGAATCAAAAATGATGAAAAGTAATGATGTATGTAATGCATGATAAAGTGGTTGTGTGTGAAATTTTTGTACACAAAGTCCAAAAATAAGATTTGAATTCTTGTTGATACTTTCTTTTAAAGGTGATCTTTTTGTGTATCACCAAGTTTCAAACCAAGCAAATGTTCTTGGTGTACAAAATGAAAGAAAGTAAATGTGGTAGGAGATATATGTATATTGAACATTGAAAAGAACTTGAGATTGAGAAGCATCATAAACTTGAAATGAAAAATGACAAGTTTTTAAAAGAAATTGAAATGGACAAGTTCAAAAGTAAGAATTAAAATAACTTGAAATGGACAAGTTCAAACAAGAATTAAAAGAACTTGAAACAGACAAGTTCAAACAAATAAAGCTTTTGTATAGATATGTGTATAATATGGATATTGTTTCTATTCCAAGCAACAATATTCTATGACACTGCACAAAGAGATTCTTGAAGTAGTGATGTTGTCTCTAAAATTTTCATTGCAATGGATGTGCAAAAGACATTTTAAGGAGAGTAAAAATGAAAGAAAAAGTGCTTGGAATGTAAAAATACTTGAAATGTAAATATTGCCAACAAGTAATGGTGATAATTGGCTCATTCTCGAGTGAATCCTAGCCCTCCAAAGTGGACTTTGGCTTTGGATGAATAGTAACTATTGGATCAATCTCATCTTGTCCATTGATGAAAAGGTAAAATTTTTTACAAGAATTCTTGCAGAAGCCATAGGCTGTTACGTGTCCTCCTCCAGCTAAATTACTAATTTTATCCCTTTGTAGGGTGAAAATTTGGCAATTTTGGAGATTCCCTCATTCCTGATGTCATTGTAGTGATGCATTTGAAAAGAATTATGTCAATTTATCCAAAAAGTGAAATTTTAGATTTTTCTTAGACAATGTATACGGTGCAAATCCTATTTGTTATTGAACTAGGGTTTTGGTCAAAAATGTGTTGGACTGGGAATATGTTAATATTATAGTGTATTCTACGATTTTTGGACCCTAAGATCATGATGGTGAGGTCTGTTTGTTGATTTCAAAAATGATTTGTTGGTTAAACTTTTGGGTTGATTAGTCTGACCTTGATTTAGGATTTTGGTCAACTAGATGTTCGGACTGAAATTGTGTCAATATTAGAGTGTTTCTATGGTTTTTGGACCCCACGATTGTAATGGTGAGGTCCGTTCATTGATTTGATTAATAGTTTTTTGGTCAAACTTTTGGGCTGACCAATTTGACCCCAATTTAGGGTTTGGGTGAAATCAAGTGTTCGGGAGGACTTATGGTTACCATGAGTAGTCATTATTGAGGTTTTCATACCTTTGAAGTCAATTATAAAGTCCTTTTCCCATTTAGGCAGACGAATTGTAAATTAATTTTTCAAAAATGACCATTTTACCCTTTTGGGGCTTTGGCAGTTTTCAAGTGTTTGAAGAGTCTGTGATTTCTATGAGTTATATTTTCTAAGGTTTTGGGACCTAATGAATTCATTGGTGTAACTTATTTATTGATTTGATGGTCCACACTATGTCCTTCGAGTTGCCTTTATGGGCCTTTTGGCTTATGTTGGAGGATGTGTGATCCTCAAATCAGGCATGAAGGGTTTAGGATTTGGAAAAGAAGTGGGAGGTTAAAAATGAGTGTGTACAGGCTGTGTGGATGTAGAGAGAGAAAGTGTAGAGATAGGGAGTGGTGGTGTATATATAGAGAGAGAAAGTGGTGGTGTATATATTTAGAGAGTGGTGGTGTATATAGATAGAGGAAGTGGTGGAGTATATATAAAGAGTGAGTGGTGGTGTATAGAGATGGAGAAAGAGTGGTGGTGTATATATATAAAGAGAGAGTGGTAGTGTGTATAGATAGAGAAAGTGTGGATACTTAAAATACTAGAGAGAATGTAAGCATAGTTGGTGTAGAAAGGAAGGTGTCTTGGAAATGTGAAGAGAGGGGTCCTGTTTATAGGCAAAAGCGGTGAATCTCTTGAAAATCCCAATCGTTGAAGTTAGAAGAAGTGCAGACCATTAGATTGGAAAGTGAAAAGTTGTGATTCTTGTCTTGCTCAAAATTAATCATTGAATTTTAGGAGAACAAATGTGGTCCATTGGATTTAAGAGAGTAGTGAGAACTTATAATTTTTGGGTAGAACAAATGTGGACCGTTAGACTGAAAAGTGGTGAAAAGTTATAAATATTTGGATTAATCTAGCCCCTTGAAGTTGAGTTGAAGTGTAGGCGGAACAAAAGCCGTTCGATCAAACAAATCTGGACCATCAAATAAATATAATAGGAATGCCTTAAATTGATGTGCAAGAGCTACCAAACATCATGATGTGGCAACCAGAAGATGACATGTGGTAGTTGTAGTTAAATTTCCCTTTTTGCCCTTTAATGTGATTTTTTAGGAATTTTAAGGTGTTGTGATGCAATGTATGACACTATAATATGATGTCATAGTGATGTCATTATTTCTCCATATATTTCATAGCTTGTGGGCCCCCAAGTCAGATCTGGATTGTTTATGTATAAGTGAATTGAATGTTTTGCCCCTATGCTAGGGTTTTGATCAAACAAACACCCGGAATGGATCGGGTCCATAATTACAGTATTTTCTATTCTTTTTGGACCTTCTAAATGCAATGGTAAGGTTCGTTCATTGATAAAATAACTGGTTTACTGGTCAACTTCATGGAGTGGCCATTTTGATCCTATATTAGTGTTTTGGTCAACGTGGTGTTTGGAGTCGATCGAGCCCATAATTATAGTGTTTTCTATGATTTATGGACTCTCTGGATATGATGGTGAATTTCATTTGCCGATTTGACAATTGGTTTGTTGGGCGACTTTTCAAAGTGACCATTTTACCCCTGTATTAGGGTTTCGGTTGATTGGGTGTCTGAAGTATGTTGAACCCATGGTTATTGTATTTTCTATGATTTTTGGACCTTCCAGATGCAACGACAAAGTTTGTTCGTTAATTTGACAAATAGTTTGTTTGAAAACTCTTTTGAACCTTTTGAACACATTGGTGAAGTCCGTTTATTGATTTGAAATTCAAATCTCCAGTTGTTTATTTTTGGTTGCACATGTAGGCTTTTTGCGAGTTGTGCTCAAAAGGAAGAATCTGAGCTCGGCACTTTTGAAGGTGGGTTTATAATGAAAGAATAAGGGGAAAAATGGGGTGGTGATGATTTTAAACTTCATCGTCACCTAAATAATTTTATAATCTTTTATTAAAATTGGTGAATTTTGACTCTTAATATATTTAATGTAACTCAGATTTTGAAAACCATATTAGTCTATAACAAAAACCGATTCTTCTGCATTAAACAAACTTGCTATAAATATCAATTTTTTATTGTGTGGCATACCATCAGGAGAGGGCTTCTTCCAAGACACGTGGTACGTATTGTGAGAGGTCAAATTCACTGCCGGATGGATCCAAATTGTTCCACTGTCTCTGCATACAAAGCGTGTACGAGGACTCTATATTAGACATGCCATGCAGATGCATTTATAGAGCCAAAAACAAAAGACAGTAAGTACAGGCCTATATCGCTCTTTATGAATTAATATAAAAACAACACAAACCCATCTCTTCTCTTCACAGCCCCGATCTCTCTCTGCATTTTCTTTCTCTCTCTGCAATCAGAATCCATTGTGAATGGTGGAAATCTCAAGCAATCGGTTGATGATCGCCCCTTTCAATTCAAGGGGGAACTGTGTTGCCTCTGGTTTCTCCTTCGCGTCTTGCAAGGAAGCCTGGTACTATCGCAGCCTCGGCCTCGACCCCTAAACCAATCCCCCTCAATACCGGATTTTTCTCTCTCTAAAAACTACCCTATTCAATTTCTCAATTCAATTTCTTCGATTTTGTTTATCTGAAATTTTTGGGAAGTAATCATGATTCTGAACAAGCAAAAGAAGAACCAAACCGGCAAGGGCAATCGGCTCTTGATCAGCATTACCGTTCTTGGCAGTGCTGGCCCTATTCGTTTCGTCGTCAACGAAGAAGAGCTCGTCGCCGCCGTCATCGACACCGCGCTCAAATCGTACGCTCGCGAGGGTCGCCTTCCGGTTCTCGGCTCAAATCTCAACAATTTCTTTCTTTATTGCCCCATCGCCGGAACAGAAGGTAATGAAAATTTGAACAGTTTTGTTAATTCTCATCAATTTCTTGAATTGTATGACAAATCTTCAAGATTCTATTTGGTTTTTTTTTTGAAAAAAAGTGTTGGTTTTGTTTGTTGTAGTTTTGAGTCCATGGGAAGCAATTGGGTCGCTGGGATGCCGGAATTTCATGCTCTGCAAGAAACCGGAGGTCGATGATGGCAAAACTACGGAAGTGATTGCTAGGAAGAGCAGCGCAAGTTGGAAGACGTGGTTCAATAAGTCCAAGTCTTTAAATCTCAGAATTTCCACCCATTAAGTTCCTTTGAATTACAGAATATTATCAGCTTTCCCTTTATTGCATTGTTCGGTTTAGGATTGCCATTCGTTGAAATTTATGCTTGTATGAATAACTTGTTACATTTTTTTTTTTTGACCAGTGAATAAATTATATTTTTTCTTAGGTTGATTGCTTTCTACTATGGAAATGGTAATGTTTCAGAAATTGAGATTATCTTCATCAGGATTGACACAGTCAAAGAATCAGTTAAGATTAATTGATGTAATTTAGATCGTTTATGAGCTATATGTTTCGGCGACCTTCGACAACAATGTATGTTACTAGAAGTATCTTCTAGTTTATAGGCATTAAGCTTTATGTTTTATGCCTGAAGGTGCAAGTCCAGCCACTGCCGTGGCTCTATATATTTTGAGCACAAGGCTTTCATGTGTGAAATAAGTAAATAAATAAGATTGGAAAAAACAATTATTACTCAGAACAATATAGACCAATCAAAGGTGCTTTTAGAATTAATATGCATCCAAGCAATGATCTACTAGCTGAACAATCGAGAAAACCATATACAAGTATAGCAATAATGCAATATTATTTTTTATATATATGTAGAGTAATGATCTTTTGCTCATCGGTGAGTAAGAAATCCATCCACATCAAGCACAGTAACTGTTAGATGTGACTGCTGAATTTTTTTTAGTAATTGCCTTTTTTATATCAATCACATTCAACAATTATTGTACTTGGTATGAATGAAATTTTTGTTCATCAGTGAGCAAGAGATCATTACTCTCTCTCTATATATATATATACATACACACATATAAATAAATAGCGGTAAAGAAGAATGAAGAAGGGCACCAACGTGGCAATGCCTCTAACAAATTCTAACCATTAAGACTCTACCATCCCCTTCAACTCCACTACCAAGTTCCTCGCTCTCCCTTACTTCCGACATAATCTCGAACTTAACTCTATCGACCTCTCCAACCGAAAACATAGCCACTGCACAATACAATTTAGTATTGAATGTCCCATTTATAGCATCCAAAACCATCATCGCAAAGTTTGGTTCACACCCCAGTGCCCCCAGAAATTCCAGGAAGAAACGAGAGAGAGAGATATCTCAATCCTATTGCATAATAATTTTGTACTACTCGTGAAATTCTAGAGAGAGAGAGAGAGATCTCAATCTTATTGCATAATAATTATTTATTACAATGCATATATATATATAGAAAGAATATTTCCTGACTAAAAAAGGAGAGATAAAATAAAGAAGTCCTAACTAAAGAAGGAGAAATAAAATAAAGAAGAAAACACAATACTACCCTTTAACATTAAACTCTCTAACACTCCCTTCAAACTCACGATGTAATAGTGAGAAGCATCGAGTGTTTGCCAAGAAGAAATTGGAAACGCATAATAGTGTGGGACTTCGTGAAAAAGTTAGCCACTGCAAAGAAGAAAAAACAAATGGTAAAGAAATGGTGTCAAGCTGAAGGTGATGGCGCACAAAATGATAATCAATCTCAATGTGTTTCGTACACTCATTAAAAACAAAATTGTTTGCAATCTTAATAGTACTCTTATTATCATAGTACATAGGCGTTGACAATCAGCAAGTAACCATAGAGCTAGACTATCTCTGCTGTAGTAGTCGCCATGGCACGATACTCAGTTTCAGTAGAAGACCGAGCAACAACTGTTTGTTTCATGCTTTTCTAAGAAATTAAAGAATCGCTTAGAAAAACACAAAAAGTAGTAGTAGACTTATAATCTGTGGAGTCATTAGCCTATTTAGTATTAGAAAAGACACGAAGCTGTGAAGATAATGTAGAAGAAAATAATAATCTTCTGTATAAAGTACCTTAAAGTTAATGCAAAATACGAAGAATTGCTTCCCAATGAATAGTAGTAGGAGATGATACAAATTGACTGACAAGGTGAACAACATATGTAAGATCAAGCCAAGTGATAGTGAGATACACTAAACTGCCAACAATAACTCGATATAAAGTTGGATCAGTCAAAGGGACACCATTAATAGAAGTATAACAAACATTAAGCTCTAAAGGAGTCTCAACTGCCTGAGTATCAGTGAGACTAGCTATGTGAAATATATCTGCTGCATACTTACGCTGAGAGAGAAGAAAACCTTTAGGAGAATGAGTTACTTCAATACCAAGGAAATAGCGAAGATGACCTAGATCATTTATCTCAAATTACTGTTGCAATTGAGATTTCAAAATATCAATGTCAGTAGTGTAACAGCACGCTCCACTTGATGGTATGATATTGTCCACTTTGGGCCTAAGCTTACATGATTTTGCTCTTGGATTTTACCCTAAAATGAGTTATACCATTTGGAGAGAACACACTACATATAAGTAATCTCTTTTTTCACACCCAAGTGATGTGAGATTAAGCACCTTGTAGCCTGCTAGTGTGGTAGCTCACCCAGTATCTCTCGCACGCGCCCATATCACACCCAGCCACAGTATCATCACTAGTCAATATCATGTCATCAACATATAAAAGAAGAATAATATGACTAACTAAGGTAGAGCGAATAAAGAGAGCAGAATCATGATCACTGGAACGAAAAACCCAAAGAACAAATTACTATGGAGAACTTTTCAAACCACAAGCTCTAGGAGCTTGTTTAAGACTATACAACACCTAAGTCTACACACCTGTCCAGGACTATGAGAAAGACCAGGAGGAGATGTCAGATAAACTTCTTTAGTAATGTCCTCATTCAAAAAGGCATTTTTGACATCCAGCTAGAATAAACCCTACTAATAAATAACGGTAATAGCTATCAAAGTGTGAACAGTCATCATTTTGGCTACAGGTACAAAAGTCTCCTCACAGTCAATGCAATATTCTTGAGTAAACCCTTTTGCAACTAGATGAGCTTTATATCATTCAACAGAGCCGCAGACTTGGTCTTGATTTTATTAACCCACTTAAACTCAACTGCACAATTATCAAAAGGTAAAGATACTAAGTCCCATATGCCAGTCATACGTAAAGCAGAAAACTCTTCATCCATTGCCTGTTGCCAAAGAGGATCAAAAACAGCCTCCTTATGGGAGGTGAGCTTAGAGAGAGAATGAATAGATGCCAAGAAAGAACATAAAGGATTATAATAATAAGAATTATAAAAATTAAAATGATCAGGAAACTTATGAACCTGTTGAGGATAATGAGGAGGGGCATGATCCACATCATCCGAAGCCAATGGAGAGTTTGTCGAGAGAGATGGAGGAAGTGTACCTACAAAAGAGATTGCTTTATTCCTACAAACATAAGTGTGAATATTAGAATGAGGAACAATAGAAGAAGATGTTGGTGCAGAAGAGGATAAAACATCAAAAAGAGATATGCCACTAACAGAAATGTACTAGAAATGTCATCAGGAAAGGGATCAATGTGTAAACGATCAGACTTACTCAAAGTGATATAACTAGAGAAAATAGAAAAGAAAGGAATATGCTCAAGAACCAACATATGACAAAACATATACAATTTTTTAGGAATAGGATCATAGCATCTGTGAAGACCGGATCTTTTTGGACATGCTTTCTTTTTTCTTTGTTTTATGAATTTAAGCCATGGAAATGAATTTCTAAGAGTTTTAATGATGAAATGGAAGTGTGGAAACTCATTTCGAGGTTTGGGAAGGTTTTGGAACCATTTGGCTCAATTTAATATTTTCAGGAATGTAATATCCTGTAATTTTGACGTTATTTAATTTGAGTTTTTCATTTATTTAAATCATTTTTTTTGTGAGTGTTTAAATGCTTTAGTTAAATTTTTATTTAAATGTTTTAGTTAAAAAAAATTCCAATTTCTATTCTTTATTGGTTGCAGCTGGGTCCTTGCTAGTGGATTTCGGCCAGGTGGGTTTGATGGTTGTGGGTGTCCATGTTGGTCCTCGGCTGAAAGTGGTGTCGTGAAGATTTCTTGGTTTCGGCTTTCACGGTGGTGGTACTCGGCCATAGTGGTATGGCTGGTTCATGGGTTTGGTGAGCTAGTGGTTCTTCTCTATAGTGATGGATTTTTTATCTTGGCTCACAGTTTTAACGGCATGGGTTGCTATGGGTGTTTTGAATGATAGTGTTGAGGTTGAGGATCATGATAGTAGTTGAATTTGGTGAGGCTAGATGGTGTTAATTGGTTAGGCTGATGAACTTGGGTTGATGGCTAAGCTATTATGATAGTGTAGACTATAGGTTAATTATGGGTCTTGGTGGCCATGATGGTGGCTGGGATATTTCAGCCATGGAAATGACGCTGGCAAACTGTGTAGGCTGGTATGGCTTGCAGCATGGTGAATGAGTCTTTTAGTTTTCATGGTGACTGGTTATTGCTCTTGGGCCTCATGCATGTTGTTGCCATGTTAAATTTTGTTGGACTATCCATGGATTGAAGTTGGGGTCCAATTTATTTGTTGCCATGTTAAATTTTGTTGGACTATCCATGGATTGAAGTTGGGGTCCAATTTATTTTTTTATATGGGTTGGTATAATTAAATTGGGCTTTGACATTTGGACTGGGCCAGAAACTTAAAATAGGCACAGTATCATTTAAAAGAAATATAAATGGCGAGCTTGACACTAGTCTGGACCGGAATTGGGCTGGGCCCAATCTCAATTAAAATTGGAGATTTTTCATCGTGCTTTGGAATCTGGAGCGGTAATGAACAATACGGGCTTCCGGATAATAAACCCAACGCAAGTTGATGCTTACTCTTTTCTCCTATTACTTATACGTTTAATTTACATATAATTTGATATCTGTGCATATGTGCTTCGTGTGTTAAATTTATATAAATATATATATACATAAATTGATGTATATTTATTTTATTAAATACAAATGTGTATAAATGAATATAATATATATATATATATATATATATATATTGATGAATTTTGATGAATGTGAACGTGTTGGTGTTAATTGCTTTATTTAAATTTAGGTATTGCAATTGATTGAATTTGTGAATATGGAATGAATTTGTGTGGTTAATTGATAGTGCTGTTGTTACTTAAGTGAAATTTGTAATATTACTTTATGTGCACTTTTTGTTATTGTGTACGTATGTATTGGTTAATATTTTTGTGCATTAAAGTGTGTATTTGTTAATTAATTCGTGCATTTTAAATATCAATTTTAATGCGTACGAATTGTGGATGCTATATATATTATTCGTTGAATTATTTGTGCATTTAAATTTATTTAAATTATAAATGATATATGGTTAAATTGTGAATTGTTAAATGTGATATTTATCAAAATATAAATTATTTTTTATTTTGTGATTATGATGCAAAAGTTAACTTGCTGCTACAATGAAAGATTGTTCAGCATATCCTTATTGAGTTTTAAGCTCACAGCCACCCCCCCCCCTCGATTTTGCAGGTTAGGGCGTTGAGATAGGGCATGTCGGGATTTTGTAGTACCAGTTGAAGATGTAGTAGTGTGGGACCATTAGAATTTATTTATGTCCAGGATTTAGGAGAGATTGTATTATTTTGAGTATTTGTACAGAAAAAATATTTTTAATATTTTCAATGTAATAGAATGTTGTATAGGATTCTATGTATTTAAAGGACTATTAGGAAACTTTTGAATTTTCTTATTCTTATTTTTATTTGTTTTTCACATTCCAGATTTCTCTTTGAAAAATATGAGATGTGATAGTTGGTATCAGAGCTTTAGGTTCGAACACCCTAGGACTACGGGTTAGGACCCAATGACGCGTTAGGTTGGAACTTAGGTTTGAAAACCTTAGGATGATGGGTTAAAATTCAAATATACATAAGTTTGAAATTGTGGGTTTAAGTATAAGACCTTGGCGGGGGATCAGATTTTTCTATTGTAGACATAAATAAGTTGTCAGTTGTGTTGTCTGCTATGATTTTCATAATTTTGAGTTAATGATGTTTTGGATATAGAGTTTTATATATATATATATATATATATATATATATATATATATATATTCTCTATTTAAAGTAATATGGAGGCATGTAAGGACTGCCAAGAGGCATGTCAGGATTGTCAAATACCTAATAAAGTATTCAATATTAATAAAGGAGGCATGTAAGGATTGTCAGGATGCATGTCAAGATTGCCAAATACCTAATAAGATATCAGTAAAGTACGGGAATAGGAATGTCAGAATTGCCTTGTATAAATAGGGCATATATTTATTTTCGGGCATGTTAGGATTGCCAATTTTACAAATATTTATTTTCGGGCATGTTGGGATTGTCAATTTTACAAATTTAGCAGTAATAATTGCATTGACTGCTAAAATTTATATTTATAAAACACGGTTAAAGTTTATGAGTTGCCTAATTATACATTTAATTATTTTCAGTTATGGTTGAAATGCCTGCTGGATTTTATATTTATAAATTGCTGTTAAATTTTTATGAGTTGCCCATTTATCTATAGATTTTTTATTAAGTTCATTACGTTTTGTGATGACATGATTATTGATAAGTGCACAAAACATGTTATTTTATATCTCAAAATAAGTCTTTAATTACTTTTTTACTTTATTTAAATATTCTTATCTTTGCATTTTGTGTTTTATAGGGGTTGATTTCCAAATAAGAAAAAAAGTAGCAGAAAAGGCCTAAAAAAGATATATATAGCCAAAGATAAACATCAGAAGAATTGTAGGAGAGATGGTATCATGTACAATCTACTTCATAAGAGGTCTCAAGTTCAAAAGTTTACAAAATACTTTTTTTGCATGGCCACGTCTGCAGTCCAGAATCAAGTTTGAGAATTTGAAGCCCAAATATTCAAGACTATAATTTTTTTTGGGAGCCCACCCTAACTTTCTTTCCCTCCCATCTATTTTTATTTATTATAGTTTTTTGTTTCTTTTATTATTATTTTTTTTCTTCTTGAAAAAAAAATATATAAAAAAAAAAGAAAGAAAAAAATATAATATTTTTATATTTTATTTTTTCCATGACAGGTTCTTATGATGCACTGCTTCTTTTGATGCCACCATCAAATACTCTTACAAAAGGAACAATAGCTTTGTCATCCAGGTAAGTACCTAATTCTTCTACATCATTTTTCTTTTCTTTTTAGATTAGGAAAACATAGTTTTTTTTTATGTTGATAACTTTCACATGCAAACTCTAGGATAGAATAACTTAGAAATATCCCTAAGGTCACACTTTCTTCATTTTTTTTCTTTTATTTTTTGTTCTTTTTGTTAAAAAAAAGAAAAAAGAAGAAACATCACACACTCACTCATTTTTTTATTTTTATTTTTATTGCTTATTTTGTTGTACATCTTTAAATTATAGAAGTAGAGCTAACTCTTGGTAACTCCAGTGAGCACCTTCCAACTTCACAATGTCTAGGAAAGTTCTGTCTAAGGAGTGTGGACGTACCGTCATTAAGCAGGCCAAGTGTCTCTCCACACTTTCCTGGGAACTTTCCTGGTTACTAATGCTTCATTTTTGTTTAATGAAAAGTTAAAGTAAATCAATTCATTCTGATTAAGGTAATATTCTTCCAACCTTCTATTTGTGCTTAATTGTTATTTTGTCTAACATTGAGGACAATGTTGAGTTTAGGTTTGGGGATACGACATTAAATTTCTAAATTTTCAGAAAATGTTGAATTTGCAATTTTTTGAAAAATGTTTTGTGAAAATGGTAATTTTCACACTATGATTTGATTTTTTTTTTATATTAAATGTGTATAAATTTTTAAAATGAAATCTTTAAACTTTAGTGCATTAATAAGTTCTTAAAAGTTAAGATTTTATCCTATCTTTCAGTTAGAACAATTTCATGAATTTCTAAAACTCAGAAAAAAAACAAAATTCACTAAAGCCCCATAATACGATTTGAAATTGATAAGTGATTGCATGTTAAATTTTTGACGAATAAAAGTGGAGATTTAACCCAGTGAGATATTGTACCATTCTTTTTATTTTGAGGATTATATGCTAATCACTCTGTTTTTTCTTGAATTTCACATAATTTTGTTGATTAGTCTCATTATTTCATTCTTTTGGTCAAATATTAAGAATTCATCATATTATGCCACATAATTTATTTTTTGAGCTCATGTATGTTGAAGAACTATACCTATCCTTCAGAAATGATTTTTAGCCATCTTTCATTATTTGAGCCTTTCAATTTTTTTTCTTAGTTATGAATTACCACTTGTTAACCAGTTGAGCTTTTTGCCCATTCTTTCTTTTATAACCATATTTTTTTTATGATTTTTCGAGAATGGATGTGATAATCAGTTAAGCTTTTTGGTCTAGCCTTTCTTTTATAACCATTTTTAGGTTTTCCGAGAATGGATGTGATCAATGTACAAGCGGGTGAAAAAAAAATAAAGAAGAAGAAAAAGAAAAAAAAAAGAAAGAGGGAGTATAATTGTTGATGAGATTTTGAGAAGTGTATATAAAAAGAAGTGAAATAGAAAGCACTTAAATGACAAAAGTTTGGAAGAAAAAGTTGAAAGTAATATGCTTCAAGTGAGTTAGTTCTTCCCAAGCATTCTTGAATAAACCGTACCATTATCATTATCACTTTTTTATCTTCCTTTTACCTAAAGTTACATCCTAATAAAAGTCCTTTTTGATCTTAAGGATAGTATAGTTCGGATATGGACATGACTGAGTTATATTGTTGTGTGGTATAAATTCTTAATATTTGATATCCCTTTCATGAGACCAAAGCATTTGCTTGAAAAATTCGTTCTTTGTTGAAAATATGTGAGGTAATTTGCATTTGTTCTACATTATTCTACTCACATATACTTGAGTGCAAAATTAGCCAATCTCTTAGTGTTCAATTTTGAGTGAAATATCATAAGTGAGATTTGAAATCAAAGCTAATTTTTTAAGAAAATCTAAAATGCAGTTGCTTTAAAATTGAGAAGTATATTATTGGTGGCTATTCACGCACACACTCTGAGTCAAGAATAGTAATGAATTTTTTTAACTTTTGAATAGTATTTAATCTTTTCTTTTAATTTTTTATTTCGCACTAAAGTGGAATAATTGAGTTATTCTTGATTTATACACATTAATAGAAAAAAAAATCTTTTAGTGTTAATTACCATTTTTTGATGTTTGTGGGTATCATTATTGAAACTCTCACGAGGCTATAGCTCGTCCACTAGGGGTAACCTAGGGGTTTAAGGCCTTATTGCATATGGTAAATGCAATCGAAATAGCCTGCGAAAGTGGCACATCTTTAGTTAGGAGTTAAATAAAAGTAGCAGATTTGTGCTCTAATATCTTTTGCTTGTATTTGCTAGAGGACTAGCAAAAGCTCATTTGGGGGTAATTTGATAAGTGCACAAAACATGTTATTTTATATCTCAAAATAAGTCTTTAATTACTCTTTTACTTTATTTAAATATTCTTATCTTTGCATTTTGTGTTTTATAAGAGTTGATTTCCAAATAATAAAAAAAAGTAGGAGAAAAGGCCTAAAAAGGATATATATAGCCAAAGATAAATATCAGAAGAATTGTAGGATAGATGGTATTCTGTACAATCTACTTCATAAGAGGTCTCAAGTTCAAAACTTTGCAAAATACTTTTTTTGCACAGCCACGTCTGCAGTCCAGAATTCAAATTAAAGATATGGAGATCAAATATTAGATATTTAAATTCAAAATTTTGTATTTTGAATTTTTGTTTTTGAATTTTGTATTTTGAATTTTGCCCACCTAAACCATTCCCCTTTAACTCTATAAGTAGGGGGCCTTAGGGGATGGTGAAGGGAGTTAAAAATTGTAAAAAAAAATAAAGTGTAGTTGTAAATATTTTTTTGTATTCATTTTCTTTTCTTGTAAACACACCTCTCAAGGGAGTAATGAAGCCACTGTGATGAAATATAAGTAAGTTCTTTATTTTCTTTTCTAATTTTTCCTCCCAAGAGCATTCTTCTACTCTTCTATTCTGAATTTTTATTTTCTAAAATTAGAGGGAGGAGTCTTCGTGTTTGCCAAATAATGGTAATTCGAAGAATGCCTACCTCTATTTACCTAGCCAATGTGCATCAGATTAAGTAAATGAATGTCTCTCTTATATATAATTAAGTCATTCTTTTTTATTCCATATTTTCCTTCATCTTTTCAAGTTCTAATTGGATTGGTGAAGTGTATTGATTATTGGAGAAAAAACTAGATAAGAATATTAGAAAATTTATTTATGTGGATTCATGGTGGTGGATTCCCTTCCCTTGAGATTTATTTTATTATTATAGTTTTATTTATTCATTATAATTCAAAAATAAAAAATATTTTAAAAATAATAATTTTCATTCCATAAATTAGTGTGTGAATTTGAGCTCATTCGAAATCTCGCTTGAGAGTGGTTCGACCCTGCTTACTACTATACAGTTTTTAGTAAAGTTTTTGCAGGTTTTATTATTTTTGTATGAAGTGTAGAAAAGTAACGACAAACATCCAATTATTCTACACTCGTCAATTATGTGATTACATGTTTATTTTAATTGTTAAATATATATGTTGAGTTAGGTGTGTAATACCTAGTATAGAAAGTAAGAGTGATCATTGCTGAGGAGAACATTATTCCCTATCGGAGTGGACTTGGAAAAAATGTGAGTAAGAAAAAAAAATTCATTTTATTTTATAAATGTTTGCCCTAAAAATTTTATAAAATTTCTTTATGGGAGACAGAAATTTGTCAGTCCAATAATGAAAAAGAAATAGACAGTGGACAATGCAATCACCCATGTAATAGTGGTGACCAATAGTCGGTTTCGTTTGGTCATGTTACTGGGTTTATGAGGCGGAATTCACTTGGGAAAGGAAGGATGAAATAAAGACAAAGTATCCAGAGCTTTTTATTTTAGGTATGGGTGAATTTCGATGACGAAATTTCTCTTTTTAGGGGGGCAGAATGTAATACCCTGTAATTTTGAGGTTATTTAATTTGAGTTTTTCATTTATTTAAATTATTATTTTTTTGTGAGTGTTTAAAAGTTTTAGTTAAATTTTTGTTTAAATTATTAGTTAAAATATTTCAATGTCTGTTTTTATTGTTTAATATAGATGTTTGATTATGTGGTATTAAGTCTTGATAGCCTTTAATAATGTGTGAAATTTTTTTTGTAAATGTATATTGTTTTTAGTAAAAATATGTGGGTATTATATTATTTTTTTGGACTATACTTATGTTTTTTATTTTTTTTAATTCTCCTCACTTTGGGCTAGGGGGAGTTTGGGTTGGATTATTTGGGTTTGGGCTGGATTAGGTGTGTATTATAATTGTTTAGGTTTGAACTAGGTATATATCTATTATTACTATTCCCTTTTATTTTTCTTTTAGTATTTATTTTTCGTATATATATATATATAGTATAGAGAGAGGGAAGTAGGGTTGGCTTTCTTACTTCGAGTTTAGGGTTTTGTAAAGCAGGTATGATATTTGAGAGGGCGAAAAGAGTTCCAAGGAGAAAAGAGTTTCCTGGTGGTGGTGCTCGGCCACAGTGGTACGGCTGGTTCATAGCTTTGGTGAGCTGGTGGTTCTTCTCTATAGTGATGGATTTTTGATCTTGGCTCACGGTTTTAACAGCGTGGGCTGCTATGTGTGTTTTGAATGATAGTACCGAGGTTGAGGATCAAGATAGTAGTTGAAGTTGGTGAGGCTAGATGGTGTTAATTGGTTTGGCTGATGAACTTGGGTTGATGGCTATGTTGTTGTGATAGTGTAGACTGTGGGTTAATTATGGGTCTTGGTGGCTATGATGGTGGTTGAGATATTTCAGCCATAGAAATGACGTCGACAAACTATGTAGGCTGGTATGGCTTGCGCTTGCAACATGGTGAATGAGTCTTTTAATTTTTGTGGTGACTGGTTATTTGCTCTTGGGCCTCATGCATGTTGTTACCATGTTAAGTTTTGTTGGACTGTTCATGGATTGAAGTTGGTGTCCAATTTATTTGTTTTTGTGGGCTGGCAAAATTAAATTGGGCCTAATGAAATTGGGATTTGATATTTGGACTGGGCCAGAAAATTAAAATAGGCACAGTATCTTTTAAAAAAAATATAAATGGCGGGTTTGACACTGGATTGGACCGGAGTTGGGATGGGTCCAATCTCAATTAAACTTGGAGATTTTTCATACGCTTTTGAATCTGGAGCGTCAATAGATAGTACAGGCTTCCGGATAATAAACCCGAGGCAAGTTGATGCTTACTCTTTTCTCCTATTACTTATATGTTTAATTTACATATAATTTGATGTTTGTGCATATGTGCTTCGTGTATTAAATTTATATAAATATATATATATATATATATAAATTGATGTGTATTTATTTTATTAAATACAAATGTGTATAAATGAATATATATATACATATATATATATATATTGATGAACTAGGTATTGTTCGTGCCTACGGCACTACAAAATATAAAATTATTGGACTAAAATAGAAGCTGAAAAAAAATTCGTGTCTTCAGTCGCTATGTTAGTGTGTGAGAAAAAAAAAAAAAAAGAGAGTGAATTGCTGTAAAGAAATCATGCAAAGGTAGTTGTGCTTTTTCTGAATCTAACACTCTCAATTTCTTTTTTTGACTTAAAAAATACCAAAAACTCCAAGTGTATTGTTCGTACCTACGATACTATAAAATAAAAAATTATTGGACTGAAATAGATCAACGTATCAATAAATAAAAAAGAAAATTTTTCGGTGACTACGCGATTATAACAAAAAAAACATTTGAAAAAGGACTATATTGAGTATTAATTTATCATGACAATTTTAATCCATGATGTACAATATCATTTCCAATGTCCACTCCCTATTTCTTTTTCATTATTGAACTGACACAACATCGAATTGCTATTTAGGTTTGATCTGACCTTAATTTTTTTCACATTATTGTTATTTTAAGTGTTAGTGTAAGTGAAGGTTTAAATTTGAATTTGGGTGGAAGTGAATTTGAATTTTTTTTACGCCGATATTTACATTTTTTACGACCTACTTTTTCTTTTTTCCACAAAGTTATATATTTGAAAAATATGCATTATCTCCCAAAAAATGATATATAGTGATATATACACTAAACAATTAAAACAATAGTTCTAAGTAATAATTAAAGTAAGTTATAGTTTTTTGTTCAAAATAAAGAAGTAGATGATGAAAAGATGATCAATAAAATTGTAGTGGAAGTACACATTATACTTTAAAATTGTTAAATAGACCAAAAAATTGATCACATAAGATTTTGCTATAGTATTAACTCATACATTTACATATAATAATACAAATGATTATCCTATAAAGCAAACTTTCTTGGATACAAAGACCAACACATGTAAAATATCGGCCTCTACTCCTACATCAACACACAACCTAAACCCTGCAATGATGCATCGGTATATAGTGAGTACTCAATTTCGTTCAGGGGAGTAGCTAGGACAGGTGCAGTTGTCAATCTATACTCTTCAATTCATCAAACGCCGCCTGACAAGAATCATCTCACACGAAAGGCACATCGTTTTTGGTTAAATGGGTGAGCAGACCAGCAATCTTGAAAAATTCCTGAATAAACTTGCGGTAATAGCCAGCTAAAAAACTACGAGTCTCTAAGGGTAAGGTAGGTTGCCCCTACTCCAAAACTGCTGACACCTTACTTGGATCGACCGCTATCCCCTTCTCAGATACTACGTGACCAAAGAACTTCACCTCCCTCTGTCAGAAATCACATTTCTCAAACTTTGCATACAACTGATGGTCTCTCAGGATCTGCAGAATAATACTAAGATGTCTGGCGTGATCCTCCTTTGACCTAGAATAAACCAGAATGTCATCAATAAAGACAAGGCAAAAGGGCCAACCCCCCCCCCCCCCCGAGTGCTTTTAAAAAGGTGCAAGAAACTCCCCTATGCTTTTTTTTTTTTACCATATCACACCCTCACATTTGCAAAAGTGAGCAATTTACCCCCTCTTGCACATATTTTATTATTAAAAAAATAGGAGTTTTTTTTCTCAAAAAAAAATCTGAAATAATTTTGGGGGGAAAAACTAAATATGTGGAATTACTTAATAAAATTTTTTGAGAAAAACAGAGGTTTTTTTTTTTATATTAAGTTATATCAATTTACAGAAAAAAATAAAAATGCACAATTACATAATAAAAAATTCAGATTTTTTTTTTTGTTTTCCGAAAAATTTTCCATTAGAAATAGAGAGAATTTATGAAAATAAAATAATTTTTGAAAAAAAGTCTGAAATTTTTTTTCTGTAATTGTGCATTTTTATTTTTTTCCTATAAATTGATATAACTTAATACATAAAAAAATCCTCCTCTCAAAAAATTTTATTAAGTAATTGTGCATATATACTTTTTTCTCCGGATATTATTTTCAGAATTTTTTTCCCAGAAAAAAAACCTCCTCTTTTTTAATAATAGAAAGGGATGGTCATAGAAAATATAATAAGTGCAAGAGGGGGTAAATTGCTCACTTTTGCAAATATGAGGGTGTAATATGATCCAAAAAAATAGTACTGAGGAGTTTCTTGCACCTTTTTAAAAGCACAGGGGGGTTTTTGGCCCTTTTGTCTAAAGATAATAACAAACTGATCTAAGTAGGCTCTGAACACTCTGTTCATCAGATGCATGAAGACAGCTGGAGTGTTCGTCAACCCAAAAGGCATAATTCGAAACTCATAAGACCCATATCTGGTAAGAAAGGTTATGTTTGGTACATCCTGCTCCCTAACCCGAAGCTGATGATACCCAGATCTGAAATCTATCTTCAAGAAATAGGTGGCTTCCTTCAGCTGATCGACCAAATCATCAATCCTTGGCAACAGGTATTTGTTGCGGATTGTGACCTTATTCAACTCTCTATAATCTATACAAAGACGAAGACATATACCCTTTTTTTCTCACAAACAGTACTGATGCTCCCTACGATGAAGTACTCCTGTGAATGAACTTCTAATTGAGAATCTACTGAATTAGGTCTTTCAGCTCTCTCATTTCAACAAGCGTCATTCTGTATGGGGCCCTTGCAATAGGCCTAATGCCTAGAGCTAAATCAATGACAAATTCTATCTCATGACTCTGTGGTAACCCTGAGATTTCCTGAAACACATCTTGAAAGTCTCGCACCACTATAATGGAATCTAGGGGAATTGTAGTTCCCTCCTAAGACTCCTCACTGATAAAGAATAAGTGTGTGCTAGACCCTTCATTTGATTACCTTATCATGACAATTAACCTGAGCATGATAATATGATAACCAATTCATTCTAAGTATGACATCATAAGAATGTATATCTAAAACCAATAGGTTTACTAAGAACCTGAGTCTACCAATATCTATAGTGACCTGAGTACAGTGTTCCCATAAAATCGTACTAACCCCTAATGGTGTAGCAATACTAAATGAAGAACTACACGACTGAATGGCTATACTAGATAATCTAACAAATGATCAGGATACAAAAGAATGGGATGCACCAGTATTAAATAAAGCACGATTGAGTTTACTATTGATCAGAAACATACCCTCAATTGCCTGTAGAGTCTGCACATTACATGGCATGACGTTGTAGACCCTCCCATAGTGCATCTACTGACCAGGTTGCCCCATGCGCGGTGGCCGTGCTGGTAAAGCTGGACGGTGCTGAGTCTAAATCCGTGGAACTTGGGGTGCCAGCAAAGGTAGTTGTTGTCTCTGTCCCTGCTTACCAAACTATCCCCGATTAGTATTGGGGCAATTTTTGACTAAATGCCCAAGCTCACTACATCTATAATAATTTTCTCTGAATGTACCATTCGTCTGCGGTACTCCATTTTATTTCCTGTGAATAGAGGCTTCCCCTATCTGAACATCACCGTGGCCTCTATGTTTCTTCCATGGTTGCTGCCCTAGTAACTACCCCTATTAAACTGCCTGCCACCATTACCATTTCTCATCTCCGTTATCTAACTAGTTGAGTCTTTGTTGTTTCATTTCTCCCCATTTCCTTTCCTATAATCCCTCCTCAACTAACAGTGGTTTATTGCAGCATCAACCACCTGGGCATAAGTGGATAAGCTGGACATCCCACAATGACTTGTCAAATATGCCAATTCATTATTCATGAAGTAGTTCTTCTTCTTTTCTTCAGTGTTCACCTCTTCAAGTGCAAACAAAGAGAGACTGGTAAACTCCTGCTTATATTCTACGATTGTCCTATCCCCCTGCTGTAGGTTTAGGAACTCCCTCTTCTTAGCCACCCTCATTGCATATGGGAAGTACTTACTGTCAAATCGGGCTTGAAACTCCTCATATGTCCAAGTAGTCTGCTCTGCTACTCTAGTAACTGACTCCCACCACTGTAAGGCATCACCCACTAGCTTAGTGGTAGCTAGCATCTACTTGTAGACTTCAGTGCACATGATCATGTGAAGATGATAATCAATGTCTTTCCTCCACTGATACGCTTTTTTCACCTCTGTGGACCCTGAAAACTCTGGTGGATTCCCTTTTGTGAAGGAATTTTGAACTCTATCCCAACTATTAGGCTGCTCCACTAGTAATGGAACATGCTCCCTATGCGGTGGCTGCTGATTTTGAAGACTAGTCACCACCACTATAGCTACAACTTGAGCAATGATAGCTGCCAAATCGAGAAGAAGTTCAGCATTTCCACCCTAAGGATTGTCTTGACCCCGGATTTGGTTTACACTCCTCCTATGTGGTGGGCATCTGAAGATGAACAGAAAAACATCAATACCCCAACAATAAACTAAAACGTATAGAGTACAATCAGTCTTATACTTAGATTCTATTTATTAGAATATGTAACGTAGAAGATACCATACGACAAACCCTAAGGACCCGAGAATACTCGAATCTAGAATGTTTTGATACCAACTAAAATACCCCCTACAATCTCATGTATGAGGTGGCCATAATAATTAATAGAAGGAATACCTATAATTGATAGCATGGAAGTACAGAATACAAGGATAACATAATAAATAAATAAATGTGGAAAGAAAACTTAAACTGAGAGAATGAATAATATAAAATAAAATTGAGAGTCTGAACACTACAACTTGGAAGTCCGATAACCAAAGGACCCCTAAACTCAAAATATAAAAAAGATTAAATAATCTAAAACAGTGTTCCAAAAAGTTCATATCCTGAACATAAGAAAAGAATAGGTCTCTACTCTGAAAAGTGATAAAGAAAGATGACTGCTACAATCTACAAACTCAAGACTATATCCTTGCGGTAGAACCAGCCTAAGACTTGAAATATCAATAAAGTAAGTTAAACCCACGAGCAAGTTCTCTCTACTACCACCCAATCAAAGATCTAGTAAATATACCCTCTATATGAGGACAATAAATAACATATAGATATGACAATACCATTTATCAACTAATCTCCTGTCTTATAAAATAATTAGAACTACGTTCTAAACCAACCCATCCATTATCACAATAAAGGTAGAACAAGTTTCTAAGTTTTAACAAGTGGCAATCCTGACATGCCGAAAAATATAATGTACAGATACCTTATTAGGTATTAGGCAATCTTGACATGCCAAAAATATAATGAATAGATGTAGTAACCCTTGTGGACGGGTGTGAGTGGGCGGGTGCGAAGACAGACATTGGGCTGAGCTACCACACTAACAGGGTACAGGGTGCTCAATCCCACATCGCCTAGGTGTGAAAAAGGGGATGTGCTTATATGTAGTACGTTCTCTTCAAATGGTATGAGACATTTTGGGGTAAAACCCAAGAGCAAAATCGTGCGGGCCCAGGCCCATAGCGGACAATATCATACCATGTGTTGTTGCGGGGTATTACAGTTGGTATCAGAGCCCGAACCTAGCCGGAAGTGTGCCGACGAGGACGTCGGGCCTCGTAAGGGGGTGGATTGTAGTAACCCTTGTGGACCGGTGTGAGTGGGCGAGTGTGAAGACAGACACTGGGCTGAGCTACCACACTGACAGGGTACAGGGTGCTCAATCCCACATCGCTTGGGTGTGAAAAAGGGGATGTGCTTATATGTAGTATGTTCTCTTCAAATGGTATGAGGCCTTTTGAGGTAAAACCCAAGAGCAAAACTGTGCGGGCTCAGGCCCAAAGTGGACAATATCATACCATGTGTTGGAGTGGGGTATTACAGTTGGTATCAGAGCCTGAACCTAGCCGGAAGTGTGCCGAAGAGGACGTCGGGCCTCGTAGGGGGGTGGATTGTAGTAACCCTTGTGGATGGGTGTGAGTGGGCGGGTGCGAAGATAGACACTGGGCTGAGCTACCACACTGACAGGGTACAGGATGTTCAATCCCACATTGCCTGGGTGTAGAAAAAGGGATGTGTTTACATGTAGTATGTTCTTTTCAAATGATATGAGGCATTGTGAGGTAAAATCCAAGAGCAAAACCGTGAGAGCTCAGGCCCAAAGCTGACAATATCATACCATGTGTTGGAGCGGGGTATTATAGTTGGTATCAGAGACTGAACCCAGCCAGAAGTGTGCCGACGAGGATGTCGGGCCTCGTAGGGGGGTGGATTGTAGTAACCTTTGTGGATGGGTGTGAGTGGGCGGGTGCGAAGATAGACACTGAACTGAGCTACCACACTGACAGGGTACAGGATGTTCAATCCCACATTGCCTGGGTGTGGAAAAGGGGATGTGTTTACATGTAGTATGTTCTCTTCAAATGATATGAGGTATTTTGAGGTAAAATCTAAGAGCAAAACCGTGAGAGCTCAGGTCCAAAGCGGACAATATCATACCATGTGTTGGAGCGGGGTATTACAATAGATACCTTATTAGGTATTAGGAAATCCTGACATACTAAAAAAATAATAAATAGATACTTTATTAGGTATTAGGCAATCCTGACATACCTAGCAATCCTAACATGCCAAAAATATAATGAATAGATATCTTATTAGGTATTAGGCAATCCTAACATGCTTGTCAATCCTGTCATGCCAAAAATAATTAATGATACGTTTGGTACGCAACAATGGAATGGAATGGAATGTCAATATTATCTTTTTTGATCCATTTCTTTGTTTGGTAAAAAAATTAAAAGTGGGAATGACCATTCCGCGTCATTCATTTGGAATGAAAAAGAATAAAAATTCATTCCACTACTCAACCTATGGAATGGTCATTTTATTCCCAATAAACATTAAAAAAAAAATTTAGTTACCAAAAATAATGTAATCATCATTCCATTCCTACATCATTTCAAGTTTGAAACCAAACAATAAAATGAGAATGATCATTCCATTCCATTCTCATTCTCATTCAATTTTCACTTTAATGGAATGCTTATTCCATTCCATTGTTGCGTACCAAACGTAGCATTAAAAGCATGCTAATTAAAATCAAGAAAAATCCTATTATCACATTTGCTAAAAAACAGTTAAATATGATGCAACATACCTTAAAAGTAATCGGAGGTTAACATAATCCCATAAACTGATCTAAACATCATATAATTAATCACGAACATTTATGAAAGCAAAGAAATAATTAAAGAAAAATAAACAATTAATTAAAAAGAAACCCCACAATAAAGCCCACACCTCCATTTAAAACATCAAGTAACTCTAAACCTAGCTTTATCCTAGGTTTCTGTGCATAATCTGTCTCTAAAAGTCCTATTAAAACTTTTGAGAAATTTCTAGAATTTTCGGTATTTTAAAAATATATTTTCTAATTTTCTATATTTAAAAATAATTTAAAATTAAAAAAATATTAAAATATTTTGGACTGGGCCCAGTGGGTGGGCTCAGCACGTGGGACCGGACCACCATCTTTTCGATCCTTGCCAGCCGTCAGAGGTGGCCGCACGCACGCCACGCGCCAGTAGCACGCATGGCTTGCCAGCAACCTCTTCTTTTTCTTCTTCCTTTTATTTTATTTTATTTTTTATGCGTTTTCCCAATAACAAAGACAACCGCCCACTGCCACTTTTCAGGCCATTTTTCAACCTTCTCCGACCACCAAAAATCATATTTGAATATACCATTCAACTCCCCTCGGTCTAAGCTATACATTGGTACTAAAATCACCGCCATTCATAGCCTAAATCAAAAAGGCCCAAATTCAAGTTTTAGGGTTTTTAAATTTCAAACTCAAATTCTCGTCAAATTACTTAACGATTCACTACCAAACTTATAGAGACTAATATTCAACAACTTAATTGGAACAAAAACCTTCACAAACAACGTTAATATTCAAGACAAATTTCATGTTTATATATATACCCATATACACACGTATATACAATTGAGTATTTTCATCATAGATGTACCAAATCCACATATTTTTCATTTTTAATCAAACAAAAATTCGTTTAACATGCAATTAAGCAAAAACCCCAAATTACATAAACCTATATGTATATACACGTATATGCATACAATCAAAAAATATAAATAAATATATATATATATATATATATATATATTTACAAGTTCAAGGGAAAGTGAAGAGATTGAACTTGCCTTATGATTTTGAACAAAATCACCTTCTCTCCCTTTTTTCGGCGTCTACCATTTTCTCCTTGTTTGTGTAGGAACCCTCTATGCATAGGAACTACTGAACCTTAGTTTTTATTCTCTTTATTTTATTTTCTTTCTAGAAAACTAAAATAATTTATAACTAATTAAGATATCTAGTAACCTTTGTGGACGGGTGTGAGTGGGTGGGTGCGAAGATAGACACTGGGCTGAGCTACCACAATGACAGGGTACATGATGTTCAATCCCACATCGCCTGGGTGTGGAAAAATGGATGTGCTTATATGTAGTATGTTCTCTTCAAATGGTATGAGGCCTTTTGAGGTAAAACCCAAGAGCAAAACTGTGCTGGCTCAGGCCCAAAGTGGACAATATCATACCATGTGTTGGAGTAGGGTATTACAGTTGATATCAGAGCCTGAACCCAGCCGAAAATGTGCCGACAAGAATGTCGGGCCTCGTAGGGGGTGGATTGTAGTAACCCTTGTGGACGAGTGTGAGTGGGTGGGTGCAAAAACAGACACTAGGCTGAGCTACCACACTAACAGGGTACAGGGTGCTCAATCCCACATCGCCTGGGTGTAGAAAAGGAGATGTGCTTATATGTAGTATGTTCTCTTCAAATGGTATGAGGCATTTTGGGATAAAACCCAAGAGCAAAACCGTGCGGGCTTAGGCCCAAAGTGGACAATGTCATACCATGTGTTGGAGCGGGGAATTACAAGATAATTTATATATATATATATATTCTAACTCAAAAGTCTAGCCCAACTTTCCCTAGTCCAGACTGAAAATAATAAAAATAAAAGAACTTCCAAAAGTATGGTCCAACCTAAAAAATAAAATAAAATTAAATAAAATAAAACCTAAGGTATTTATCATTTTAAAACACCTAAAACACATTTTAGACAAATAAACAACTTGGCATTTAAAAACTAAATAAACTATTAAAACAATTAGGACAATTTAGATACACAGAGCATTTACTCATGTAAATTCCACATATATACATGTTTAACACAAAAATACATCTTTTAAACACATATAAATCTAGTCAAATGTCCTGAACATCCAACATACTCACACAAACCCTGAATTTTATGGGTTAGACATCCCTACCTCGATTTGAAAGAGTTTTCAAATAAAAATCTTAATTCCACCGAATTGAAAATCACTCAAAATCAATTTTGAACCGATTAAAGTGAAGCCCTCGCCACGTAGAACAAGCCATCCTTCTTAGGCACTTCACAAATCACACTCTTAGGCCTCCAAATCTTAGAGAAAGGGAAAAGAGATGAAAGGGAAGAGCGAATAGCAATAACTGATGTTTTGGTCTCCAATTAATGGCCAAAAAGATCAAATTGCCCTTACGCCACTTAACGTACCCTCTCGGCTCTGTTTTCAATTCCATAAACATCTATGGTTCTGAAATTCTTTCCATCTCTCTTCCAATCTCATAAATAGTTTAAAACTAAAAATATATATTTATAAAAAATAAAAAAAATTGGTTCCCTAGACCTACCCGTATAATTCCACAGGCCCCACCGACCTCAAAATTCCAAATGCACCAAATGGCTCAAAAAACTCCCCGGACATCAAAACAAGTCATCGGACATTCGCACTTGTAATTTCTCTCTAAAACACATGCATAATCATTTATAATCATTTTTGTGATGAAGCCTAGGGCCAGGATGGATGATGTTTTGATACCATGTAAGAAACAAGAGAGAGGGCTCTCAGTCTTATTGCATAGTAATTACATATTACAATCCATATATATACACAGAATATGCCCTAACTAAAGGAAGAGAGATAAAATATATAAGCCGTAACTAAAGAAGGAGAAATAAAATAAAGAATGAAAGACAATACTACCATTTAACATTAAACTCTCTACCAATTCCGACCTCACTGTGCTCCATTTTCTGAACCGCTTCATTATACACCTCCTCAAACCTAATTCTCACAGAAAAATTTTAAAATGTTTTCGAGTTCTAGTTGGACGGATATTTAGGATGACTTAAAAAGAAATGCATTAAATGACATATATTACTAGCACTTTGGATTTGCGAGCAAATGAATTTCTTTTTATTCTTTCTCACCTCACTACTTTTCTCTAGCTAGCTCAGTCACATCACTGATCTTTCCTCTTTTTCTCTCTCTTAATTCTCACATTCTCTTTTTAAAACCTCAATATTGAAGTTCCTCTTTCTCGTTGTCAAGAACATGTCTTGAGTTTTACCCTCTGTAAGACCATCTAGACCTCTCTGAAGCGTGAAAAAAATGGCTCTCTTCGTAATGCAAGAATGAGAGTGAGAGAGGGAGAGAGAGAGACTTAGCTGTGAAATTTTTTTGTTCCCCAAGCTCGACGGAGACACTTTTGTGATTTCACATTTTCTTCATGTTGATCAGATTTGAAGCTGTATAATGTTCATAGAGAAGGATGTTTGGTTCTTGAATGTTGCACTAAACTGATCAAGTTGAGCTCTTCCTCTCTATTTCTACTTTGGCCCTTGATTGCAAGATCGTTCAATCCGAAGTTGGTGTTCTCCATATGCTTTGAGCCCTACCTTTTATGGAAATATATATGTGTGTGTTTGTGTATGTGTATGCATATATATATATAGAGAGAGAGAGAGTACTTACGTTTTGTTGTGGAAGTTCTAAAGAAAAAGTAGAGGCCTTTTGTTGAAGCATAGAGTGATTTTAAAGTGAATAGAGTTAGAGATTGGGGGTGTGTTTTAGAGAAAAAAAAAATTTGTTTCCCAGTTCTAGTTCAAAATATGTGGTTTGACTGATATGATGTAGTAACCCTTGTGGACGGGTGTGAGTGGGCGGGTGCGAAGACAAACACTGGGCTGAGCTACCACACTGACAGGGTACGAGGTGCTCAATCCCACATCGCCTGGGTGTGGAAAAGGGGATGTGCTTATATGTAGTATGTTCTCTTCAAATGGTATGAGGCATTTTGGGGTAAACCTAATAGCAAAACCGTGCGGGCTATGGCCCAAAGCGGACAATATCATACCATGTGTTGGAGCAGGGTATTACAATTGGTATCAGAGCCTAAACCCAGCCGGAAGTGTGCCGACGAGGACGTCGGGCCTCATAGGGGGGTGGATTGTAGTAACCCTCGTGGATGGGTGTGAGTGGGCGGGTGCGAAGATAGACACTGGGCTGAGCTACCACACTGACAGGGTACAGGGTGCTCAATCCCACATCGCCTGGGTGTGGAAAAGGGGATGTGCTTATATGTAGTATGTTCTCTTCAAATGGTATGAGGCCTTTTGGGATAAAATCCAAGAGCAAAACCGTGCGGGCTCAGGCCCAAAGCGGACAATATCATACCATGTGTTGGAGCGGGGTATTACAGTTGGTATCAAAGCCTGAACCCAGCCGGAAGTGTGCCGACGAGGGCGTCGGGCCTCGTAGGGGGGTGGATTGTAGTAACCCTTGTGGACGGGTGTGAGTGGGCGGGTGCGAAGACAAACACTGGACTGAACTACCACATTGACAGGGTACGAGGTGCTCAATCCCACATCGCCTGGGTGTGGAAAAGGGGATGTGCTTATATGTATTATGTTCTCTTCAAATGGTATGAGGCCTTTTGGGGTAAACCCAATAGCAAAACCGTGCGAGCTATGGCCCAAAGCGGACAATATCATACCATGTGTTGGAGCGGGGTATTACATATGACCTTAAATAGAGGAGAAATATATGATTCGTCTAGCCCACTCCAAGAAGTTGGGATAAAGTTGGTTGTTATTATTGTTAGTTCTAGTTCAAAATATGTGAAGTCTTCTGAGGAATGAGTGATAGATAATTTGGACCAGACACTTGCAAAGTCTTCATTGCAGTAGGAGCTTGGTCTTTTCACAAAAGAGTTTTATGCCTTGATTGGTTTGAAGGAAGGAAGGAGGGAGGATGCTTCCTACATTTGATTGAAGGAAGAGAAGAAAAGGTGAAAGAAAGGAAGGATGCAGGCCCACCTTTTTTCATCTCTCTAAAAATGGGTGGAAGAAAGTAGAGAAAGAAGGAAGAACTATTGTATAAATATGAAATAACATTTTTTTCCATTCAATTATCTACTCAGTTACTTTGTTGGCATCCAATAGAGTGATGAAACGGTAAAAATATGTTCAAGGCACTCTCTTTTCATCCCTACCATCAAAGGTTATAAGTCTAGTGAAATTTTCCTACATTCTGAAGTAGAACCATAAGGGTAAAGTGGGTGTGTGAATCACAACTAAAAAAAATCTCTTCTTATCCATCCCACCAAACAGAGGAAGAGGTCCCCTCCTTCCCTTCCACTCAAGCAAATACAAGAATGTATAGGTACCCTCCTTCCTTAAAGATGTTTCTTCCATCCTTTTTCTTGTCTCATTTCTCCATATTTCCATCCATCCTACTAAATGAAGCAATTAGAGAGAGTGTTTTAAGGAGTAGTTGGTCCATTCACAACTATCTCAATCAACATTAAAAATACATTATAATCATATTTTAATTGTTTATATGTAATTTCGTAAAGAAATGTTAATGGCGTCAACCGACAACTTTTCACAAGAGAGGATAGTGTATTTTTGTAAAGCACATGATAGTCTCTGTATTTTTGTCAAATATTTGGGCAGCTCAATGTAATTTTACAAAGATATATATCTTTTGTTGAGGGATTATATGCTTATATAATTATACGATGTACGTATAGGAGACTGTTATATATATGACAGATTATATTTTTTGTTAAAAAATGTAATTATTTACGACACATAAATTTACATTTATTTATTATTATTGTTATAGCTGAAAATAATCAAAAACTGTTGGTATCAATGAGAAGTACAACAAACATGGGAATTTAGTTGAGTCATGGTAAATCTAATAAAATATGGCAGAGAGTTATTACTTACAGTACAACTAAATAAGATTATAATAAACTTAGGTAGTATTATGTCTTCAAAAGACATTTGGAATTTTCTTTTATAGTACAATTGCATCAGTCATGGGTCCACTTTGCTCGATTCATTCTTGTAAGAGAAAATGACTTTGCTCAACTCATTCTTGTTCACACGGAGAGGGAGATCGAGGGACCCTTCGCTTGGACTGTAACCTCATCATCATCATCATCACTCTTTCCTTTGTTTCAAATGAATGCAGTTAGCCACATACATTTTCTTTCACCATTCTATTCCATGTTGTCTTCATCCGATAAGGACTTATGAAATATGTTGACTAATAATTTGAGTGGCCTTCATTTGAGAAGGGCTTAAGGCATGACCACATATTCTAGCTATGTTAGGAATAGGTCAAACATAGTTCCAATGAACTATGTCGAAAACAACATATAGATGTTGGAAATTGAGATGCTTCCAACGTTGCCTTCATCCGAGAAGGGATTAAAGTGCATTAACCAAAGGAGACCAGGCCCGGGCAACTATTTACCAAAAACATAGGTCTCCGATTGAATTTGCCATGTCTCTTCTAATAGTTAATATTTTAAAATTATTTTTAATTACTTCATTACATACTAGTTTTGGTCGTCCTCGCCTTCTCTTACTCCCTACGCAAACTACTCTTTGCTTTCTAACAGCCGCATCAATGGATCTACATTCTGTATTCATACCACCTATGTCACGCCCCTAAATTTAAATAATAAAAACACTGATTCTATACTTAAATAAAGTACGTGATTTGCAACCACAACTACCTCATACAACATATTATAACTCTCCAAAGAAGAATTTTATTGAAACTTAAATAACTACAAAACAAATGTAGCATCATCTAATACAATCAATAAAATTCTCAACATTATTACATAAGTTCATATCAACTTTATTGAACTACAAAGAAGTAGGAAAACAGAAAAATCATCTCCATCCAGCTCACATGACTCCATCACGTTCCAATCAACGTGTACCTGAAAATTGTTAAGGAGTGAGCTTACAAGCTCAACAAGGGTTTGCTAAACACATTCCCTGCTCAGCAAATCGATTCACCTTATATTTCCATATATAAAAGTAACTCGTCAAAAATACATTAATTACATGTATTCATCCCAAGTCATAAATTCTCATATATCATAATTACCAAAATATACAACATAACGCAATTTTCCCAATTTCACACCATAACTTGTTAACCATCTTCATTAACTTAATTTAAATTTTACTTATCTCACATGAGCCCCAGGCTCCCCTCCAATCAATGGTGTGCATCGCATAGTCCCGGACTACCGAAAACACACATATGGCTGGGTTATACGTCTACTCACCCAGATGGTCCCGGACCACGTCCACATAATAAGGGCATGCTGAGCCCAATGGCCATAACAAAAGGGTAGTGCACTCCCAATAGGCAGGTTCCTGACCATACCTAACAAAGTCATCATAAGAATAGTCCTAGACTACTCCTCGACTACTCACCATTATCCATTACAAACTTTAATGTAATTTCACATTTTTCAGCAAATTTGAGTTAATTAAACTGAAATACATTATTCTAGAATTTTTCATAATTTTAGAAATATTTTTACTATTTTCCTCTAATTTTCAATAATGAAAATTTAGTTAAAACTTTTGGCTTGCATACAAGAAACCAAAATAAATAAATAAATAAGTATCTTTTCTATACAATAAACTGTCCAGAATATTATACAAGAACTGTCTGGATATATCTATATCCTTCTAGAAATATCAGGTTGGTAAACACATTCCTTATAAATAACTAGTTCTGTTGGTAACTCATTTCACTCACAAATGTATAACCCACTTTGAGTGTCACTCTTCGCCTCTAAAAAAATAAGAACTAACATTACAGAAGCTAAACTATTAAACTTTATCAAACCCAATTGTCACTTTCAATACACATATACCCACCGTCCTAGATATAATCAAATCAATGTACAACCACTGCCTTAAAGTAAATATACGGTTCCACCACTCCACTTTCCTAAGGTAATTATACAGAACACTGGTTCCCCGTGCCACTGTGCTAAACTAAATATACATAACACCCACGCCACTATCCTAAAGTAAATATACAGAACATTAGTTCCACCGTGCCACTGTCCTAAACTAAATATACAGAACAACACTGATTCCACTATTATACGTCTAATTATCTACACAATAAAGCTGACCCTAAATACTTATGTTATACCTACCCCAGTATATCAATCATTCAGATTTCACTAAACAACACCTTCGTTTTGAAATCCAGATTACACTAAACAACACATTCGTACATTCGTTCAATAATCCAGATTCTACTAAACGACACATTCGTTTAACAGATTCCACTAAACAACACTTTTACTCAGTAATCCAAATTCCACTAAACAACACTTTACATGAATAATTATATATACATTACTGGAATAACTGCAATAACTACTGTTAGTCCCATTCTCCACTACTGATAACGACAAATAAATCCACTAAATCCATAACATTTATTTCAACGCGTAACATAACCTTCAATATTTATAACTGCCCAACATCAAATTCATATGTTTTTACACAGAACCTAATAACAGTTCATATATTGTGCAATCAACATCAATTTCACACGTTCTTTTACACAGAACTCAACAACAATTTAAAATCCACAATATTGTTATTTCAAACACGTGATTTATTCCTATGGGTGCATACATATTGAAAAGGTTTTCCCTATTCACAGTTTATTGATATTTAAACACTAGATCTCATATTTAATCTAGTAATTAATTTATACTTCAGAAAAACTCATGGGATCAATACATTAAATGTAATCCTAAGGTGTCAACATGATTAAAAATTCTAAACCTATAATTAAACGACAAGTCTCAGTTATATATAAATATATAAAACGAATCGACTTGCCTGTTATCGCTATTCCAATCACCGCTATTCGAATCACTGACTCTCTCTATGCAATTCCTCGATCACCGTTTCTCCTTCCGGCTACTGCAGAGGTTCGACGTATATTGGTGATATATTTGTTTTAATCAAATATTATATATATCAAAATACAATATTATATCAAAAGTTATATAAGAGCCGTATATCATATTTAAGCGATATAAGGGGTTTTTGAACTTTAAAAGACTCCTATTTATCTGCATCACTTAATATTTCAAAATTTAAAATAATATAACTATATATGTATATTATACGCTATATAGTTTTTATTTTATTTTTCAGGATATTACATCCTACCCTCCTAAAACAGAGATTTCGTCCTCGAAATTTTACATACCTTACTCAAAGAGTTGTGGGTACTTTTTCATCATCTCTGACTGCAACTCCCATGTAGCTTCTCTCTCGTTCTGATGATTCCATTGCACCTTCACTAGAGGAATCTCTGTCCGCCTCAACCATTTCATCATACAGTCCACAATACGAACAGGTGTCTCCACATATGTAACATCAGGACGCAACTCTACTTCACTATAATCAATAGTCTGAGTCTCATCTCTTAAACATCTCCTCAACATAGAGACATGGAAAACATCATGCACAGATGATAAACTGGGAGGTAGAGCCAATTTATAAGCCACTTCCCCAATTCTGTGTGTGATCTCAAAAGGTCCAACATATCGAGGAGCTAACTTCCCTTTCTTTCCACCGAACCTCATAACCCCCTTCATAGGCGAGACTTTCAGAAACACCAAATCTCCCACAGTAAACTCTAAAACTCGACGTCGTCGATCTGCGTAGCTTTTCTGTCGACTTTGAGCTGTACGGAGTCGATCTCGAATGATAACTACTTTCTCTGTGGTCTCTCGCACCAACTCGGGCCCCAATAGGCTGCTATCACCAACCTCAGCCCAACAAATCGGTGAACGACAAGGTCTCCCATATAGTGCTTCAAAAGGTGCCATGCCAATGCTAGCCTGATAGCTATTATTATAGGCAAACTCAATCAGCGGTAAGTGATCCTCCCAACTACCCCAAAAATCTAAGACACAAGCACGCATCATATCTTCTAATATCTGAATGACCCTCTCTGACTGACCATCGGTCTGAGGGTGAAAGGCAGTACTCAAATTCAAAGAAGTACCAAAAGCGTTCTGAAAAGTACTCCAAAACTGAGATGTAAAACGAGGATCACGGTCTGAAATAGTAGACACTGGCACTCCATGGAGCTTGACTATCTCCTTAATATAAAGATCACACAACTTTTCCACCTTGTCAGTAGCTCGAATAGGCAGAAAATGAGCTGATTTAGTCAATCGGTCCACTATTACCCACACTGCATCATGGTTCTGTTTTAACCTCGGTAACCCCACTATGAAATCTGTTGTCACATGCTCCCATTTCCACTCAGGCACACGCAATGGTTGTAATGGTCCAGCTGGTCTCTGATGTTCAATTTTCACTCGCTGACAAGTGAGACATCTAGATACAAAATTTGCCACATCACGTTTCATGCCTTCCCACCAAAACTGCCTTTTAAGGTCATGGTACATCTTAGTGCCACCGGGATGCACCGTGTACCTAGAGTGGTGTGCTTCCTCTAAAATTTCTCTTTTGAGGTCTGCTAAGTCTGGGACACATAGCCTACCTCAAAATCTCACACCTCCATCAGCCCCACGAATCCAGTCTGCATTACCTTCATCTTCAGCAACCTCAACTACTCTAGCTTGCACCCTCTCATCCTGAGTCTGTGCTTGTATAATCCGACTGATCAAGGTCGGTTGTACTGTCAAACTACAAAGGAGAGTACCTGCACTATGAGAAGTCTGCGTAATGGAGAACTCTGTTAATGCCTCCAACATCATCCACTCCTGTATCATCATAAAGGCAACCAGTCCTCTCGGCTTCCGGCTCAATGCATTAGCTACCACATTTGCCTTCCCAGGGTGATATTGAAGGGTCATATCAAAATCCTTCATCTTCTCCATCCACCTTCGTTGTCTCATATTCAGCTCCTTTTGAGAGTAAAGATACTTGAGGCTCTTGTGATCGGAGAATAACTCAAATTTCTCACCATACAAGTAATGCCTCCACACCTTCAGTGCCAAAACTACTGCCGCCAATTCTAAGTCATGTGTAGGGTAATTCTGCTCATGTGGCTTAAGCTGTCTAGAGGCATATGCCACCACTTTACCCTCTTGCATCAAAACACACCCAAGTCCCTGATGCGATGCATCTGTATAGATAACAAATTCCTTACCACTAAGAGGAATGGTAAGAACTGGTGCTGAAGTCAATCTAGTCTTCAACTCCTCAAATGCCTGTTCACAACGGTGATCCCAAACAAACTTCACATCTTTTCGAATCAAACGAGTCAAAGGTGCAGCAATTTTGGAAAAACCCTCAATGAAACGCCTATAGTATCCTGCCAGACCCAAGAAGCTACGAATCTCGGTGACAGTAGTAGGTCGTTTCCAACTCAACACAGCCTCCACCTTGGCAGAATCCACTGAGACTCCATCCCTAGAGATCACATGTCCCAAAAACTTTATATGCTCTTGCCAAAACTCACACTTCTCAAACTTAGCATAGAGCTGATGCTCACGCAAGGTCTGAAGTGTAATGTTCAAATGCCGCTCATGCTCCTCGTTAGTCTTGGAATATATCACAAATACTACAACAAACTGATCCAAATAGGGTCGAAACACCCGATTCATTAGATCCATAAAAGCTGCTGGAGCGTTAGTCAACCCAAAAGGCATAACTAAGAACTCGTAGAGACCATAGCGAGTCCTGAAGGCAGTCTTAGAAATATCCTCCTCCTTAATCCTCAACTGATGATAACCAGTTCTCAAGTCAATCTTAGAGAACACTTGTGCCCCTCTGAGCTGGTCAAATAAATCATCAATACGTGGCAACGGATACTTATTCTTGATCGTCACCTTATTCAGTGCACGATAATCAACGCACAGACGGAGTGACCCATCCTTTTTCTTAACAAATAGAACAGGTGCTCCCCAAGGTGATGTACTAGCCCGAATAAACCCACGATCTTGTAAATCTTGGATTTGACTTTTTAATTCCCTCAGCTCAACTGGTGCCATCCTATAAGGTGCCCTGGAGATAGGTGATGTGCCAGGAATAAGATCAATACAAAAATCTACTACCCTCCTAGGAGGCAAACTCGGAATATCCTGGAACACATCAACATACTCTGAAACAATAGGAATTCTCTCCACAGTCATATGTTGTGCACCCACCTCAATAAGGCCAAGAAATCCCATGGTCATAGTACCCTCAAACTCTTCACATCTAAATTGATAGGGTAACTGTCCCGGAAGTGAGAAGATAATTATCTTTTCATGGCAGTTCAACTGGGCATGATATCTCGCCAACCAATCCATACCCAATATAGCATCAAACTCTCTCATCTGTAGTACAATTAAGTCAACAGGAAGTTCCAACTCCCCGATCCTAATAGGGCAAGTTCGACACACCCTATCAAGTGTAGTCGCACTTCCAAGTGGAGTCATAATAGGTAAGACATCACTCATAAGTTCAGGTTCTAATCCAAGTGTGTTCACAAATGATAAGGCAATAAAAGAATAGGAAGAACCTGAATCAAATAACACTCTAGCTATACTGCCATAAATAGTAAGGGTACCTTCCACAGTGGTTGGTGTAGCATCTTGCCTAGCCTCTGGAACCACAGCATAAACTCTCGCGCCTCCATATTGTTGTGGTGCCTGAACCCTTTGCTGGCCCTCTTTGCGTGGTTTTGTACAATAACGAGCCATGTGTCCCTTCTCTTGGCAATTGTAGCAATGCCCAATAAACTGACGTGGCTGTGTATTATGAGGTGTAGTTGGCACTAAAGCTGTGAACTGTTCACCTCCACTAACTCTCTGCCGTTTCTCTGCTGGCCAATCTTGCCTACCTCTCTGCCATGTCTGATTTTGCCTGTCTCTCTGAGGTTGCTGCTGCTGCCCCCTCTGATTCGACTGAGAATTTGAAATAATCTTCCCCTTGCCTTTCTGTTCTGCCTTCTGTTCCCTCTGTCTCTGATACTCCATGTTATGCTCCTCATGCCTCATGGCACATTGTACCACATCCGAGTATCTTGTCAATCTCTGACCGATGACCATCCTCTTGATGTTAGAAACTAAACCCCGCACAAACTTTGATATCTTATCTTCCTCATTTGCTATCATATAGGGAGCAAATCGTGAGAGTTCAGTGAACTTAGCCTCATACTGAAGAACGGCTATAGTGCTCTGCTCCAACTGCATGAACTCAACAACTTTTCTCTCCTTCAATGCACGTGAAAAATATTTGTTGTTGAACTGATTCTTGAACTCGTCCCAATTCATCTCTGTGATGTCAATATCTCGGGTCACGGACCGCCACCATTGATACGCCTCACCAGACAAGAGAAAAGCTGCAATCTTCCTCTTCTGTACCTCAGTGCACTCCATAATCTCAAAACATTTCTCCATATTCTCAATCCACCTTTCAGCATCTAGTGGATCGATAGCACTTGTAAATTCCACAGCACCTAAACTCTTTATCGCTTTGACAAGAGTATATGTGGGACCCTGCCCTGCCTCAGGATTTGGCATCTGCAATGCCTCCTCCATCTGAGCAACTCCACGTCCTGCTCCACCACGGCCGACACCACCACGATTGGTGCTACCGCGTCCCCTGCCTCTACCAGCTCCAGACATCCTATTTTCAGTAATGAATAACATTATCATTAATCCCACAATAAGTCATAATTAAACTGGAGTATGGTAAGAAAACACATAATCTATCCTTTAGCCGGGTAATCTTAAACCTAGGCTTTGATACCAAACTGTCACGCCCCTAAATTTAAATAATAAAAACACTGATTCTATACTTAAATAAAGTGCGTGATTTGCAACCACAACTACCTCATACAACATATTATAACTCTCCAAAGAAGAATTTTATTGAAACTTAAATAACTACAAAACAAATGTAGCATCATCTAATACAATCAATAAAATCCTCAACATTATTACATAAGTTCATATCAACTTTATTGAACTACAAAGAAGTAGGAAAACAGAAAAATCATCTCCATCCAGCTCACATGACTCCATCACGTTCCAATCAACGTGTACCTGAAAATTGTTAAGGAGTGAGCTTACAAGCTCAACAAGGGTTTGCTAAACACATTCCCTGCTCAGCAAATCGATTCACCTTATATTTCCATATATAAAAGTAACTCGTCAAAAATACATTAATTACATATATTCATCCCAAGTCATAAATTCTCATATATCATAATTACCAAAATATACAACATAACGCAATTTTCCCAATTTCACACCATAACTTGTTAACCATCTTGATTAACTTAATTTAAATTTTACTTATCTCACATGAGCCCCAGGCTCCCCTCCAATCAATGGTGTGCATCGCATAGTCCCGGACTACCGAAAACACACATATGGCTGGGTTATACGTCTACTCACCCAGATGGTCCCGGACCACGTCCACATAATAAGGGCATGCTGAGCCCAATGGCCATAACAAAAGGGTAGTGCACTCCCAATAGGCAGGTCCCTGACCATACCTAACAAAGTCATCATAAGAATAGTCCCAGACTACTCCTCGACTACTCACCATTATCCATTACAAACTTTAATGTAATTTCACATTTTTCAGCAAATTTGAGTTAATTAAACTGAAATACATTATTCTAGAATTTTTCATAATTTTAGAAATATTTTTACTATTTTCCTCTAATTTTCATTAATTAAAATTTAGTTAAAACTTTTGGCTTGCATACAAGAAACCAAAATAAATAAATAAATAAGTCTCTTTTCTATACAATAAACTGTCCAGAATATTATACAAGAACTGTCTGGATATATCTATACACTTCTAGAAATATCAGGTTGGTAAACACATTCCTTATAAATAACTAGTTCTGTTGGTAACTCATTTCACTCACAAATGTATAACCCACTTTGAGTGTCACTCTTCGCCTCTAAAAAAATAAGAACTAACATTACAGAAGCTAAACTATTAAACTTTATCAAACCCAATTGTCACTTTCAATACACATATACCCACCGTCCTAGATATAATCAAATCAATGTACAACCACTGCCTTAAAGTAAATATACGGTTCCACCACTCCACTTTCCTAAGGTAATTATACAGAACACTGGTTCCCCGTGCCACTGTGCTAAACTAAATATACATAACACCCACGCCACTATCCTAAAGTAAATATACAGAACATTAGTTCCACCGTGCCACTGTCCTAAACTAAATATACAGAACAACACTGATTCCACTATTATACGTCTAATTATCTACACAATAAAGCTGACCCTAAATACTTATGTTATACCTACCCCAGTATATCAATCATTCAGATTTCACTAAACAACACCTTCGTTTTGAAATCCAGATTACACTAAACAACACATTCGTACATTCGTTCAATAATCCAGATTCTACTAAACGACACATTCGTTTAACAGATTCCACTAAACAACACTTTTACTCAGTAATCCAAATTCCACTAAACAACACTTTACATGAATAATTATATATACATTACTGGAATAACTGCAATAACTACTGTTAGTCCCATTCTCCACTACTGATAACGACAAATAAATCCACTAAATCCATAACATTTATTTCAACGCGTAACATAACCTTCAATATTTATAACTGCCCAACATCAAATTCATATGTTTTTACACAGAACCTAATAACAGTTCATATATTGTGCAATCAACATCAATTTCACACGTTCTTTTACACAGAACTCAACAACAATTTAAAATCCACAATATTGTTATTTCAAACACATGATTTATTCCTATGGGTGCATACATATTGAAAAGGTTTTCCCTATTCACAGTTTATTGATATTTAAACACTAGATCTCATATTTAATCTAGTAATTAATTTATACTTCAGAAAAACTCATGGGATCAATACATTAAATGTAATCCTAAGGTGTCAACATGATTAAAAATTCTAAACCTATAATTAAACGACAAGTCTCAGTTATATATAAATATATAAAACGAATCGACTTGCCTGTTATCGCTATTCCAATCACCGCTATTCGAATCACTGACTCTCTCTATGCAATTCCTCGATCACCGTTTCTCCTTCCGGCTACTACAGAGGTTCGACGTATATTGGTGATATATTTGTTTTAATCAAATATTATATATATCAAAATACAATATTATATCAAAAGTTATATAAGAGCCGTATATCATATTTAAGCGATATAAGGGGTTTTTGAACTTTAAAAGACTCCTATTTATCTGCATCACTTAATATTTCAAAATTTAAAATAATATAACTATATATGTATATTATACGCTATATAGTTTTTATTTTATTTTTCAGGATATTACAACCTAAGTCTATTTTCTCATATTTTGTCAATAATACGGGATTTTCCTAGAGTCTCCCTCACATTTTGATTAATAACTCTATCTTTCCTAGTCACTCCTTTCATTCATATCAACATTCACATTTAAGTTACATGATTACGTTGTAATTTTTTTTTTTTACCACCCAACACTCTGTCCCATAAAATATATCTGGTCTAATGACCGTCCTATAAAATTTTTCTTTTAACTTGTTTGGTATATTTTTTATCACATAGAATACCACTAGCTCGTCTCAATTTAGTCCAACCTACTCCAATCTTACTAGTAATATCATCATCTATTTTTCCATTTTATTTGTATTATAGATCCTAAGTATCAAAAATGATAATTTTTAGTGACCATGTGATCTTGAATTGCTAATGTTATATTACTACTTTATGATTCTTTATTAAATTTGTATTCCACATCGTTTTAGTCTCTTTTTTTTTTAGATCTTTTGTTTCTAGTGCATTTTGCCAAGTTTCTAATTTGATTTTCAAGTCTTCTTCAAAAGTATCCACAAATACTATGTCATCCACAAACAACATGTACAATGGGATATCTTCTTATAGATCTTTCATTATTTCATATAAGACTAGCATAAATAGGTATGGGCTAAGTACTGATCCTTGGTATAAACCCACTTATAGAAAAATTGTTAGTTTCTTCGCAAATAATACAGAACCTAGTCTTGGTGTTGTCATACCCATCCTTAATAATGCTAATAAGATTTAGAGAGACTCGTGTTCTATGTAAGTCCCACCAAATTATATTCATTGGGACTCTATCATATGCATCTACGTCTATGAAAATCATCTGTCGGTTTGTTTGCTTACTTCTACATTCTTCTATCAATTGCCTAAGTAAATTGCCTCTATAGTAGATCTCTCTGGCATAAATTCAAATTGATTTTTGATCACTATGGCTTCATTTCTTACTTTTTGTTCTATAATTCTTTCTCACAATTTCATTGTATGACTCATTAATTTTATTCCTCGATAGTTACTACAATTTTGTATATCACTTTTATTTTTGTACAGTGTGACAATTGTACTTTTTCTCCATTTATTTGGTATTGTACCTTGATTTAATATTTTATTGAATAAATTTGTTAGCCAATCAATTCCCACATTTCGTAGAGTTCTCTAAACTTTTATTGGTATGTTGCCAGATCCTACCGCTTTATTATCATTTATCTTTTTAAGCGCATCCTCTATTTCTCTCTTATTGATCTTATTTGTCATTCTCATAAGATTTTGTGAAATCAAAAGTGTTTCTCCTTCTTCATTTCTAATCCCAAAACCACCTGAAGTGTTTCTCCTTCTTCATTTCTAATCCCAAAACCACCTGGGCTGTTACCCGATTATGGCTTATTAGTTGGCTGTAAACTAGCAGCTTCATTCTTTAATCTACTCAGCCAAGTATGATCTCAAAGAATATGATCTATGCACCACAATTTTGGTTTTTTAGTTGGATTCATGTGGATTGTCATTGTGCACTCGTTGTCAGACGACGTGATTTAGAATGGATGATTTTGCATATATCTATATCTATATATATATATATATATATATGTTCATTTATTGGGTGGAAAAGGACAAAAAGACTTAAAAGAGAGAATATTGAATTTTCAATCTCTCAGCATTCAAGCTTGCTATGGCGGAGAATCAACCGATCAATCCCATAGACATCAATCTCCATGGGACCACCAACAACCGTCCTTCTCGTGAACCTACATGACTTGGAGCTTAATCTCGATCTCAATCAAGACATTAAGTGCCCGGTCTTCAATCGATTGCACCGTCTTGATCGAGTAATTAAGTGATGAGACTAGAGTCTTCTTTCTTGCAAGCCGGATTAATGTTTTTTTCTTTTTTGGAATTTCAAGTTAAATGTATAGATAAAATTTTTTTACAGAGTTAGAGGCATAATTGATCACGACATTTATCATTCGGAATTTGGGAATTAGGGATTTAATTCAATCAAATTGAGCCCGCAACGAATCAAGGGCTAACCTTGTCTGAATTGATTCTTTGAGTTTTAAACATTTGAGTCGGTTTTGAATCAAAGACATGAATTTGCTGAGGATGGTGACTTGGGAGCATCTTTTGCTGCCGTATAATCGAGAGTTGCCTTCTACCCATAAATGTTGGCAATAGTATGTTTCACAAATAATTAATTTGATGACAAAGACCAATAACCACGTCTAATCTTGTCATTCTTTTGTAGCCATTTAATTATTCAAGATTAAACTTAATTAAGTCCTCAATCAAAAATTCTCTCTTCAACAGCAAATGTTTGAAGAAGATTCTATAACTTGACTAAAAGTCAAACTCGGGTAGTCCTTGGATTCATATTGTAAAGGAGATCCAATTGGAGGAAATATTATTTGTGTAAAGAATATTTATAGAAAAATGTATCCAATTTTTATTGAATTAATAAAATTGTTATTTTGTTCAGTTTTTCGATCTTAACTTTTTGGACTCGAAATTTGCATGTACACTAATTATATAGATTTGCTTATACATTGTACAAATATGTAAATGTTACAACTTGTTAAGGAAGACTTATGCTTGGAATTATGCATTTATCTAATATAAGGACCTATGAGAGTAATTTTTTTTCCCAGATTTCAAATCTAGTTTTGTCAATCCCCAAATTTAATTTATGAATCCTCAAATTCATAACAATTTTTAATTCTTTGGATGATAGACAACCACATGTGATATTTATTATATAAAGCAATGAAGATATATCAAATACTAAATAAAAATAAAATGTTAAAATGATACATAATTAAAAAAAACCTAAAAAATTAAGAAATGATAATAAATTCTTGGGGCTTCTATTATCAAAAATTTTCATAAAATCCCCTAAATTTTCAAAAAACCCCGTCTATTATCAATTTCTCTCATATAAGGGCAAATTTAAATGGCTCCGTAGTTTGAATCTGAAAGTACCAAAATGTCCTCCTTTTATTTTATAAAATAAATTAATAATAAAAAAAGATATTTGTAAATGACGAATGTACCCTTTATAGGGGGTCAGGGGCAATTTGAAAAAATTAGAAAATAGAGGCGGGGTTTCTTGATTTTTGTTTAAAGTGGGTCATTTTCTCCTTCAACTCACATCATGCTACTATAAAATTCAAATTTCACCATTTTATATTTTTGAAACTTTCTCTCCAAATTAAACCAGAATAAAGACACAAAACTGAAATTAAATTTAGGGTTATTATTAATCTATAAATTTCGAATCCTAATATTCAATATTTATTCAACTATTCACAGTTTAAGAAAAAAATTCATTTTTAGTTAGGGTTCTTATATATATGTATATACACACACCTCATACAAACATTACATGTTTTTCTATTCAGTTTTTAACATTATCAATTTATACAACAACCCAATCTCACCCCTCCCCCCCCCCCCCCACACACACACACATATATATATATATATATATTCTTGATGCATATGTATATGTTTATATATAAAATGATATGGTTGAAGTGTATATATATATAATAGCAGCAAGTATGTATATAGGGTTAAAATCACCCCCTCTACTATAAAAAAATCTCATAAAATCCCCTTTCTATGAGGGTATTTTAGTCTTTTTAATTTCAATAGATGCATCAAGGGTAATTTAATCATTAACACACTACTTAACAACTCGCGTGAGATGCACATGCGATTTTCCTATTTAATTCAACCAAAAACTAATTAGAGAGGTGTAATACCCCGTAATTTTGAACTTATGTAATTTCAATTTGGGTTTTTCTATTTGTCTAAATTGTACATGGAGTATTTTAAATGTTAAATGTTTTACTTGTTTAAATTGTTATTTAGTATTTTAAATGCTAAATGCTTTAGATTGTTTTATTTTATTTATTTTTTTGGGTGAGCCATACTTTTGTATTTTCTCTTATTTTTTTTCTATTAATTCTTTTTTCGGATTGGACTACAGAGAGTTTGGGTTGGAGTATTGAATTCGGGTTAAAGTATAATTGTTTAGGTGTTGGGTTAAGTGTATATTATTTTTAGTATGGGCTAAGTGTATATTTATTTATTATTGTTTTCTCTTTTATTTCATTAGTATTTTATTAGATTCTCTAAAAATAAAAAGAGAGAGAACCCTGGAGGGAGAGAGAAAGAGGAGCCGCAAGAGGGAGTGAAACAAATTTGAGAGAGAGAAAGATATGTTTGTTCCAGCTGGGTTCGGCTAGTAGTGGTTTGGTTGCCAAAGGTGCATGGTTGATGCCGTGAGTGCATGTTTCATGCATGGGGGTTGATGCTCTAAGAGAGTTGATTTCAGGTCTGCAAGTAGCGGTAGTGAGGGACGTACGGTTGAGTGATGGGACTGTGTGGGAGCGGAAAAATTTCCACCAACAGGAAGACACCTAAACATGACAACAGTCAACATGGTACACATGGCATGATATAGATCGTTATCAAGAAAGATATGTGGTGAGTAATTTTGTTAACGTGGACATCACACGTGGCAACAACAGTCAACCGGTCAAAGAAAGATCATCAAATTAGGCTCAAGTTAGGAAAGATTAGATTCTTTCCTTGAGAGAAGGGATTGATACAAATCAGCCTCAAATTAAGGGAGAATCTCGGAATAATCGGCACCAAATCAGCACTAGAATGGAAAGACTCCTTGTATAAATATATATAGGAAAAGAGGAGGAAAGAAGGAGGTATTCGGCCATGGCTAGGCCAGTGAGATTACGTTGTAGTGTCCCATGAAAGATAAATAAAAGTCTCCTCTCATCCATGGACGTAGGCCGAATTGTACCAAACCATGTAAATCATGTGTGTCTATTTCAATATCTGCATTATTTGAAATTGTTGAGTGTTATTTGCCTATTCATTGCTTGATTCTATATGGAGCAATTTTTATGCACCTACACTTTGGCGCCGTCTGTGAGAAACGAATATGAAGTCAATCGTTTCGGAATCATCAGGAGTCGAGAAGAACGAGACCATTCCTCTGAATTTACATTCAAAGGTGAGTCGCCAGAAGGATGCCCGCTTCAATGAGGAATACACAGAAGCGTTGTTCGAGTCTAACGTGGTCCAAATGAGGCTTCTAGCGCTTCTTATGACTGATTGACGAGGAATTCAATCCGTTCAAAAGATAAGTCTTTCTGTTCAAAGCCAAGTCATTCTCTTTTTATATATAAAGTCCAAAGTATATATACATATAATATTGTACGTGTATATGTGTATATATGCAGTTGCACTAAGTCATGTGAATCTCTTTGTATTGTGTGCATGTAAAGTCATAAATACTTGCAGCTGTGCTCGGAAAGAAATTCGAGCCAATCAGAATTTCAATTATTCAGAGCCAACAAAATTTTATGATAGAACTTTGCTAACTGATGATTTGGTAGATTGTAGTTTTATCAGATCGGACCTTGCCGATTGGTGGTTCAGTTGATCACAGATAGGACATCTATATAAATAATAGCCAATATGCGTCATAACACGATCGAGCCAGACTAGCATGGATTATGCATTCAGACGTAGATCCATTAGATGGAATCAATTTGGGTAGGGCGAGTCGAAAATCTTACGATCGGTGGTTGAGGTTTACTGATCAAGATCTTGCATCAATCAATGATGAAGGTCAGGGAAATCGGTTGCAGAGCAGCCACAAAGATCTGTTTTTGATCAAACGCTGATGTTCAGTCAATTCACTAATCTGTGGTACTTTGGCCATGGGTTTGATGAATCGGTGCTTGAATAATTGGTCATTGGAACTGTATTGGTGCTGTTTTAAGTTACTTTGAGCACCATTCATTCCACAACTTCTCTGGGCTATTTCCAGTGGATGACTTCTTGATGTGGAGGCCATAAGAATGCAAAGAACTACTCTCAAATCTGATCAATCGCAACCTAAGCACCAAAAATCATCAATCAGATCAACATCAACCAAGGGTCGACCGAACACTAGAAATCGAATGGTCAAATTCACCAAAAAAATTCACCAAGCAATGACGGTATACAAGAATTCAGTTGCCGGATTCCTCACTGAAAACAAATGCCCATTGTCAATTATGAAATTGATGTCGGCTCGTCATCCCACACCGACGACCTCAAATCCGCATAGCCGAAGGTCCCTTCGTAGAAGTCAACTTCATCATAAAAGAAAAATGTGCTTAAAAATGACTGCTCTGTTCCTTGCAATTCATGCCTGGAAAGTACGAACTCCAGGTGAAGCTGCTTCCAAAATTGAGGGAGCTAATACTCATAATTGGGGCATGAAGGTCATAAACTATGGAGAGTGTTGGAAATTTTGAAGACATGGTCTTTAGAACCTAAAAAAGCAATCAAACACGAAAATGCTCCTCGAAGCCCCTCTTCGGCCTTAGCGCAAGTGCGTCGACGTGGTTGGTATGAAACTCCACGTTGCCAAGATTAAAGCTGATCCATTCGTGGTTATGTTCAGATCTCATGGTGGAAGAATATATATATATATATAGGTGTGTGTGTGTGCCCATGTGGGAAATAGTGGAAGATATATGGTGGCAGGCTAATACAAATGACAACAAATTCAATGTTTTATTAGATGGGTTCAAGAAACACTCTGCACGTGGAAACCAAATTGATGCAAAGGATGAAATTGCTGTTGTTTGACATCTGGTCACACAAGTTTATTATACCAATAAAACATGGCGACACATGGCCTTGCAAAGCCCATCTGATCTCATGACAGTCAGTTTAAATCATGATCAGCAACCTACCTAGCAAATGGATGCACTAGAATTTGGATCCAAGGCTAACGTTGACAAAACTCATGATCAGTAGTAAAGAGGTCATCTCTCACTGAGTTACAGAAGCTATAAACTGCTACGTCACCAGCATAACAAACCCACTCCAAGTCATTGCCATATTCTTCTCCATAGAGAAGATTCATCTATCTTCGCGGCAGCTTCGGCAATACTGATATTTGGCCTCTTCGGCTTCGTCTTCTTCTCATCCCCTTTACCGTTCTAGACAACACCGCTAGCAACTTCAGCATCGCTATCGTCCTCTTCATCGTCGGAGCCTCATCTGCGCTAGAAAGCTTCTATACGGCGGCAACGCTCCTTCGACTACTTCTCGTGTGACCGAAAAACCTTGCCACCGCCGGCTGCCGCTGATTCGTTGAGAAAGATCTTGTTGGAATTTGATGGCTTCGCAGGAACCTTTATCTGCCGCTTGGTGTACGTGACCTTTTGCCACCCGTAATTGCTGCTCGTGTCTGCGATCTCATTGTCTTCGTCGTGTTTCGATTCGAAGGCCACGAACTTCTCTTCCATTGTTCTGCTTACTTCTCTTTCTTGGGAAAGAAATCGAAGATGGAATAAAGGAATCACTTTCTAAAGAAAAAAAGTGGAGGAATGGAACTGGGCAATGGAAATAAGCGTTATTGTCGGGGTGGTGAAGGTTAATATGCTGAATGTTAGAGAGGAAATGCAAGGAGGGCAAATGAGACCTTCATTTGGTATGGGAAATGAGAGAGAGGGAAAGAAAGTATCTTCTTCACTTACGGTCTGTCGGATACCCAATTCACCTGCCAAAGCATTGTCTTCACTGGCTACTTCACCATCTTCGTTGCATCCGAACACCATCACCGGAGTGTCATGACCAGTCCAAACCCGACAGCACCATACAGAATCAAACATGTCCAAATATAACATCGGAGCCGCTGCCCATAGCTCCCACAAGCTGAAACTTCCATGGCCTGAACCCATGTGTTCTGCCACTGTGGTGAACCATCTTTTCCTATGCATGCATATCCAACTAATGCACTGCCGAAATGGGTCTCCTTCGCCTGTCATGGATGCCTCCAATCGGTATCCTCATCACAACCACTGTGGTGGAGCTAAATCGATTGGCAATAATGGTGGAAATCTTGATGATTGGGTAAATTCAACCAAGGAACAATGGCGAATGACGACCACAGTAGTTGAACAGATTTGACAATCTGTCATTTGGTACGCTCAAAAAACTCTGACTTCTTCTCTTATTTTGATCATTGAATAAAAAAAAAAACAAATGTTAAATTACCCATAAAATCTAACATGATTCTGGCAACATTGCAAGGAAAGTAGCCATTCAATTGGCAATCCTTATTACGACTTGGGCCTCACCATTTTAGTATATGTGAGGCTAATTTAAATGTCGCATTCACAAATGTGGAATTTATCTCCATAGTTGACTGAGTCCTCAAGGTGACAAATAGGAAGTCTCACTAAAAAAAAAGGGCCTAAACTATCGAACGAAAAATATGGCTAAGGCATGACCAGCCGAACGCCAGATTTGAACGAAAGAGACCTCAGCATGACCAGCCGAACGTCTCAGATGAAAGAATATGGCTAAGGCATGACTAGCCGAACGCCAGATTTGAACGAAAGAGACCTCGGCATGACCAGCCGAACATCTCAGATGAAAGAATATGGCTAAGGCATGACTAGCCGAACGCTAGATTTGAACGAAAGAGACCTCAGCATGACCAGCCGAACGTCTCAGATGAAAGAATATGGCTAAGGCATGACCAGCCGAACGCCAGATTTAAACGAAAGAGACCTCGGCATGACCAACCGAATGTCTCAGATGAAAGAATATGGCTAAGGCATGGCCAGCCGAACGTCAGATTTAAATGAAAGAAGACTTTGGTATGACTAGCCGAATGTCTCAGATGAAAGAATATGGCTAAGTCATGGCCAGCCGAACGTCAGATTTAAATGAAAGAAGACTTCGGTATGATCAGCCGAACGTCTCAGATGAAAGAATATGCCTAAGGCATGGCTAGCCGAACGCCAGGTCTGAATGAAAAAAAACTTCGGCATGACCAGCCGAACGTCTCTGATGAATGAATGTGGCTACGGCATGGCCAGTCGAACGCCAAGTCTGAACAAACGAAGGCTTCGGCATGACCAGTCGAACGTCTCAGATGAATGAAATTGCCAAGGCCTGACCAGCCGAACGCCAAATATAATAAAAACTGGCTAAGACAGGACCAGCCAAATGCCAAACGAGAATGAAATGGCAAAGGCATGACTAGCCTAACACCATAAACAAGCAGCAACAAGCCATATGGAACTGATGGCTAGTAGCACAGGGGGCTGACCACTACTAAAGTAACCAAAGAAAGGCTGATCGCCAAGACAAAAGTGGTGAAAATCCACCTCATTACATGCTCAAAATGAATCAAGGCTAATAAGCGTAAGAAAATGAAGTTCAGAAGAAGGCTAAGCTGGAACAAGAACGTTGGGTAGCACTTAAGCTGGAACATCCTCGGTCATGTTGGAACTTTCTTCGAGAAAATGAAAAGTAGGGCGAGTTCAAAGCCATATCAAAAAGCTCTGGAATTTCTTATCCTAAGGTCCTGACAAGTCTTTGATAGAATAAATTGGTTCTAGTTCCGCACCAACTCCACCATTTATTGGTTCAGAACTTCTGGATACGCAATAACATCCTGCCTCTGTTCATGACTAAAAGCGCAAATTTGTATAAATTCCCTCCAGTTGAGACCATTACGTCCAACTAAAGGGAATTGGGGGCTTGTGTGGGAGCGAAAAAATTTCCACCAACAGGAAGAAGACACCTAAACATGACAACAGTCAACATGGTACACTAGGCATGATATAGATCGTTATCAAGAAAGATATGTGGCGAGTAATTTTGTTAACGTGGACATCACACGTGGCAACAACAGTCAACCGGTCAAAGAAAGATCATCAAATCAGGCTCAAGTTAGGAAAGATTAGATTCTTTCCTTGAGAGAAGGGATTGATACAAATCAGCCTCAAATCAAGGGAGAATCTCGGGATAATCGGCACCAAATCAGCACTAGAATGGAAAGACTCCTTGTATAAATATATATAGGAAAAGAGGAGGAAAGAATGAGGTATTCGGCCATGGCTAGGCCAGTGAGATTACGTTGTAGTGTCCCATGAAAGATAAATAAAAGTCTCCTCTCATCCATGGACGTAGGCCGAATTGTGCCGAACCATGTAAATCATGTGTGTCTATTTCAATATCTGCATTATTTGAAATTGTTGAGTGTTATTTGCCTATTCATTGCTTGATTCTATATGGAGCAATTTTTATGCACCTACAGACTGCCATGGTGGTGGCCGAAGGTGGTCGGCTGCTAGCTTTTGGGTAGTCTTGGTGATGAAATGGGTTCGGTTGGCTTGCTTGGGGTGGTTAGTTGCTCCGGGCAGAAGTGGGTTTTGCCATGGCTTCCATGGAAATCGACAGTTGGTGGTCGGCAAGGGTGATGGTTGTGATTGACAACAGTGGTTCACGGTGGCGATGGTCTTCGGCTGGAGCCCTAGTGATGGTTGTTAAGTGGCTGATGCATGGTGGGTCTCGGCTTTAGTGGGTTGTGTTACGGCTGAAGTTGGTGAGGTCAATGGCCATGATTGGTCGCGGTGGGCTCGACAGGTAGTGGTGATGGGCATGGAGGTCCGACGAGTGGTGGTTACTAGAGCTCGGTCGGTGGCGGCTGCCCGTGATGATGGATGGTGGTTCTTGTGGTGGCCATGGGCTGTGGTACACAACTGAAGTGGGTCTTCTTGGCTGTTTTCTGAGGTTGGTTGTTTGCAAATTTCATAGCAAGGTGGTGTGTTCATGGCTGTTTTGGGCAGTTTTGTGCCATGAGCATGGAGCCATGGGAAGTGGGTATCATGGTGCTGAAAATGGTGACTTGAAGTTAGTTTCATGTTGGGCTAAATTTTGTGGTGAAGTTAGGCTAGTTGTTGATGATGGGTTACATGACTTGGTTTTCAAATCCGGCTCAAGTTAGTTTCAATTGGGACACAATGGGTTTTAATGTTTGGAATTGATTTTATGGACTTTAAAATTTGGGTGGGCTGTAATGAAATGTGCATGGCAGTAGGTTGGATAGGGATGGCAACGGGGCGGGTACGGCACGGGTTTGCCTAAACCTGTTCCCGTCCCGCTGCCTTCAACACTATTTTCAAACCCGCCGCGGATTTGAAATGGGACTGAATTTCAAAATTCATCCCCGTCCCTTTGGGAGAAACTCTACCCCGTCCCCGCCCCGCCCCGCCCCATTTAAAATTTCAAAAGGGGCGGGACGAAACGGGGCGAGACGGAGCCCCTCCCCACAAAATTGTAACCACATGAAACATCAATAAAAATTAATTTTTCAAAAAATACTAACCTAATGGGTAGTACCAAGTTTGATACTATTAAATTCAAAATAGTATAATCCCTATTTAAGAAGTAAAATGACAAGATTCCACAATTAAATAGCCTATTATAGAAAATATATTTCACAACTAAATAACTTAGTAACAAGTTTGATCCAACAATTAAAGAAGTGTTAATATAACAAAAAGATAAAATGAAAACATAAGTCTTAATACAACCAAAAGTAAAGTTATAATTTGTATATATATATATATATATATATATATATATAAATATATTTATAATAATAAAATATATAGGCGGGGCGGCTTATTATAGAATTCCGAACCCGCCCTGTACTCGAGGTGGGTTTTGATTTTCTTTCCCAAACCTGCCCCTAAGGAAAAAAAATGGCTCTCATACCCGTCCTAAACGGGGCGGGACGAGGCAGAAACCCAGCGGGCAGACAAAATTGCCATCCCTAAGGTTGGATCAATTAATTAAATTGGGCTCAGTTAAGGTGATTGAAATTGGGCTTGTACAATTGGGCTATGTTTGGACTGTTTAATTAGGGCTTAGGCAGCAGTGGGCTTAAGCAATAAATTGGATTAGGCCAAAATTAATAAATAGGTCCAGTAACAATTAAAGGAAATTGTGGGTTTAGCTTTGACATTGGACTGGGCTAAAATTGTGGGCTTCGGATTCTAAAGCGGCAATGGACAGTACCGGCTTCTGGATAAAAACCCAAGGCAAGCAGATACTTGCTCTCTTCTCCTATTAATTATACTATTAATTTTCATATAATTTGATGTCTGTGCATAATTGTTGTCGTGTATTAAATTTATGTAAAAATATATATATAAATTGATGGTATGCATTTATTAAATACAAATGTGTGTGTGTGTATATATATATATATATATATATATATATATAGAGAGAGAGAGAGAGAGAGAGAATGTGAATGTGTTGATGTTACTTGCTTATTTAAATTATGTTTTGCAATTAATTAAATTGTGGGCTTCGGATTCTAAAGCGGCAATGGACAGTACCGGCTTCTGGATAAAAACCCAAGGCAAGCAGATACTTGCTCTCTTCTCCTATTAATTATACTATTAATTTTCATATAATTTGATATCTGTGCATAATTGTTGTCGTGTATTAAATTTATATAAAAATATATATATAAATTGATGGTATGCATTTATTAAAAACAAATGTGTGTGTGTGTGTGTATATATATATGTGTGTATATATATATATATATATATATATATAGAGAGAGAGAGAGAGAGAGAGAGAGAGAGAGAGATAATGTGAATGTGTTGATGTTACTTGCTTATTTAAATTATGTTTTGCAATTAATTAAATTGTAGATGTGAAATACATTTTGTGTTGTAAATTTATTTATGTGATATTGCTGTTTAAGTGCAATTGTGACATTATTTTATGTGCACAACTTATAAATGTGTCTGTGTGTACTTAATGATATTTTGTATATTTAATTGTGTACTTGTTTGATAAATTGGTGCATTTCAATTGTGTTAGTTTATGGGAATAGTTTGTGGATGTATTATTATAAGATATATCCAAACAAGTTTTTAAAGGAGTATAGTACTAACAAAATAATAGTCTAACAATAATTAAATAATATTAATCATTTAATTAGACTTAGATCAATAGTTATTAATTTCTTAAAGATAGGTTGCACCGTATTTGATAGAGGAGCATTGTACTTTATATCAACTCAAAAGGTGGCTTGGAGTCCATCACTGAGTTTTGAAAATGAGTTTCCATTTTCGAGAATGTCTTTTGACCATGAGTTTAATTTGTGTTGAAATTAGTTAGATGTAGTAGTCTAAAAAAATTCAGTGTATGCATTCACATATAGACATTTGTGAGTTTTACTTCATTTAGTTTACAAACGTACTATTTTAGAATTATTTAAAGGCATCTTTTCTGGTAAAATAAAAAAAAAATGTTTAAATTTCTTGGCGTGTGTTCCTTTAAAATATATATATATATATCTATATTTATATATATATATATATATATATATATATATATATATCAGAGGCAAGCTATTGAGTTCTGAGTGAGTACGGACGTAATTTTTTTAAAAAAATTCTATACATGTGATAAATAAAATTATTTTTTGGGTCTTACTACAATTTATATAACTTACAAGATTTATATGGTAATAAAACAAATTTAATGAGAACTCGTTTTTGACCCGTAAACAATAACTCACTCCACTCGTCGACTTATATTATACAAAAAATACATAACATAGGTTGAGGGAAAGCAATATACCGTATAGTATTGCACCATGGCCGGCTCAAAACAATTTGATGCCTAAGGCGGAAAAAGACCATGTGGTCTGCCTTTTAATTTATTGATATAAAATTATATTAACAAATGATTTATAAATAATTCTTCTTACCACTTCAAATACAAAATCATTAGTTAAATGATTGTATTGAAAGTATTTTTAATATTTCTTGTGCATTTGAGTATATAATTAACAGAAGTTAATATATATTTTCTTTGCAAAATATATATATATATATATATATTCTTGCCTTTTTAAATTGTTTCACATTTATATTCACATTTTTTTTGTATGTTGATAAAAAAAAATGCAAATAAAATAAACACTCTACATTGTCTTGTGTTCTAACACTTGGGACACAGACACGAAGGCATGAAAAATAATAAAAGAGAGAAAATGTGTGATTAAATAAAAAAATAAAATAAAATAGGTGGGAGAGAAAAAAATACAAAATAATTTAAGTTAAAAGAACAATATAACTTCCTGATAAAGTTAATATCAGAAAGTTTTATCAATTCCCGCCATTTTTCATTTGATATATATTCAATAATTAATATAACACGGTTGTGTAATGATAGAGGAGAAAATTACGTGAGATGAGGAGAAGGGAAAAAAAAGGAGATAAAGATAAGAAAATAAATAGGAGTTTTAATAGAAATAGAATGAAAAGTTTTAGAAATTATTAAATTCTTTGAGTCTACTATTAATTCTCCACCATTGTTTCAATAATACAAAGAAATAGAATTTTTTTAAAATCCAATCATATAAGAAAATAAAAAACTAGGGGCCTTTCATTGGTTGGAGCCTTAGGCAACCGCCTAACTCACCTAAGGCTCCAGCCGGCACTGTATTGCACGCGGTGGTTCCTCGGATCTCTCTGAACTCGCATATCAAACCTGAAAGGCTAGATCTCTTAGATTTCACAAAGCCAATCCAAGTAAGTTGAGATTTCGCAAACCCTACCGCAAGTAAATTTGTGATTTTGTTATTGATTTTGTGAGTTGTTTTTGAAGTAATATGAGTACTGATTTTTTGAATTGTGAACTTGTGATTGAAATTTTATTGAGTATTGAGTTTTAATTTTTATTGATTGAGATTTTGAGTATTTCATGATTTGTAACTAAATATTGAATATTTTGTGATTGAATATTTGAAAATATTGATTGACATTTTGTTGTCTAAAAGATATTAGATTTTTATATAGCATTTTATTTTGTCAGTATTTTTAGTATTAGAATATAAAAATCATCTTCTTACGCTCTTACTTGTTCAAATTTGTATAGTAATACTTTTTGTAATTTAAATTTGTACTTCTACACATCTTCGACATTGAAGGAATAATACAAGTGAAGCAAGCTCTCACAAGAAAGTCACGTAAATGCTTAATTACATCAATTATGTTTTGACCTTAGGAATGGATATTTTTATGAAAATATCAAATATGTTTTTCTGTGGTGATATATATATATATAGTTTAGCCGGATTTTCTAAACTACAACCAAAAATTGACTTTGGATTCTTTCTTTTTGTTTCTTTTTCTTTTTTTCTTTTTCGTCCCCTACTTTTCGTTAGTCATACATCAAATTAAGTTGATATGAAAAACACATATAGTTCTTTCTGGCGGTTTAGTGGAACTAACCATTTTTTTTTCAAAGCATAAGGCCAGATAAGTCATTTCCTTTTGTTTTTTTTCCGGGTTAATAGTCATTTCCTGTTGTTTTGTTAATTGTGATATATCAGGAGCAATATGAAAATACATATAGTTTAGGGTTTTGTGTAATTAACCCTATTAAGTATTATGAAGTTGATCTTTTTTATTTATTTTTTTAACCTTTCATTTTATAGATCATAACAATGATAAACTTGTGCGATTATAGGAGAAAAAAAGAAAAATAAATAAATAAATAAACATCGTTCAAATCTCCCTAAACTATATCTTTTCATCCAGGCCTCCAGAACATTTCGGTCAATACAAAGTGCCGAGAGATTATATGGTTGTAACTTGTAAGGTGAAAAACTATTTTGATATTACTGAAAATTGAGAATAGGGGAGAATTTTGAATCCAGATTAAATAATTAGGTGTTTATTTGAAAGAAAAAAAATTAGTAACAGTGACACTATGAAAAGTGTGCACTCTTGCGCGACTAATAAATGTGCTGCAATTGGAAACCCCACGAGTGATGCCTCTCTCTCTCTCTCTCTCCCTCTCTCTCTCCCCATGTATATATATGTATATATATATATATATATATATATATAAATAAGCCGCAATACGTTTTTCACTTTGACCCTCTCCTTTGTAGTTTCTAAACTTGCTGTACCAACAAGCGTACAATTTAAATTTGACCCGGCTTCTTTGCTAGTCCTAAAGATTAAAGAACTCTCTCTCCCCCCGACTTCTTTGCTAATTGTGACTTGTGAAGCACCAAATATGACATAAAACTCGGGTATGATATGACAAGAGATGATTTATTTTTTTTTAAAAAATATATATGTAAAAAAATATATATATTATTAATATTATTATTATATATAGAGTGTTGTTCAGTTGTTCTCTATCGTGTAGGAAGCAACATACACGAATTCAATTTCAGTCGTTGGATTTCATCCAAGGATTGAAATTGAAAACTACCAATCAAATAAGTTTTATGGTTTTAGAGTGTCCAAAACCATCTAAAAAAGTGTTTTAAATAAATAAATAAATAAATATCTCATTACAAATGGGTTACCGATTTGGAGAGAGAAAAGAAAAACTAAAAAATCTTACCCACTAAAAGAAGAAGAGATAGAGGAATAAGGACTCTACTTAAAAACAAAACTAAAGTGTTTTTTTTTTTTTTTATGTAATCGCTTACCTTATTTTGTTGTATAAATTTTGAGTAATGAGCTATCGTTATATAAGATAAATAGGTAAGGATAACACGTTATTCCCTATTTAGTGATTCATCCACTATAGACTCTTATGTGGAGTGTATCTTTGATTATGGGATGCATAATCTCTATAAAAGATAATAACGAGAGAAAAAATACGACGATTGAAATATATTTTCTCTTGGAGTGTTTCCTCTAGCGTTCTTTTTTGAGTTCTCTCTCTATCTCGATCTCTCTCTTTGATAGCCATCAACTAATAGATCTTAGATTGTGGAATATACAACAGGACTATAGAAGCCGCTCTATTGACGAATATCATGTTGTCATACATACAACTCGTAACAGAACATATCAGTTCATTTGCTTCCGCTATATTTGGTCTACAAGAGGTAACCCAAATATTTCAATAATTGAGATTAATTTTCTAACATTGGTATTAGAGCATTTATGCTTGTTATTCGCTTAATTTTTCATGAGATTGCTAATAAATTTTTGCAAATTTATAATATAAAAGTATGCTTAATATTTATGAAAAAATGTTTCTCATGAAATTGATATCGTATTAGGCTGATTTTCATTATATTGTAGCCAATATGCAAAACTATAGATCTAAAAATTTTTATGCAAAAACTCCCTATATTTTATTTTTTTTAAATAAAATAAGGATGATATGGTAGAAATTTGCTAGGCCTTTTTCTCATTCATCGTTGAGTTTTGGTACATGAAAATTATATGAAAATATTTCTTGTTTCATAATCTTTCCGTACATATATTATTTGTAATTTTTCAATGTCTGATTTGTAAGATATTCATCCAAGAATATGTGTTAAATGAAAAATATAGCAGTTTTTTTCATTTTTTACTCTCACTGAGAGAGAGTGTAATTCACCCCCATAGTTATGAAGCTCGGAATACATAAACGGAAGTATCATTTTGTTCGGAGCAGTGAGACATTTACAATGGTGATCTCGGAAACGCGAAAAGCCACTGGAAAGGTGGCGCGTGGGGCCCACGTGCCTCCCGGTGAGGTGACGCACTGGTGTAAAAAAAAAATTTGTAGCCCACTCATGCCTAGTGGTGCGTGGGGGCTTGTGAGAGCTATGTAGGGCTCCATTTGGGACGCCATTTTTTTCAATAGCTTTAAATTAAATTTTATTTTACAAATTTTCATAATTTTTGCTATATTTTTTATAAAAGTCTTTTTGTTTGCAAATTATTTGATAAAATTATGAAATTCCAAAGGGTAAAGACTTGATCGTGCGCATGAAGCCGCGTAAGGAACTGTTTGGTGATCCAATTTCTGGTGTTTATGATTGTAGAGCTTTTTCCTAATTTTTTTTTGGACATTTGCAATTATTGACATTACATTCATAGTAATTGCATTGGGTTTTATATGGATCATTTTTATTTTTTTTATATATTGCTTATTGAATTGATCATTTATATGTGAAAATCCAATTCCGACTCCCACTGTGGTGAGTATGGTAAATCCCATCAACCAAAGCCCATTTATATTTTTGTGATATTGTGGATGTATGGGATTATTATATTGATATTCAAGTAAACGTGTTTAAGTTGTAGTGTTATAATAAGGCCTAATTTGAGATATATGAAATTTTTTGGTGTGACATCTTCATGAATGAGTTGTTATTTCTTGGATATGTGATACTATTAAAATAATGTAATGTCTAGGCAAGTTCAGGAGAATAGTTTTTAAGTGGGACCGATGTGACCCCCCCTCCAATCTTTCTACAACATACCTGGTTATATTTTTAACAAATATCAATCTCCGAGAATTTTAACATGTTGTATGGGGATATAATTACTCACAATACTTATATATTTAGAATTATCTTGGCACGTGATATTAGAATGCCAATTGAGCTCAAGTGGAGCTCACATAAGTGTATGATTATTTATTGTGTGGATGGATTAGATATGTTTTAATTTAAAATTATTTTGCTCGAAATTAATTGCAAATATTTTTTTTATTAATACAATTGGGTGATGATTATGATTATGGCGAAGTTTTTGATTTCATTTATATTAAACAATGAAATATTTTTACTTGGATTTCTAGAAGTAAAATAATAAATAGTTAAGAATGTATTCTTAGTGTTACCTTGCGCAATTTGAATATAGATGGCCTCTAAGAACGTTATTGCTGATCTCATAAATGGTGAAAAGTTAATAGATACCAACTATGACATGTGGCATAGGAAAATCCAATACTTACTTAATGAGCAAGAACTCTTAGAAATCTTGACCAATAGCATGACCCCACCTGAGAAGGGCAATACGGCCCAGCATCATCGAAACATGGAAGTCTATCAAGACTAGGTTAAGAAAGATCGTGGTGCACACTTTACTATGTTAAGCAGCATGCATAACGATCTTATTAGGGAATTTGAAAATTACTCCACAGCCTAAAGTATGTGGGACCAATTGAAAATTGCTTTCGGTGGAACCACTGCCACAAGGCTTTGTGCCTTAATGCCTAAGTTTGAAAATTATAAGATGGATTCTAAGCAAACTATGGCTGAACACCTTAGGGTGATATCAGCAATGATTCAGGATCTTAATTCTGCTAGAAATGATCTCATAGATGAGCAGCAGGTGCTTGCAGTTATTCGCTCTCTACCAGATTCCTGAAACGAAATGAAGCAAATATTAACTCATAATGAAAATATCATAACCTTTTCTAACATTTTGCATCATTTAGAACTGGAAGCGGAGCACCAAGAGGTGATTCACTCAGCTGTCCTTCTCACCCAAATAGGCCCAGATAAGGCACATATGCTTCATCAGGAAAGATAAGATGGTAAGAATAAGTAGGGTGTAGCTGGAAACTTAGCACCAAATGCTGGAAATGCTGCTAGCAATATTGCTAAGCACAAAAGAGGTAAACGTGGTGGCAAAAAAGAGAAATCTAAGTTGAAATGCTACAATTGTGGAAACTTGGGACATTTTGCTTGTGATTGCACTAAGCCAAAGAAGGTATTCTCTAAACAAAACTCTCTATTTACATTTGTTTGCTCACACATACTAGTTTGCTCATTCATCTCATTTGTTGCTCCTGGATACTAGATACAAGAGCAACCAAACATGTGGCACAAAATAGAGGAGATTTTGTAGATTATCGTCAGATACCAGTAAGGAGCCAAAGCATCTTCATAGGGAATGGTGCTAGTGGAGCGGTTCAAGGAGTTGGTTCTTATTAGCTCAAACTATGCTCAAGGCGTGTGCTGGTTCTATATGATGTGATATAATGTAGTTTCAATTCCAGCATTACCTAAACTTGGTTTTTTCTTTTCAAATAAATAATATACAAATGGACATGTATCTGGATGATGTGTTTTATGAACATGATTTTCTTTTAAATATTTAATATCATTTGGATTTGTTAGATTATAATTGCTCATATGAATATTTGGCATGTGATATTTATAATCATGATTCCATAAAATGGCATACGAGACTAGGTCACATTGGAAAAGATAGGATGACCAAATTAGTTAGAGAAGGCTTATTGGGGTCTGTCATTAATGTTACCCTTCCAACATGTGAGCCTTGTTTGGCTGGCAAGAGCTGCAGAAAGCTTTTTGGAAAGGCTACAAGAGCTACTTGTCCTCTAGAATTAGTCCATTCAAACATTTGCGAACCAATAAATGTGAAGGCATGCAATAACGCATCACTTTTATAGATGACTGTACGCAATATGGTTATGTATATAGATTTCTCACCATAGTGAGAAATTAGAATGCTTCCAATGATTTATGATACAAGTTGAGAATCAGGTATAGCGAAGAATAAAGGTTCTTTGCACTGACTGTGGACGCGAGTATCTATCAGACCAGTTCAAGGAATTACATGAAGAAAAGGGGTTACGTGGGCATTTGACAATTCCACATACGCCACAACAAAATGGTGTTGCAGAGCGATCGTACATTATTAGACATGGTTAGGTCAATGATGGTGCAAGCTAACCTCCCAATTAGTTTTTGGGGTGGTGCTTTAATGACTATTACCTACATTCTTAACTGTGTGCCTTCCAAGTTATTTTCTCAGACCCTTTATGAGATTTGGCATGGCCAGAAGCCAAAATTGAGACATTTACGTCTATGGGGGTCAGCAGGTTATGTTCACAACACTTCTCATAAGTATGGGAAGATGGGTCCAAAAGCTAATAAGAATATTTTCATTCGATATTCTGAACACTCAAAAGACTATGTGATGTATGGTGGATAACCTAACAAAGGAATGACTACAGTTGAGTCGCAAGATGTCACTTTTATTGAGGATGATTTTCCAAGCATTGGTGATGATAAAATAAATCTTAAACTCTATGAGATGGTGGATTTGGAAGATAAATTTTTTCCTTTTAGCGAGGGTAGGGAATTAATTTCTCATCCTAAAATAGCCAATGAGGATAATAGTAATCTTCAATCCATTAAACAGTTGGAATCCAGTAGGAGTCTATAATTAGACTCGCAAGAGACTCAAATTCGTAGGAGTGAACGTGGAGTAGTTCCTCGTTATCGTTTTATGATTGAGGGGGACATACTTTTATGTACTCCGTTAGATACAGATGGGCTTACTTCATTTCATAAAGCGCTCTCTTCACCGGCTTGTAAATAATAGATGATTGCTATGGAGGATGAGATGAGTTCATTGAATAAGAATTATGTTTGGGAGTTAGTTGATCTTCCAAATGGGCGCAACTCCATTGGAACCAAATGGGTTTTAAAAGTAAAGCGCAAAGTAGATAGATCAATTGACAGATATAAAGTGCGTCTTGTGGTAAAAGGTTATACCCAAATGGAGGGTATAGACTATGAAGAGACATTCTCCCCAGTGGTGAGATTTGCCTCTATTCGCTTTATCCTAGCAATTGTCTCGCACATATGGATTTAGAAGTTTTTTAGATGGATGTTAAGAGTGCACTTCTCAATGGAGAACTAGACGAAGAGATCTATATGAATCAACTGAAGGGTTTTGTAGTTAAAGGACAAGAGTGCAAAGTTTGTTGTCTCAAACGTTCTATTTATGGTCTTAAGCAATCATCTAGACATTGGTATAAAAGGTTTTAAATAGCCATTTTGTCTCATCATTTTGAGATAATGGAGGAAGACCACTGTGTGTATGTAAAACAATCAAGAGAAACATTCTTATCTTTAAATTGTATGTTGATGACATCTTGCTTGGAACAATATGAAGGAGATTGTCGCCACTCAAGAATGATTGTCCTTTACTTTTGAGATGAAGGATATGGGCTCAGCTAGTACTATTTTAGGGGTGAAGATCGTGTGAGATCGCTTAAAGATACTTCTTTGTTTGTCTCAAGAGACTTATATAAAGAGAGTCCTTGAACGATTTTGGATACATCACTCCAAGCCTATTGACACTCCTATAGAAAAAAGATGCGATTTACATCTTAGTCAATGCCCTAAGATAGATAAAGAAAAGAAACAGATGTCCAAAACTCCTTATGCAAGTGCAATTGGTTGTTTGATGTACGTTATGTTATGTACTCGACTAGACATTTATTTTACAGTCGGATTAATCTGTAGATTCCAGAGTAATCTTGGACTTGCTCACAAGTATCATGGGTAGATATTCATTATCCACTACATTCGAGATATGATTAAGCAAGGAGAGGTGGTCTTGAAACATATATCTACGACCAGTATGGTGGCTGACCCATTAACTAAAACTATACCTAGAGAAGTTTTTACATTCCATGTTAGAAGTTTGGGTTTATTTAGGATTTGATGTACTGGACACCATTGACATTTTTATTTATGGTTATAAAAATATATGATTTTATGTTCATATTGAGATGATTGCATACATTTCTTAAAATGTCATTAGGCATAGATTGACTCTCTCACACGAGCAATCGCCTTTGCCCTTAGATAGCGAGCAAGATGAGACATAGAATTCTTTGTGAGTGGGAGAATTTTTATATGTCATCTTGACAGGGTCAAGATGAGGTTCTTGTGAGAACTAAACATAAAGGTATACCACACACTTCATTAGCCTAACATTAGCCGAATGCAAACCTTTAAATAGACGTTGATAGAGTGACTATGTGGAGTGATTGAGTTAGGCGCTGAGATAGTGACTAGACTAAGATTTATATGACGTTCTATGAGAATGACATGCCCAATTGAGTGGGAGCTTCATTGTAACATATGTAACATACTATATGTGCTATTTAAATGGCCATTAAAAGAGAGTGAATGAAAATATCCCTATTTCGTCACTGTGTGAGATCTTAGAACCATATAGTTTTGGTTTCACTTATCCCCTTATGACCTAAGACTATGTTATGAAGAAAAGACTTAATGTTACTGCTTTAGCATGTATCTAAAGGACTATGAATCATGCGGTCTGGTGGGGCATATCTATGACAGCAGTTAGGTCCAATTGGATTAACATGAGTAGCTAGGGAAGATAATTTCTTATTACATTACTGTGTTGTGACTCAAAGCATAGGCGAATCTATTGGAATTTGTTTCTAAACCTAGTCTTGAGTACAATACAGATTATGGGATTCAAGCATTAAGAATGAGTCTCAAATAGGATAATAGATGTTAAATCAGGTGTAACGAAATATTCTGTGGCATACATGAGATTACTAGTTTGTAGTGAGGTACTATGTTAGTTTGATGGTAGCGTAATATAGTACTCCTACCTTGATCTTTCTTGTTTGGTCGCATGATCCATTTCCTGCATGTAGAGATGAGATCAAAGATGAGATATATGAAGAATTCAAAACTTGTTTATGTGGCTGAGTGGGCGATATAAGACAGATGGGTAAGGATAACATGTTATTCCCCATTTACTGGTTCATCCACTATAGAGTCCTATATGGAGTGTATCTCTGATTATGCGATGAATAATCTCTATAAAAGAGAACAACGAGAGAGAAAAAATACGACGATTATATTATCTCTGAGTTTTTCCACTGGTGTTCTTCCATTTTGAGTTATCTCTCTATCTTTATCTCTCTCTTTGGAAGCCATCAACCAATAGGTCTTGAATTGTGGAAAACACCTAGAGGACTCTAGAAGTCGCTCTATTGACGAGGATCATGTTGCCGTAGGGACAGCTCGTAACACAAGCTATCGGTTCGTTTGCTTCCACCATATTCAGTCTACAAGAGGTAACCCGAATATTTTAATAACTGAGATTAATTTTCTAACAGTTCGATTATTTTTCTTTTTTCTTTCCAAAATGGCTACCTATTTGTAATGAGACTTTATTATTTAAAATACTTTTTTTGGTAGTTTTGGACAATCTAAAACCATAAAAGTTATTTTATTAGTAATTTTCAATTTCAGTCATTGAATGAAATCCAACAACTAAAATTGAATTCATGTATTTTGCACCCTACACACCAAGGAACAACTGAACAGCGCTATATATATTTATATCAATGGAAGTCTAAGACTCCTACTATAATTATATACATATGTTTATTTGTTTTATATTAGTTACTTATTTATTTGCTTTATTATTAACTGCTCTAATTACCTGTGCTATCTATATTCTATTTCTTAGTTAAACTCTCTTTATTCTTCAATATTCTGTTTCAATTAGTTAAATTCTCTTTATTCTTCAATTAATCTCTGCTTCCCCTCTTTTGGTATCAGAGCTAACCCGATTGAGTCATCTTTTAGTTCAGTGTTTTGTTACCTTAGTTTACACATACTTTATTCTTCATCTGTTGTGCTGGTGCCACCCCTCTGTAAATCTCTCCTTCCTTGGTATAAGTCCCGTTTTGAGCCGTGGATAGGTTTTAGGGCATAAATGAAAAACGAGTTGGGCAAGGGTCTGTGTTACGAAATGCAGCAAAACAGTTTGATAGAGTTAAGCAAGTGTTGAATTAAGATTTTAAAACATTTTGCTAAAAAATGATGAATAGGTTGCTCAGATCTTCCTCTTTCGCTAGCTCTAGTTCTAGATCTACCCAATCTACCTTTCCTAATATAGTCAATGAAGAAGAACATATATACGATGATATTAATTCCACATATCTGGATTGGTTTGCACGGAATATTCCTAAGGTCCCCACTAGAGAAATTTATAAGTCAACCTTCCTTCAGTCTACCTTCTTAAGTGACTATGGAGTTAAAACAATTGAAAAGATTTATAGGCTTAAGTCAGATCACGAAAAATGTCAATTATTAACTCATAAAACCATTAAAGCACACAGAGACAAAGGTCACAACTTCATTCATATTGGTTTCATCCAAGTTGCTGTAAATCCTCTTACAATATTAGGCATAAATGCTGCAGTACTTTTATGTCTAAGAGATGTAAGGTTCACATATTATAATAGTAGTATTATAGGAGTCATCGAAACCACTCTTGCCAATGGACCAGTTTACTTCAACACTTACCCAAATCTTACACTTAGCCTTAGTGATCCATATAGTCTTAAAACCTTAACTTTAAATATTAAAACATCTGGTTATCCCATGCTTGATAGAGGTCAACCTCTAAGCCTAATCTACAGAATTTATTACAAATGTATAAGAACCAACATGAATGTCGGAGCCTTGGTCAAAAGTCCTAGAAACCAAACCTTACTCATTCAAGGTAGTACAAAAGATGCTCGTATTCAGATCCCAAAAATTGTGGTATGGAAAGACATTACATTACCTAATGAATGGCTTCTACAAAATGAAAACCATGACTCAAAAATCCAGAATAACACGAGCGACCTTAATCAAGTTCAACAGTTCAGTGATGATACTGTTAGATTAAGTTTTGACGAATCTCGATTTACTACTCCACCAAGATTTAGTACTTAGTCAAGGAATAGTAACATGAGAAAAGATAAGAGTCTCCTTTGTGAGGAAGAAGCCTCTGAAAGATCTTTTATAAATCAATTAACTAGGAAAAATGAAGGGAAAAATTTAAAATTAAAAGGCATAAAAATTGATAATCCTGTTACAAATCCTTGTTATGCCCCCAGACCTGATGATAATGAGTCATCACCCTCTAGATCTCCTACCCACACCGATTTTGAACCACAAATACCCTTTGATCCACAAATAACTTCTTTAAGTCAAGATTTTAAGTTTGATTTACTTAAACTTCATACTGAATTCAAATCAAAGGAAAATAAGTCAAAAAGACAAGCATATAGAAACAATTTTTCTAAAAAAGGAATGACAAAAATAATCCAAAACTGGAAATCATTTATGACAGATTACAATCTTGAAATCAATTTCTTTGATTATTTGGAAAATTATTACAACAAAGTAAATGTTTTAACAAAAACCAAATGGATTAAACCGGACAAAACATCTGTCTTCACAAGTCATCCTCCTTTTGAAACCCTTGCCATCCAACACTTAGACCACGATTTAACAGCCTCTCATCTCAAAGTCAGTGAAGCCAATACCCAACCTGATTTAAGAAAAATCATTGAATAAAACAATTTTACCAATAAAAGTCTACATATCATAGGTAAATAACTTGACAAGATTGAAAATAAAATTGATTCTCACATAGAAAATAACACTAATCAGCAAGAAAAACCTTTAATTAATCTTCCTACAGAAAGAAAAGGCTTAGCCTTAAAATCTTCTGAGTCAACCACACTCCAAATAGTAAATAAGATGTTAAAAGATTTAGAAAAAGTCAAGGGAAAAGCAAAAGAAGAACAAAACACTATTACAGTCATTAATGAAAACAGTAGTGTCCACTCTGAATCAATCTCCTCTTCTGAAGATAGTGAAATCCAAAATCTAGAAAAAACCTTCACGGATATGCAGTTAAAACCAATCTATCGTAGTAAAACCAATCCCACTAGCCTCACAAAAAACTGGTATCCTAAACCAACACCTCTAGATATTCAATTCGAAGAAAAACCATTCCAAAGTCAATTTTCTGTCTCGTCCGATAAACTTTATGAATGGAATATAGATGGTCTTTCTGAAGCAGAAATTTTAAACAAACTAAACCATATTTCTATGGTTGCTAATAGTTACATTTCTAATCACACAGTTACTCAACCATCTTCTCACATCAGGTTTTACTGGTATGTTAAGATCATGGTGGGAAAACCATCTCTCAGAGGAAGATAGACAATAAGTAAAAAATGTTATTCAAAAAGATAATGATGAAAATCCTATTTTTGACGAAAGAATAGGTATGGGTATTCCAGATGGAGTCAATACATTAATTTTTACGATCATTAATCATTTTATAGGAACACCTAGTAACATCATGGCTAGAGTCCATGACCAGTTAACCAATTTAAGCTGTCCAGCCCTTTCAAACTTTAGATGGTACAAAGATATTTTCTTATCACGTGTCATGATGAGAAATGATAGTAACAGCCCATTTTGGAAAGAAAAATTCATTAATCGTTTACCAAGTTTATTTGCCCATAAAATTAGAGAAAACCTTGCTAAGCCAGCTGGAATAATTGATTATAGTCAACTTACTTATGGAAATATCATTAGCACAATCCAAAAGGAAGGATTGAAAATGTGTATTGATATGAAAATAAGTAAACAACTCAATAATGAAAAGAAAAAAGCTAAATATGAATTAGGCAATTTCTGCGAACAATATGGTCTTCCTCCAATTGTCCCTTCTCGCAAAAATTTACATAAAACTCGTAAACACCCTACTAAATATAGAACTTATAAAAACTATCATAGAAGAAAACCTTACTTCCAGAAAGAAGAATTTTATAAAAAACCCAAAAAGAAATTTAGAGAAAAGGGAACACCTCATAAACAACGCGGCAAATGCTTTAAATGTGGAAAGGAAGGGCACTTCGCTAACAATTGTCCTATAAAGAAAAAAGTTAATCAATTACAAATCTCTGAAGAAAGTAAAAAACAGATCTTTGAAATCTTTGAGTTAAGAAACACTAGTGAAGAAAATACTGAAACAAGTGATTCTCCTTCTGACCATAGTGACTATAGTTATACCTCTCCTGATATAACAATAGGATGTAAAGATGGTTGTAGAGACTCCTGTTGTAAGTCAATTAATGTTCTTACCAAATATGAAGAACAAGAAACTCTCCTAATAGAACTTATTAGTAAAATAGAAAATCCTGAAAATAAATCCTTATATTTGAAAAAGTTAAAAACTCTTTTAAAACAAAACAATAATGATACTCCTACAAGTTCTACTAGTAAACCTACTTTTAGTCTTTCTAAAACACTGGAAAGATTTAATCACCCACAAAAAGAGATTGCATTGCAAGAACTTCAGACAGAAATTCACTACTTAAAAAAAGAAATAAAACTCTTAAAAAATGAAACTCATGAATTACAACAAAAGATGTTAATTTTTCAAGTTGATAAAAGCCTCAAAGAACATGAAGAATCCTCTTCTGATGAAGCCCCTTTTACGGAACCTACTAATGAACCACCAATCATTAACGAAGAAGAAGATATTAGTAAACATATCAACACAATATCTAAAATGGTAATTCAAAAATGGTTTTCTAAAGTTAACATTATAATTGATAAAAATCTAACTATTGAAGTCATTGCCCTAATTGATACGGGAGCAGATCTTAATTGCATTCAAGAAGGATTAATTCCTTCTAAATATTTTGAGAAAACTTCTCAACGATTGAGTTCTGCTAATGGTAGTAAAATAAAAATTAAATATAAATTACCTAAAGCCCATGTTTGTCAAAACAATGTATGTTTTAAAACATCATTTGTTTTAGTTAAAAACATGACTGATAAAGTTATTTGGGAGTACCATTTATTTATTTATTGTATCCATTTACAATAGATAATAATGGTCTCACTACTAAACCTTTTCGTCAAACAGTCACATTTCAATTTCTTAAAAAACCAGAAACTAAAGAGTTAAAATCACTCTTTGATTCCTCTGTTTCTAAATCCCTAAATTTACTCACTATTAAACAACAACATTTAAAATCCTTACAGGAGGAAGTCATCTATAAAAAGATTGAAAGTCAACTATGTATTGAAAGTTTTCAACAAACTGTTAAAATTTTTCAGAAAAACTTGAAGTTGAAATTTGTTCCTTATTCCCTAATGCCTTTTGGTATAGGAAACAATATATTGTCAATCAGCCTTATATCTAGTCATTTAATGAAAAATTCATCCCCACAAAAGCTAGACCTATCCAAATGAATCCTGAACTTCTTGAAGCATGCAAAGAAGAAATTAACAGTCTTCTTGCCAAAAAGATTATTAGAAAAAGTAAATCTCCTTGGTCATGCTCTGCTTTCTATGTCGAAAAGCAAGCTGAGTTAGAAAGAGGAGTCCCCAGACTTGTTGTTAATTATAAACCCCTTAGTGAAGTTTTGGAATGGATTCGCTATCCCATCCCAAACAAAAGAGATCTTATTAATCGTCTTAGTAAAGCAGTAATCTTTTCAAAGTTTGATCTAAAATCCAGATTCTGGCAAATCCAAATAAATGAAAAGATAGATATAACACTGCCTTCACCACACCCTTTGGTCATTATGAATGGAATGTCATGCCTTTTGGACTAAAGAATGCCCCTAGTGAATTTCAAAATGTCATGAATGACATTTTTAATCTATACAGTAAATTTGCTCTTGTTTATATCGATGATGTCCTTATTTTCTCCCAATCCATTGACGAGCACTGGAAACATTTATTCACATTCAGGGCTCTTATTAAAAAAAATGGTCTTGTTGTTTCTGCATCTAAAATCAGTCTTTTCTAAACTCGAGTAAGATTTCTTGGATTCCACATCTACCAAGGAAAAATAAGTCCAATTGATCGAGCTATTCAATTTGCTAATAAGTTTCCTGATGTCATTACAGACAAAACCCAGTTACAACGCTTTATTGGATCCTTAAACTAGATCTCAGACTTTTATCATGATCTGTGAAAGCAATGCAAACCTTTATTTGACAGACTCCAAAGTAATCCATCCCCTTGGACATCAGTTCACACTGAAGTTGTTCAGAAAATCAAACTCCATGTCAAGACTCTACCTTGCCTTGGAATTCCTTCAGTAGATTCTTTTAAAATTATTGAAATAGATGCCTCTGATATCGATTATGGTGGCATCCTTAAACAACGTCTTAGTCCAGATTCTCCTGAACAAATTGTTCGTTTTCATTCTGGAACCTGGAACAACACACAAAGTAATTATAGTACTATCAAGAAAGAGATTCTTTCTATGTTTTATGTGTTTCCAAATTTCAAGATGATATTTTAAACCAAAAATTTTTGGTCAGAGTTGATTGTAAAAGTGCTAAATATGTTCTTGAAAAAGATGTCAAAAATATTGCTGCTAAGCAAGTCTTTGCCAGATGGCAAGCTATTTTAAGTATTTTCAATTTTGATATAGAGTATATCAAAGGTAGTCAAAATTCTATACCTGATTTCCTTACTAGAGAATTCTTGCAGGGTAAACATGGCCGACAAAGACAAAAACAAAGACAAAGTCCCCGAAGGGACAGTAAAGGTTGAACATTCATCCCTGACCCCTTTATCTATGACGAATAGATTCACTGTTCTTAGTCAAACTCCAAGGCCTTCTTTCAGTTCTGCCTTAGCCTCTCCAAGTCCTAGCCAACTTCGCCTCCAGTACCCCAGTAATCTTCCAATTACTGATCCTTTTTTAAACCAACCAATTCAACTAATTCGTCCTATAGCCCCCAGTGAATTTTCCCAAAATCCCAAGTCTGATTATACCCATAACTACACTTCCATCCTTTTTCACATTGAACCTTGTTATCATCATTTCACAGACCCAGTGGATGTAGTCAAAGCATTTCTTCCTCCAGCATAGTTCTTTGTCCTAAGTCATCCAAATAAATCATTGTCCTTCTACAAGGATATTTTATTCCATACAGGATCAATTCGCATTAAACCAATTTTTGATCGAAATGATTCTTCCAAAGTCATTTATCATTCTCTCTACATCTAAAAATTTATTTCAGTAATAGAATGGGGTTCTCATACCTCCATTATCTAATTTAACTACTATGATTACAAAGATGCTTGGTTTAAACTCCTCCTCTACCAAAATGAGTTATTTTCTCACTCCTTATTGGTTTCTTAGGTGGTGGTCACAATATGGCTCCATCCAGCAAATCTTCCCACCTATTCTTCTTGATCAAGTGAAATATTTCTCTTCAGTCTACAAAGTTAATTCTCACCAATCCCAAATTCCTGCTATTCTCCTATTCACCAGTAAATACAAAGTCCCATGGATTTTCATTTTGTAGAAGCCATTCATTAGGTAATGTAATGTCTTTCCTGACCACAATTTTTGGGATCTAAATACGAGCATCTTTTGTACTACCTTGAATGAGTAAGGTTTGGTTTCTAGGACTTTTGACCAAGGCTCCGACATTCATGTTGGTTCTTATACATTTGTAATAAATTCTGTAGATTAGGCTTAGAGGTTGACCTCCATCAATCATGGGATAACCAGTTGTTTTAATATTTAAAGTTAAGACTTTAAGAATATGTGGATCACTAAGGCTAAGTGTAAGATTTGGGTAAGTGTTGAAGTAAACTGGTCCATTGGCAAGAGTGGTTTCGATGACTCCTATAATACTAATATTATAATCTATAAACCTTGCATCTCTTAGACATAAAAGTACTGCAGCATTTATGCCTAATATTGTAAGAGGATTTACAGCAACTTGGATGAAACCAATATGAATGAAGTTGTGACCTTTGTCTCTGTGTGCTTTAATGGTTTTATGAGTTAATAATTGACATTTTTCGTGATCTGACTTAAGACCATAAATCTTTTCAATTGTTTTAACTCCATAGTCACTTAAGAAGGTAGACTGAAGGAAGGTTGACTTATAAATTTCTCTAGTGGGGACCTTAGGAATATTCCATGCAAACCAATCCAGATCTGTGAAATTATTAGTTCACTTACTCTCTGAACCCTCAGAAACACTATTGCTCTTACACAGTGGTATTCAGTTAATACTTGTATACAGTTATTATTATTATTATTATTATTATATATATATATATATATATATATATATATTGTTATTCATTTTATCTACACTATCGTAAATGTAAACACAAATTTGGAGGTTAAGAGTTTAATATATCTTGCTTCTCTTATCTAAATCTTTAAATTTTAAAGCAAATTGAGCTAAACCTCCGTTGACTATTAACATTTGCACATTACCCATTTCGAGCATATTTTTTGCACAAAACGTCCCTCAACAGGTCAGTTTATTGCAAGTGAATTACACTCTTTAGCTAGCTATTATAAAAGTAAAGGTTATTTGTCACTTTGATACACTAGGACATTTGCATCGACAAATGTTGCGAAAGATTGATAAATTAATGGAGGTTTAGTACTTTTTGTTGCTCAAGAACTTTCACACACACATATATAAGTTCATTATATGTTCTGAAAGTTTCATGAATATCTAATTTCAAAAACTATACATATATATTATATGAATTTATATATAATAACAATAATTAAGTCTTTTTCTCAATTACTATATCAATCTTGTGTTTCTATGCTCTATTTAAGGTAATAGCCTCATGCATTTCTTATGCTATCATATCTTTCTTTTTACTAACTATGCCCATGTTAGCTTTGATCTTCCTCTTCTTCTAGTATTATTCTCAATGTGGACTATATTACTTTTCCTGACCGGCGCACCTAAAGGTCTTATTGCATATGTTCAAACTATATTCATTTATTTTCTCTCATTTTATCTCTAATTGGTGCTACTCCAACCATCTCCCGAATGTGATCATTTCTAATTCTATTATTTCTAGTCTTACTGCACATCCATCTCGACATTCGCATTTCTGTCACACTCACTTTATCTAATTGTTGTTTTTTAGCTACTCAATATTCAGTACAATAAAGGATTTATTTGACATTATATGAATTTTTATATATAGACAAAATCACAATTTATGATCTGAGTAAGCTACTTTAATGCAAAGTATACGAATTTTAACCATTTATATCACCCAAATCATAAGTATGTATTCATGACTATAAAATATATATATGTACCAAAAATAAAATTGTAATAATAAATATACAAAGGTTATGCTTATCACCAAGAAATATAGGAAAGCAAACTTGTTAAGGTGGACATGACACAAGGCAATTCATACAAAATCAAAAAGTCTAGTCATCAAGTCAAACCAAAATCTTACAAAATCATAACTAAATAGGAAAGACATGATTCTCTCCTCAAAGGAAGGGATCAACGTTAGTCAACCAAAAATCAAGAAAAATTAGCAAGTAGTCAATAGAAAATCAATACCAAGTTAGTTATTTCTCTTGTACAAATATAAGAAAAAAGTATGAGAAAGGCATATACAGAGATAGAGAGAAAATCCCGATAGACAAGTGTGATTCTTGTATTCTAAGATTCAAAAGGCCTAGGCCTTGTGATGTATATTTTTGTAATTGGCAATCTTTGGTGTCAAAACCAAACATGATCGAGTTGTATTATTTGAGTTATATTTCTATCACTGATCATGTAATTGAAGTCTCAGAGTGAGCATGAAGTTCTACACCAACCATACAAAGGTTCGTTAAAGTATGAAGCTTGAATCTTCGGGAAAAACCCGTCAATGGTTTGAATAAGAATTTGATCTATTGAAGTTTTGATATGGTTCTAAATGCATGAGGATATATTTGATCACTTAATGAGAGTCATGTAGTTATGGTAAAGTGGTGATAATACATATATTTCAAACCGGGAGGTTCCGACCTTGAAAAGAGGGGCTTTTAAGCAAATTTGTGAAAATTTCAAGGTTGGACCGGTCCAAGTGAAGGCTAGACTAGTCCATGAGGTCTCAACAACTCTTGAAGAGTATGTTATAGGAGTTAGACCGGTCCAAGTGAGGGCTGGACTGGTCTAACTTTTCTGGTCTGCGAATTTTAACCTGTTTTGTCCTATTTTGACCCAGAATGGTCCCAGAACTTTCTAAAATTGTGGGGAGTTGTTTTCTATTAGATTTTAAATTTTTTTTCAAGGAAAAATATAGTTTCTAATCTCTATAAAAATCTCATATGGTTTCTCTCTCAATACATGCTTTCAATATACAAGAGATACATATTATAGAGAAAGAAAGTATTGAGATATTTTTCTAGAAAAGAATTTTTCTCTTAAATTCTTTGTTTATATTTTTGAGAGCACACACATATTAACAAAGTGATTTAGGGTGCTCTCTATTTGCTTGATTAACTGTTTGAAGACTGCATTGAAGATTTCTTCGTGATCAAGTTACTGGATTGGTGCCTTCTACAACCGTTCATTGGTAAGGAAGGAGAAGAAGATCATGTTACAAAGGGAACAAAATACTTGTTGAGTGTTCATGTTCTTCCAGTTACCCTTCTGTGAGGGTTTTGACGTTAGCCAAAAATCTGCAACGGCTAGATGAGGTAGTCGCAATTGTAAGCCTGAGGTGTTTCGTATCAGAGTTCTTATCAGAGTGAAGTGGGTGTGAATCTGAGACAAAGTTTATTTACTTTACTTTGATAATAGTGGATTTTCTTCTCCAGGGCTACAAAGCCTCACCCGAGATTTTTTTTTCGATTTGGGTTTTCCACGTATATTTGGTGCATTTGTATTACTTTACTTTACTTCACTTTATTTATTTACTTGCTTTGTGGAATTGCTTTAATTATTAATTGAACTTAAAATTGGACAATCTAAATAATTAAGCAAAAAGCGAGTAAACCTAATCAGCCCCTCTAGGTTTTAAATCTAACTTTCGTAGCCACTTTCGCACTGCGAAAGTCACAATTAGTATTATAGCAGTGTTCTCTAATTTGTGAGTAATTCCTTGCAAGGTATTTTTAAAATCAAAATTTATTTTTGATTTGAAAAATCTTTATGGAATCTAATAAGAGAAAGGGTGAATTGGTTCAACAATCTCATGTATGTAATGTGTTAAACCATAAGGATGATATAAATCTCTTTACTAGAAAATATGAAAAAATCCTTGAGAATAAAAAGAATGCAAATTTTAGAAAAGAAAAATCTTCTAAATGTAGAGGTAAAAATAATTAGAAAGATGTTTTTGTTGCCTTTCCTGCTATTGCTCTTATTGATAATGATACTGCTAATGATTCTTTTTCTGATGTAGGTAAATTTGAAAAATATGCAACATTGAGTAAAGTTGATTCTAATGCTTCGAATGATAAGAAAGCAAATGAAGAACCATTTGAAATAAAGTTGCAAGAAGTCTTTGATGAATTATTAAAGGCTTACATGAAGCAGACCAAAAAGTTCAAGTTAGTAGAAAAAGAGAAAGAAGTATTGAAGAAAGAGAATGAGTAGAAACAACAATTGATTGATGATGAAAAAGCTGTCAAGCAAAACCTCCAGAACAAAGTGAAAATTGAAAAAGAAACTTTGAAGAAAGAGAGTGAAGAGCAATTGAAGCTGATTGAAGAAAATAAAGCTGACATTCAAAATCTTCAAAGTAAAGTCAAGTTTCTCAAAAATGAGGTAAGTCAAGCTATTTCTCTTAAAGATATTCTTATTACTAGAATTAATTTTCTTGAGCCTAAATTGAAAAAATCACAAGAGAAATTAATTGCTTTTACCTCTAGGTAGATTAAGTTTGATAGCATGATTAGTGTTGGTAAGACTGTAGGAGATAAGTCTGGACTAGGTTTTGTTGGGTCATCATTTAAGGGTAAAACTGTGTTTGTTAAACCCAAGAACTTGAATATGTTTACACCCATACCTAAGCTTCAAGTTAAGTCTTTGCATGCTAATGTTGTGTTCAATGTGCTTCATTGTGCTTTTTGTGGTAAGAATGGACATAGTCAACACTATTGCTATAAGAAGAGAAAACATTCTAATTCTGAGTTTCATGTGCATAATTGTTTTGCTAAGAATAAGGTTCATGCTAAAAAGCCACATTATTGGAACAAACTCAAAAATCCTCAAGGTAAAAAGAATTCAAATAAGAAAAAGAATGTTTCTATTTCTCCACATTATTTTCCTGATTGATTGCATGTTAAAACAATTTGGAGAAGTTTGTGCCTATTGATACTATGGGATTTATTCCTAATAGGCCTTTAGGTGCAAAACCCCCTAACTAGGTCATTAGAACTTTTTATGGTCATGAATTGAGCTTATGTTCATTATCTATTTTTTATAGGACCATATCTTAGGTTTGGTTTTTTTTTTTTTTATGATAATCATGTGAATGTGGAAATCATATTTTTCTATGAAATAATGTGAATTCTCTATATTTCTGTTTAAGTTCATTTTGATTTGTGAATGCATGATTGTGACACTTAGTTTATCAATGAATGACATACTTGAGTTTATGATCTAAATATTGATGACTAATGTGCTGTATTTATTTCTTTTTAGAGATGAATCTTTTGAGTCCATATAATTTGTGTACTAATCCAACTCTGAGAGAATTGATTGAAAACTAATGTGAAGTTGACTAGAATATATTGTATAAGTAGCATTGAAGGCTTAAATGATCAATGAAAAAAATTAAAAATAAAAAAAAATTAAAAATAAAAGATTTTATTTTTAATTCACCATGAAAAAAAAAAGAGAAAAAAAATGAATTGCTAAAAATCTAAGCCAAAAGGAAAATGCTACATTCGGGATGTGTTTGAAGCTTCCACTACGACGTAAATCTCCAATGAGGTATCTTTTAAAAAGAGTTATTTTGAGTAAATAACTGACTGCTCGTAAGTGTGAAAGACACTGTCTTAGAAATAAAATAAAAAAATAAAATTTAATGAAAAATAAGTTGGTCATATGTGGTTTGATTTGTTTAACATCCAATGTGTTTTATAAGATGGATCAAAAGAATTTGATTAATTTTTGATGAAGTTGGATTGCACACACACACATGAATTTATTAGATGAAATTCTAAATTTTTATAAATATTTGTGTATTGGAAATTGTGCTATGATCATGAATTTAATGATGAATTTTATTGGCAAATTTATGGGTTTTAAAATTGTGCATTCATGAATTTTCTTGAAATATTTCAAAAATTTTAGAACTCATTGTTATTTTATGTGAAAATTTGATTTTAATGATTATATGGTTATTTTATTTTATTTTTCATATAAATAAAAACCTAAAAATATTTTCTTATTTGTTTCAGATTTTTAGAAAATTTTGTGAATTTGTTAGGTAATTTTAAGCATTTTTTCTAAAAAAGTGCATTTTTGATCAAAATTGGTCAACTGGACAAGCAAGCCAGTTGGACTGGTCCAAGATGAAAGCTGGACCGGTCCATCTAGGCTCAGCTAGTAAGGTAAAATACGTACAGATTGCTTGCATTTTGGTTCATTATGTGCTTGCTTACTCCTTGGGTGACTTTTTGTCTCTATTTTTCACACTTTGCATCAACTTTCACTACACTTTGTACTTGATATATTAAATCATTAATGTGATTGGTATTTGTGGTTGATTTTAAGTTGAATTGGTGGAAGGGATTGATTGTTGGATTATTTGTGTTTATTTTGGGAGGTTGAACGAACCAAATGATATTGAAGCTTGTGTTTTCAAAGCCTGCACACCAAATGTTTGAGGAAATTCACCCAATGGCTCCTACATTCCTATTTTGAATTGGACGGTGGTTCTAGGCAACAAAGAGTCAATGTTTCTCTAACACCGGAAGACAACATAATCTTCTAGGAAGAACATTTTGATGATGAAGGGATCTTTGAGTATTACAAGAATGTAGTTGGTTGTAGGCCTATGAGGTATGAAAAAAGTTTTGATTTAGAGAGCATATGACAAGGATATCTGATGTGGTCGGAACTAAATTATATTGCAAGCTTAATTTTGCCCTTTTTATCAAAATATAATTTAACCACTCGCAAGAGCACGAATCTTTGCAGATAAGGTTCTATATAGAGGGTATCGATCCCACGAGGACTAGTCGTTAATTGTCATAGAGAAAGATTAATTCTACTTTAATTCAAACAAAACAGATTTTTGGTTTTGTGTTTAGAAACTATTGCATAAAGGAAATGACAATAAAATTAAAAAGTAAAGTTGGGAGAGAGAACTAGGGTTGGTTTCCACCCCTAGCCATTCACATGTTCATAAGTGTAGCAAGCAAGGGATTCATTAATTAAATGCCTAACAATGACATTAGGCTTGTGACCTCAATGACATATCAAAAGATCAATGTGTGTGCTAACCTATCATAATCCATCTTCAACAAGCATAGCTCTTCAACCTAACTAACTACCTACTTACTCTACTCTCTAAGTGAACACTACATGCATCCAAACTACCTTGTCTTGGCATGGTCTATACAAACTAGCATCACACATTCATTTAAACACCATTATCTAGCCATCATTTGCACTTCTTGTGGAATATGCAAATGTTGTGCATTCAAGTGACAAAACCTACTCTAAGACAAGAATAAATTCCAAATCAAATGAATATATAAAAGAAATGTATTTGTGTACATAATCACTAGGCTAAATAATCAACATTTAATTACAAGTCCCAAGAGCTACAAAGATGAACAAGTTTACATGGCTAGGGGTTGAAACCAACACCCTAGTAGAAGAGTTAGTTGCTCATGGTTGCCTTGCACCCTTCCATTGATGAAGAGAATGAAGCTTCTTGGTCTGGTTCAGCCCTTCCTCTTCCTCTCCCGAAGGTCTCTCTCTTCTTCTTCTGATTTGTATATGTTGAGAGATATGAGATATGTGGCTTTTGGTGCTTTTTGTATCCTTTTTGGCTCCTTTGGGCCCACCATATATATATATATATCATTATATATATCTCTTGTATCAAGAAGGCCCCCAAAAGTCTTGTTCAAGTCAGACAATCCCCTTAAGTCGTGCAAAAAGGGGGATTTTGTTGCAAGTGGGAGAGCAGGTGAGCAAGTGGCCAAGTGGGCTCTGCAGCATTTCGATTGATCGAAATTGCATTTCGATTGATCGAGATTTCGATCAATCGAAATGAGATTTCGATCAATCGAAATTTCGATTGATCGAAATCCACATCTCGATTGATCGAAATGCCTTGGCAACAGTTTCTGATTTCATCTCTTGACTGCAGAAAACTTCCAACTTTGCTCCATTTACTCCAATACCTGCAATACATCAAAAACACAAAAATACCGTAAACATATCTCGGTAAACGCAAAAATGGAACTAACATATGCAATAAAGAGGGTTCAAATGCATAGAATTGAACACTTATCACACCCCCAAACTTACATATTGCTAGTCCCTTAGCAATACAATATTACAAAAATGAGATTAACTATCTTATACAAAAGTTTAATCATGCTCAGTCATCAACTAGATAAAGGGCGCTCATCCATTCATTTCACAATTGGCAAATGCAACAAGTATTACAGAACTATGCGGCCATTAGCAAAAATGGACTTTCACAAGCTATAAATGAACGACAGTCCCCACATGCTGGCCAGCCCGAACAACTATAACAATTCCAACCCCAAAATCCTCTTTGAAAAGTGAACATGCATTCTAACGTGCGGCTTTTGTCATATTTGGAGAAGAAAACGAACAAATCTGTTTTTAAGAGAAAAACTCATTGAAAATGCTCAACCCGGCTGTTTCATTATCACAAAACATTCATGATTGCTCATGTGCGGATGACTGTGCAATGCTTAGCTCTTTTTGCTTTCTTGTAAGCCCACGTAGCGGCATTGGGCCAATGACTCCCAAACCAATTGGTTTTAGGGCATTAGGCGAAGAAGCACCCCTCGGACTTAATAACCGAGCTTACAAGGCGATGAGTGTAAGCAAGCCATCCGCTTATTACTGCTCAACCTTACACACTTTTACACGAATATTTCCTGCTTTGAGGCATAGAAATCCGGTTTATTTAGTGAGAAGGCTTATTGCATATTTTTCTCTTTTTATTTCTTTTTTTTTTTTTTTTTTTTTTTTTTTTTTTACAACAACCGGAAGAACTTATTCTTTAAGATGTTCAGATAAAAACAGAAATTTTCAAAAATTCTCCCTCAGACTTATACCCCACAATTTAAACTGCATGTGTGCGAATTTGTGCGGTTAAGGACAAATTTAGGGCAAGAATTGTACGTGCTCGAGTTTGGACAAAAATGTAGACCGCTCTAGCCTACTATAAAGCTTGCAAAAGTGCGGGTATTTACAATGTTAAAGTTCTTAACTACCTGCTGCATTTACCTCGGACATTTATTCGAATGATCTTCCTTTACAAAGCAAGACATCATAGCAAGCATGCAAAAATATCACAGAAAAAAACTGCTCTACAATGACACTCAATATAATGACTGAACATTGCATGCATATGCAAGTGGTAATGACTGAACATTGCATGCATATGCAAGTGGTATAGCATACCGCACCCCCAAACTTATATGCAACATTGTCCTCAATGCTTGGACAAGAAGAGCAAGGAAAGAAGTTACCGGGATGGCAGAATGCGAGAAAAATGGAAGTCCACAGCAGCGGTCATCCTGTAAATAAGAAAAATCTGCACAGAATACCAACTGGATACCACGAGCGTTACGAGGAACAAAAAGTAGATAAATAGAACATAATGAAATACTTATGCACAAACAGACAATGCCAATATCACTGTAAATCTAATGGTCTGAACTGGTGTTTCCCGATTGTCTAAGAGGTCTATGCGACAAGATATTGACTATCCAGGCGCGCTAACGTATAGCACGCAAAGGGGCTGCCTTTCTTTATTACCGCCATACTGTGTTGAAGCAATCTCAACAGTATTGGGAATTAAAACCAGGCGGTAATAAACGGAAATCATCAACTGAATCGCATATAACAAGTAGACAAGTGGTACTACATACATAGTCAAAGTCTAGAGAACAGATAAATTGACGGAAAGCAAAAAGAAAAGGCAGTAAAGATAACACATGTCATAAAAGCAAATATAAATGTATTCCATAAAGATGAAAATGCGTTTCAGTACAAAGGGTACATGTAGGCGGAATACGCAAAAAAGAAACTAAACATGGCCAACATGGCCTATCAAAAATAAAGAAAGTAAAATACAGAAAGTAAAGTATAAAAGGTGAATAAAGTGCAGCTACTCGAGGGCGGGTGGTGGTGGTGGTGGTTCGGTGGGAGCAGAAGTGGAGGTGGAGGCTCGACCTGCGAACAGGAACTGCAGATCCTGCCGGAAGGCTCGGAACTCATCTAAGATCGCTCTCTGGCCCTGCACCAGAGAAGAAATGTCCGTCCGAATACCCGCCAGCTGACTCTGCGTCACCTGGACGTGCTCGTCAAAACCCTGCTGGAGCCGCTCTACGTCAGCCGCCAGGCAGGAATAGCCTGTCGCTAAGATATCATGCCGCTCTGCAGCGACATCCATCTCCTCCTCCTCCATCTCCTCGTCCTCCGCCTCAGCCCCTGCTGGCTCTCCCTCATCCATCTCCACTGGGGCATCCATATCTACATCGTCTGGTGGATCACCCTGATGGTCCTGTCGCTCTAAGTGTCGCCTCACCCGATCCCACTGAGTAGATGTGAAGCGGGTGGGCGGTGCCAACTGAATGTCAGTCCGACTGACTGGTATACTGGCACTGCTGAGAAAAGCGGCGATCAGGAATGGAAAGGGAAGCCGCCAACTCGCTGTTCTCCTCTTCCTCTTGTTGACGAGGCCATCCCAAACTTTGTGCATTTGCCCCCAGATAAGCGATGGGACAGAAAACCAAGCGCCTGTATGGAAAGCATAGAGGCAACGGAGGAGGTCACCCCTGCGCTCGGCCACGTGCTGCAACGGACACGCGTTCTTGAGGAGAACGGTGTCCAGGAACCAATATCTGCTCGGGCACATCGACTTGGACGTGCAGTTGTGGTTGGGCGTGGTAAACGCCCCGCCACACATGTCCATCACTATCGAGAAGAGCGTGGTATCTGCTGGGAGCGCGGCACTATAGAGTGGCTGACCGTCCGGGCCAACCATGTCCGGCGGCTGCTGGTGAGGAATGCCGAGCATATGAGCAATCCGGCTCGGCGTAATCGTGATCGTGACTGTGGCCACGGTAGTCTCGAGTGTATCTGGCGCTGTGCAGGAGTAGGTCATATGCTCGTAAAAGACCTGCACTAGGCGCTCGTGTGCCACGTCTGTGGGAGGCACGCATAGCCGGTCGAGGCGACGCCTCCTGAGCTCGGCAACCGTCCACTCGGTGTCGGGACGCCTCTCAAACTCGGCTAAGTCGAAAACCTGCTCCGGGTGGAACTTCCGAGACCGGAAGGCTCGCCCGGGCACGTCACGAACAGCACCGGCGGCGTTCTTCACTCTTGCCATGGCCGCGGAACAGTCTGCACTGGATTCCAAAAGGTACGTAAATAAAAGATGAATAAGAAGAAAGTGAAACTACTACTAGACTAAAAGAATAAAATAAAAATAATAAAAAAAAATAAAAATGAAGTCCTAGTCCAAGGTACTGACAAAAATGCAAAAAGTTGCACTCGAAGAGGCAATGTGAACGGGCGCAACCGAAACGAAGGTGCCACGGTTATACACCGAACACTAAGCGTTTGAAATGAAGAAAATGCCAAATCCCACTCCCGCTTGAATTCCTACCCCCCCCCCGAAACCCACAAAAACTGGATTCGGACATCGCACTCGCAACCATCCACCCCAACATGATCTAACTATGTTTATTCCGCTGTAAAACTATCAAAAATGGCGAGAGAATAAACAAAAAGTAGCCATGCATCACTTACCTCGTGAGGAAGAAGATGAACGGCTCAACCGAAGAAAACTCCACGCGCAGCCGCGAAGAGAAGATCGCGCAGATGCTTGCGGCGGATCGGACTGCGTCGGATGGCGGCGGATGATCGGGAATGGAAGATCGAGTGCTCGGGAGTGCTTGGATAGGGCTTGGATCGCACAGAGGGAGAGAAGAAGTCGGATGGTCTTTTAAAATGGGAGGGAAGCCCAACGGTTTAAATAGATTTTCGGCTCACGTGCAGGCTCCGCGTGCATTTCGATTGATCGAAATGTGCATTTCGATCAATCGAAATTTCGATTGATCGAAATCTTGCTTCGATCAATCGAAACTAACTTCGATGGATTGAGATTGTCTCTTCGATCAATCGAACATTCCTTCCCTAAATCACATTTTTACTTCGATCAATCGAACATTTAATTGATGCAATCGAACTTTTAGTTCGATCAATCGAAATCCAATTTCGATCAATCGAAAGTTTCGATCGATCAAAGACCTATCGAAGTGCAATCGAAGAATATCACCTCTCGGGACTTTGGACTTGGCAAATCTCTGCAATTTTTCGATCAATCGAAACCAAAATTTCGATCAATCGAAATTTTCGATTGATCGAAATTTTTGGTTTCGATCAATCGAAATGCTCAAAAACAGTCAGTTTAAAATATGCTTCAGAGACTTGGATATTGGGGAATTAGATACTACATTGCTTAGATACAAACCTACTTTGGATTAAAGGGACACCATGGAAGCTTGATAGCGACCATGGCGTCGCCACCTTACACGTCTATGGCGCGACGTCCGGATCGGCTCACGAGTCAAAATACACGGGATCCGTCAAAGTGACGACATCCACGTATTCGGTGGTGACTTGGTCATCCACGCACACTTTTAAGCGCTGCCCGTTTACTTTGAACATCGAGCCATCTTTCAAGTCCTTCAATTCCACCGCTCCGTGGGGGGCGACGGAATTAACCAAAAATGGTCCATCCCAACGGGAGCGAAGTTTTCCGGGAAACAAATGGAGGCGCGAGTTGTACAACCAAACTTTTTGGCCCGGCGAAAATGTTTTGACTCGAATATTACGATCATGAAAGGCTTTGGACCTTGCCTTATAGATTTTCGCGTTCTCATACGCGTCATGTCGCAATTCTTCCAATTCATTTAATTGAAGCTTTCGATTAGAGCTGACCTTTTTCATGTCAAAATTGAAGGTCTTGGTGGCCCACATAGCTTTATGCTCCAATTCAACCGGAAGATGGCACGCCTTGCCATAAACTAACCGATAAGGTGACATTCCAATGGGAGTTTTGTATGCGGTTCGGTATGCCCATAATGCGTCGTTTAGTCGCAATGACCAATCCTTCCGGTCAGGCCGAACAGTTTTCTGAAGAATGTTCTTAATCTCCCTATTGGATACTTCTACTTGGCCACTAGTTTGAGGATGGTAGGGGGTGGCTACTTTGTGTGTGACGGAGTATTTGAGAAGCAAGGTTCGAAGGAACCGGTTACAGAAATGCTTACCTCCGTCACTGATGATGGCCCGAGGCGTACCAAACCGGCTAAAAATGTTAGCTTGTATGAATTTAACCACGACTGCGTGATCGTTGGTTTTGGTAGCAACGGCCTCTATCCACTTAGATACGTAGTCCACCGCCACAAGTATGTACTCATGACCAGTAGAGGGTGGAAATGGTCCCATGAAGTCAATGCCCCACACATCAAATATTTCAATGATAAGAATAGGGTTAAGAGGCATCATGTCCTTCCGAGACATCGCGCCGAGGCGCTGACATCGCTCACACGAGCGGCAGAATGAATATGCATCCCGATGAAGTGTCGGCCAGAAAAATCCGCATTGAAGAATTTTTGCTGCGGTTTTCTTAGCACTAAAGTGTCCCCCACAAGCGAGTGTATGACAAAATTTAAGAATGCTTTGGAATTCACTGTTGGGTACACACTTACGAATTATTTGATCGGGGCAGTATTTGAACAATTGAGGATCGTCCCAATAATATGATCGTGATTGGGAGAGAAAACGATCCTTCTCTTGTTTGGTCCAAGAAGATGGTATTTTACCGGTTGCCAAATAATTAACCACATCCGCATACCAAGGGATACTTTCTTGAGAGATGACAAAGAGTTGTTCATTCGGGAAGGATTCACAAACTGGAATGGAATTATGGAGGGATTCAACAAGAATTCTAGAAAGGTGGTCAGCTACCACATTTTCAGTTCCCTTTTTGTCTCTAATCTCAAAATTGAACTCTTGCAACAAGAGTATCCAGCGGATCAACCTAGGCTTGGTGTCCTTTTTCGTCAAAAGATGCCGGAGGGCAGCATGGTCCGAATAGACAATGATCTTTGAACCTAATAAATAAGCTCAAAATTTGTCTAATGCAAATACTACCGCAAGCAATTCCTTTTCCGTTGTGGTATAATTGATTTGAGCTTCGGAAAGGGTTTTACTTGCGTAATAGATGACATGTGGCAGTTTGTCTACTCGTTGCCCCAAGACCGCACCCATGGCATAGTCGGATGCATCACACATAATCTCAAATGGGAGAGTCCAGTTTGGAGGGATTAGAACTGGAGCGGTTGTAAGCATGGCGCGGAGTTTTTCAAAAGCGTCAAGGCACGCTTCATCAAAGGTAAAGCAAGACTCTTTTTCAAGAAGGCGACACAAAGGCCGAGAAATCTTGCTAAAGTCTTTGATGAAACGGCGATAAAATCCCGCATGCCCAAGGAATGAACGAATCTCTCTCACCGTGGATGGTGGAGGAAGTTTGAAAATGAGCTCAACCTTGGCTTTATCAACCTCTATTCCTCGCTTAGACACAATATGCCCTAGGACAATACCCTCTTGAACCATAAAGTGACTCTTTTCCCAACTAAGAATTAGGTTGGTTTCTTGACATCTTTTGAGAACACAAGCTAGATTTTGGAGGCATGATTCATATGAAGGTCCAAAAACGGAAAAATCATCCATGAACACTTCTAAGAATTTTTCCACCATGTCCGAGAAGATAGACATCATACACCGTTGAAAAGTTGCCGGTGCATTGCACAACCCAAAGGGCATGCGTCTATAAGCAAATGTGCCGAAGGGACATGTAAAGGTGGTTTTCTCTTGGTCCCTCGGGTCTATAGCAACCTGATTATAGCCGGAATATCCATCCAAAAAGCAATAAAAGCTTTGCCCGGCCAATCTCTCCAATATTTGATCAATGAATGGGAGGGGGAAGTGATCTTTCCGAGTGGCTGAATTTAATTTCCTATAATCAATGCACACTCTCCATCCTGTGGTGGTGCGTTGGGGAACTAATTCACCCTTATCATTAGGTTGCACCGTAATACCAGACTTCTTTGGAACCACTTGAGTGGGACTAACCCACTTGCTATCAGAGATGGGGTATATGATCCCCGCATCTAGTAACTTCACCACCTCCTTCAGGACAACGTCCTTCATATTTGGATTTAATCGACGTTGTGCCTCCCTTGAGGTCTTTGCATCCTCTTCCAAGTGTATGCGATGCATACAAACAGAAGGGTCTATTCCCTTAAGATCTATCACACTCCATCCTATTGCTTCTTTGTGCTCTTTGAGCACCTTTATGAGTTCCAATTCTTGAGCATTTGTGAGATTGGAAGCAATAATGACTGGAAGGGTCTCATTTGCGCCCAAGAAAACATACTTGAGTGTAGCTGGAAGAGGCTTGAGCTCAAGTTGTGGTGGGGAAATTAAAGAAGGAGTTTGGGGAGTTTTGGACAAAGGGGGCAAGGGTTCTCTCGGAACTCTCCACTTAGGCAAATCCATGACAGTATTAACATCGAGCATGGAATTGACTTCACATATGGATTGCTCAATGTCAAAATCGTCATGGTTAAAATGATTTAGGCATGCCTCTAAGGGGTCCGTGGAAAGAATAGAAGGAAGTGCTTCTTGAACAAGGTCGTCCACTACATCGATACAAAAGCACTCACTTTCATCGTCGGGTGTGTGGTGGGAAGCATTGAAGATGTTCAAGCGGACTTTCATATTCCCAAAAGAGATGTCCATCACTCCAGTACGGCAATTAACGCAAGCGTTTGCCGTGGCCAAGAATGGACGACCTAGAATGATAGGAATATGATGATTCGGATTTTGAACCGGTTCCGTGTCAAGGACTATGAAGTCCACCGGAAAATAGAATTTGTCCACTTGAATGATGACATCCTCAATGATGCCACGTGGTTGCTTCACCGAACGGTCGGCAAGTTGCAACACAACCGTGGTATGCTTGAGTTCCCCCAAACCTAGTTGTTGGTAAACTGAGAATGGAAGCAAATTGACACTAGCCCCTAGGTCAAGAAGTGCTTTTTCAAAAGATTGATTTCCGATAGTGCACGAAATGGTCGGAGCACCCGGATCTTTGAATTTAGGAGGGGCTTGATGTTGGAAAATGGAGCTTATGTGCTCAGTTAAGAGGACTTTCTTAGGAACATTATTCCTAGATTTGCGCTTTTGAGTGCATAAGTCCTTCAAGAATTTCGCATAAGAGGGAATTTGTCGAATAGCATCAAGGAGAGGGAGATTGATCTTTACTTGTTTGAAGATCTCCATCATGTCTTGGATTTTCTCTCCTTGCTTCCCGAAATGAGAAGGTTCCTTCAATCGTTGAGGAAAAGGAACCGGAGGTTCATAAGAGGTGTCAAGATTTGGAATCGATGGTGACATAACTTCACTTGCCTTTCCTTTTGGATTTGAAGGGGTATTTTGCAAATTTGGATTTAACGGCAACAATTTTGGATTTAATTGGGATTCTTTTGGATTTTTAGGTTGCTCTTGAAATTCTTTTCTCTCTTCCTCCCCTACCTTGGAGTTAATGATTTTTCCACTCCTCAAGGTTGTGATTGATTGAACTTGCTCTGGAGGAGCATTACAAGTTGAAGATGATGGATCTTCAATCATATGCACACCCTTGGGATTCGCCACCGGTTGACTTGGCAACTTACCTTCCTCCCTTCTATTTAAGGCATTAGCTAGTTGCCCGATTTGAGCTTCTAACCTAGCCATAGATTGAGCATTGGCTTCTAGCTTAGAGATTGATTGAGAATGAGTTTGCAATAAGCGGGTGTTGGCCTCAAGATTGCTTATCACTCGATCTTCAAAGCTTTGGCTTCTCGGAGGAGGTGGTGGTTGTTGGTAATTAGATCTTTGATTGTAAGGTTGAGGGTTTGGCCTATAATGCGGCTGTTGAGATTGGGGATTAAAAGAATTTTGCCCTTGGAAAGGGGGACTTGATTCTTGATTCTTCCATGAAAAAGCCGGATGATTCTTGTAACCAGGATTGTACGTGTTCGAATATGGATCATTCATTTGTTTAGCGTACAAGGCATTCGCTTGCTCTTGAGCATAATCGGGAGATTGCCCGGCAATAGGGCAATCTCGCACAAAATGCGAAGTGCTATAGCAAAACGAACATCCCTCCTGATTTTGGACAGATTGGTTAGGAGTAGGCAGCCCATTTTTCATGATTAAATCCATTTTTCGGGACAAGGCTTCTACTTGCATGGCTACCTCATCTACCCGTGAAATCTCATGCACTCCTCTACAAGGTTGGGTGGCCTTCCCTTTCCTAGTGGAGGAGCGTTGAGCTGAATTGTTGCTTAGGGTTTGAAAAAGTTTCCATGCCTCATCGGGGCTTTTCAAAAGGTACCCACCCCCACACGCGGAGTCTATCATTTGTCTATGTTGCTCACTCACCCCATCATAAAAACTTTGCACTAGCTGCCATTTTGGGACAGCATGATGCGGACAAGATTTTAAGAGATCTTTTAACCTCTCCCACGTCTCATGGAATTGTTCTTGGTCAATTTGGGTGAATCCGGTGATTGCTCGCCGAATATCACTTGTCTTACCCATTGGGAAGTATTTTTTTAAGAACTCTATTTGCATTTCCGCCCAAGAATGGATTGAGTTGGGTTCTAGGGAATTGAACCAACTTCTAGCCTTATCTTTTAGGGAAAATGGAAACATACGTAGCTTTAGATCATCCTCCGTAAAGTGTGGTACACGAATGGTGGAACACACGGAAAAGAAGTAATCTAAGTGCCGGTATGGATCCTCATTAGGAAGACCGTGAAAGCTGTTAAGAAGGTTGAGGGTGGAGGACTTTATTTCAAATTGATTTGCCGCTACATCCGGAAATTGAATACACGAAGGTACTTCAAATGTAGTCGGAAGGTAAAAGTCCATAAGCAACTCTCCTTGAGGAGGTGGTGGTGGAGGCGGTTGTTCATGATTAAAAGGAGGTAGACCGGGAGGTTGTCTCTCATTTGGATCCATGTTTTCAGTCCTAGGCAAAATAGGGTCCCTAGAGGTTCCTCTACGTCGTCTAAGTGTTCGTTCAAGTTCACTATTACAAGGAAGCAAAGGAAGTGACAATGACCGTCTACCTAGCATGCATTATCAATTGAACAACACCGCTATACACAAAAGTAACAAAAATATATACAAAAGAATGTGAATGAACTCAAACCACCAGTTTTTGAAGTTATACTCACAAAGGGTTCCAATTTGAATTCTTTTAGATGCCCGCAATGTGGTATACCTAAAATCAAGAAGTTTAAGATATAAGAACAAGAAATATATACAAAAAGAATGAAAGAATTTCTAGCCTAAGAATTAAACCAGATTTAATCTTCCAATGGCGACAATTAAACCGTAGAGTCCCCGGCAACGGCGCCAAAATTTTGATGTGGTCGGAACTAAATTATATTGCAAGCTTAATTTTGCCCTTTTTATCAAAATATAATTTAACCACTCGCAAGAGCACGAATCTTTGCAGATAAGGTTCTATATAGAGGGTATCGATCCCACGAGGACTAGTCGTTAATTGTCATAGAGAAAGATTAATTCTACTTTAATTCAAACAAAACAGATTTTTGGTTTTGTGTTTAGAAACTATTGCATAAAGGAAATGACAATAAAATTAAAAAGTAAAGTTGGGAGAGAGAACTAGGGTTGGTTTCCACCCCTAGCCATTCACATGTTCATAAGTGTAGCAAGCAAGGGATTCATTAATTAAATGCCTAACAATGACATTAGGCTTGTGACCTCAATGACATATCAAAAGATCAATGTGTGTGCTAACCTATCATAATCCATCTTCAACAAGCATAGCTCTTCAACCTAACTAACTACCTACTTACTCTACTCTCTAAGTGAACACTACATGCATCCAAACTACCTTGTCTTGGCATGGTCTATACAAACTAGCATCACACATTCATTTAAACACCATTATCTAGCCATCATTTGCACTTCTTGTGGAATATGCAAATGTTGTGCATTCAAGTGACAAAACCTACTCTAAGACAAGAATAAATTCCAAATCAAATGAATATATAAAAGAAATGTATTTGTGTACATAATCACTAGGCTAAATAATCAACATTTAATTACAAGTCCCAAGAGCTACAAAGATGAACAAGTTTACATGGCTAGGGGTTGAAACCAACACCCTAGTAGAAGAGTTAGTTGCTCATGGTTGCCTTGCACCCTTCCATTGATGAAGAGAATGAAGCTTCTTGGTCTGGTTCAGCCCTTCCTCTTCCTCTCCCGAAGGTCTCTCTCTTCTTCTTCTGATTTGTATATGTTGAGAGATATGAGATATGTGGCTTTTGGTGCTTTTTGTATCCTTTTTGGCTCCTTTGGGCCCACCATATATATATATATATCATTATATATATCTCTTGTATCAAGAAGGCCCCCAAAAGTCTTGTTCAAGTCAGACAATCCCCTTAAGTCGTGCAAAAAGGGGGATTTTGTTGCAAGTGGGAGAGCAGGTGAGCAAGTGGCCAAGTGGGCTCTGCAGCATTTCGATTGATCGAAATTGCATTTCGATTGATCGAGATTTCGATCAATCGAAATGAGATTTCGATCAATCGAAATTTTGATTGATCGAAATCCACATCTCGATTGATCGAAATGCCTTGGCAACAGTTTCTGATTTCATCTCTTGACTGCAGAAAACTTCCAACTTTGCTCCATTTACTCCAATACCTGCAATACATCAAAAACACAAAAATACCGTAAACATATCTCGGTAAACGCAAAAATGGAACTAACATATGCAATAAAGAGGGTTCAAATGCATAGAATTGAACACTTATCAATATCATTTGGAGTTTGTGCATTACTTCATAGAAAATAGTTGGGGGTCACTAGCCAAAGTAGGCAAGGATTGCATTCCCTACATGGTTCGTTATTTCTATAGCAATATGCTTTCATATAATGACAATGAGCTATGGATGATAGTGAAATGTTTTGAGACAAAGATCAAGGTGAAAACCCAATTAATTTTTGAGGTTATTTGAGTTCAAGAGTCATAGAATGGTTTAATATTTCCTTATCTAGGTACTGAAGAAAATTGACCAAGCATGGAAGAAATCATTAGAATGTTGTGTGAATCGAATGATCTATTGCTTGCAAACAAAGTTCCCAGTGCCTACATCACTGACAATGTCTCTGCATTGAACTTGATTATCTCGTATACTCTTGACCCTCATGATCATAAGGGTGATTTTTCACGACATCGAGTTGAGATCGTATATCACATTATGAATGGTGATAGAATTAATATTCTGTCGACTATTTTCAGGACTATAATTCAAGAGTCGGGTCATTCGAGGTCTACGAATGCTTTGTCTTTTCCTCTGATCATAATGAAATTTCTCAAGGCAAAGAATGTTTACATTCCTTCAAATGCACTAGTAATGAAGCCAAAAGGAAGTTCACGGCTTCAAATATTAAGTCTTCAATCACTAATAAGATGAAGGAAAGAGCTCAAAAGGAGGTGGCAAGACATCATGTTGAGGAGGAGATTGAGGATGAGAGTGACGATAATGCTCCTATTGTCAGATTCTATGTTCCATACTCTAATCGTGTTTTGATTGCTAGACAGTACAATCAATCTATAAAGGGGTTGGAAAAGTACTTAAAGAGGAAATTTTTAAAGCTTGAAGCACCCTAGAACTTCTGGAGATCATGGTGATGATGATGGTGATGAGGACTAGGTATTGATGATGGAGACTTAGTTTATGTTCTATTTTTTACTTAGACTTGTTATGTTTTATATTGTCTATGCTTTGCTTTTGTGTAACCTTCCATAATTTTGAGCCTTCTGTGTTATATTTAATTGGAGGTTATGCTTTTATCTCACTTAATTATGTGTTGACTTATTCTCTCTTGTTCTCATTGTTTTTACTCTGTCAATTTGTTCCAAAAGGGGGAGAATTATCTAGGTGCTTTGACAAATGGGGAGATTTATTTCTTTGAGACATGTGGCGAGATTGTATATTTCTTTGGTTATAAGATTAAGGCGGAGTTTGAAAATGATTTTATATCATTATATTTTTTCTTGATTAAGCTTTCATAGGTACTGTTGTTTGCATGATGTGTAGATTTTACAAGTTTGGCAGACACTACACATGAAGGTTGAAAGCTTATTCATGATGTTATGATTTCTTTATGATATATTTCTTTGTATTGGGGACATATTGTAATTTGATTTTTTTAGTAGTTAGGTTAAAATTGTATAGGAGGATTTGTCACGAAATTGTCAAAGGGGGATATTGTGACATATAGTTTTGTAATTGGCAATCTTTGGTGTCAAAGCCAAACATAATAGAGCTGTATTATTTGAGTTATATTTCTATCACTGGTCATGTAATTGAAGTCTCAGAGTGAGCATGAAGTTCTACACCATCCATGCAAAGGTTTGTTAAAATATGAAACTTGAATCTTCGGGAAAAGCCGTCAATGGTCTGAACAAGAATTTGATCGATTGAAGTTTCAAGATGATTCCAAATACATGAGGACATTGTTGATCACTTAATGAGAGTCATGTAGTCCAAGTAAAGTGGTGAGAACACATATATTTCAAATCGGGAGGTTCCGACGTTGAAAAGAGGGGCTTTTAATTAAATTTGTGAAAATTTTAAGGTTGGACTTGTCCAATTTAAGGTTGGACTGGTTCATGAGTCTCAGCAACTCCTGCAGAGTATGCTGCAGGAGTTGGACCGGTCCAAGTGAAGGCTGGACCAGTTTAACTTTTCTGGTTTACGAATTTGTACCTGTTTTGTCCTATTTTGACCAAGAATGGACCCAGAACTTTCTAAAATTGTGGGGACTTGTTTCCTATTGGATTTTAATTTGTTTTTCAAGAAAATTAAGATTTTTAATCTCTATAAAAATCTCATATATTTTTTCTCTCAATACATGCTTTTAATAAACAAGAGATACATATTCTAGAGAGAGAAAGCATTGTGATATTTTTCTAGCAAAGAATTTTTTTTTCAAATTCTTTGTTTATATTTTTGAGAGCACACACATATTCATAGAGTGATTTAGGGTGTTCTCTATTTGCTTGATCAACTGTTCGAAGACTGCATTGAAGATTTCTTTGTGATCAAGTTACTGGATTGGTGTTTTCTACAACTGTTCGTTGGTGAGGAAAGAGAAGAAGATCGTGCTATGAGGAGGATAAAATACTTGTTGAGTGTTCATGATCTTTCAGTTACCCTTCTGAAAGGATTTTAACGTTAGCCAGGAATCTGTAACAATTAGACGAGGTAGTCGCAATTGTAAGCCTAAGGTGTTCTGCATCAAAGTTCTTGTCAGAGTGGAGTGGGTGTGAATCTAAGACAGTCTGTTGTACTTTTCTTCGACGATAGTGGATTTAATTCTCCAGGGCTACAAAGTCTCACCTGTGCTTTTTTTTCAATCTGGATTTTTCACGTATATCTGGTGCATTCGTATTACTTTACTTTATTGTACTTTATTTATTTACTTGCTTTGTGGGATTGCTTTAATTATTAATTAAACTTAAAATTGGATAATATGAATAATTAAGCAAAAAATGAGTAAACCTAATCACCCCCCTCTAGATTTTAAATCTAACTTTCGGAATCGCTTCCGCACTGTGCAACTCACAGGCCTAAGTGATAATCAGAGCTAGATGTTTGTATTTAGGATGTCCTTCAAGCAAATATTTTATATATTAGATGGTTTGTTGATTGATATATTTTTTTTTTATGTTTTTGAATCATTACATATATATATGTGTGTGTGTGTGTGGGAATATAGTTGAATTGTTTGAATTCTAGAGATGAATCAATGGAACCATTATATATATAGTCTGATTTATGTGCTTCCCGAAATGGGTGATTAAGGCACATGTAGCTATAAATCGAGATGTTGTCTATGCATATATTATAAGTCTGCACCTTTGGTAGAAGTTGTCACTCTAACTGTAACGGTTTAACATGTTAAAGTATCTATTTATTGGTAACTTGTCTCAGTCTGCATAAATAGCAGCACTTATATATTGATGTGAAGAGCACACTAAATAAGATCGAGGATAAGTTTTAAAAATTATGAGATCATCATAGTAATTTCTAATTTTATTAGGTGTATTGTCCAGTTTAACTCTGAAGTCTGAAAGGATAGTGGACCATAACTTTTGGATAATAATTACTTTGATTATAATTGGTAGACCTTTGGGTCATACACACCTTTATAGTTGGGTAATTATTAAATATAGACTTTGGAACATATATCCTAGATAGGACATCTATGCTTTCCTAATACTAGTTTCTTTATTATGTGAATGATTTAGTTTGATCACGGAAAAATCCAGATCTGGTAGTTTATGTTGAAATTATTTTATTATATATTTATTTATTAAATATATTATTTTGAGTCAAAACAAGTTTTACATGATCAAACAAATTAAATCATGATAGATAGTTATAATAATGGAGTAAATTGGTAATTGGACTGATGACAATATTATGTCTGGTTGAAAGAGGGATAAAACTATGATTATACACTGTGAAAATATATTAATATAATATCTTTCATTCTTGCAGTGTTTTTGGTCGACTATTTTTATTTAGTGGTATTAAAAATAGTTTAGAGGAGATTGGTACTTTAAATAAGCCCATTGTAACCAAGTCATGATAGGCCCTATTAGATCCCACTCTTTGCCCAACTTGAATTACAAGTAAGGAGTTAGAAGAAAACAAGGAGAAGGAGTTATAGATAGATTTATTTACTCTCTTTATGAATATAAGGTGTTGCCCAACACTCTAGGGTTATGGTTTTGTAAGACATTGTCTTCTCTTTTTCTAGGATTTTCTCTCTCTATTCAAGTCGACACTTTTGTACTTGTAGTTTCCACAAAGGTTATAGGAGTGAAGATGAAGTGAACACGACTTCAACAATTAATCAATTGCATTATAACCCTCTTTGGTAACAAATTTATTTTAGGGTCGATATACAGTGATTAATAGGAACAATTATCAAACTTCCGCTGCCTAGACCCATTTTTCCAACACTAGATCCATTCTATTGCCTATGTTTGAATGTTATTGGTATGATTTTCCAATTTATCAATTTTTTGCGCCTACAATAGTCCAATAGTACCTTAAATAGATGGTTGAGGAATCCTCCTCGTAGAAGCAAAGTGATAGTGTGATTTTTCACAAAAAAAATTTCTAGTTGGCACGCACTCGCACTCTAAGAATTATTTGCATTCAAGAGCACTTGATTCTTAAACCTAATGCTTCTAGGCATTAGGGTCGTGTTCTTTATCCACTTGAGTCAACTCCTTTGGACTGATTTTTTGTAATTTTTACAAAGAAAAATTGCCCTAAACACCCCTTGACTATCAATATTTTGCAGAAAATCCCATCAATATTAATAATGGCCTCTAACCATTAAAAGACAGACGTAATCTCCTTGCAACATATTGAATAGTTGACGAGGGTGAAAGGGGAATATGCAAAAGCTTGATAGTCAATAGGAGTTCAGTGTAATTTGTCTTTTTTAATTACTGCATAATATGTTTTAAAATTGTATTAAACCCTTTTTTTTTTTTTATAAAAATAATAATAATTGCAAAAGTGTTCCAAACATGTTTCATTCATGTCTCAGCTGTGTCCATGCTATATTTCAGTCGTGTTTAATAAAAATAAAAATAAAAATTCGAATTTCAAGAGAATCTTAACCATGTAGGACATGTGTCCAACTGTGTTCTTCGTTTAGGCACTGTCCCACCCTACCATGACACTCTTGTTTGGGCTTCCTAACAAAATACATACAAGTTGGGTACTAAAGAATCACATGTGCCACATGGCCCTAGTGTACACTTAATATATTAAATTATAGTACACACATTGTTACATTACACATATAGTGCAATATAATGTCAGTATGGTTCAATCTTGCATATGCTTTTGTGGTCCTTCCCTTCCTTTCTCTCGTTCAGTCGCAATATACACATATTTATTGCCCCTTTTATCTTGACGAATCTCATCAATGTGTTTATAAGTTTTTGTCATATGACAAGAATTGAATTGTTGAAATGACAGATACAACCAACCCGACAATGACTTTATACTAGAAAGAAATATGAATGAAATGAAAGTTACAAATATTTCAAATTAATGACCCTGATATGATATTATAATCTCCTAAATTTCCCTTTTGATGTTGTTATAATATTAATTTCCTTGTACCATTACTTTCTTTTTCTTTCTTTTTTTTTTTTGATTATTTGATTTTCTCTTAATTTATTTTTTAATGATGTCACGCTAAATCTAGAAAGTACAAATACTTTTACGGGATGACGTATTCATATCGTGTCTGTGTCGAATACCGATACTTTTCAGATATTCACCAATATGTATCTGATACTTTTTAAACGCATTTATAATTTTATAATATTTATTTTTATTTATTACATGTATTTGATACTTCTCAGATATTTCAACCATGTATCTGATACTTCTCAAATACTTTTAGAATTCATATTTAACAAGGAGGGTGTAGTCAATAAGAATTTTAAAAAATTTTGAAAGATATTTTTTGAGTGACAGATTTATGTGAATTTATGGATTTTTATAAACTTCAATGGCAGACTTTCATTGATTTGTATAAACTTCTATTAGAGATTTTGATGGATTTATAGACTTTTATTAATTTCTTCAACATATTTTATTTATTTGAATCCTTAAATTCTATTTTTTCATACGAGTAAACCAATGGCTCAAGAGGTAGTTATAATGTAAAATGGATAATCTATCATATGATATATTGTCTAAAAATTATTGTGTAGTGCAAATATCTCAGAAAGAGCGGGGATAATAAAGTAACTTATTTGATTAACACAAATTGCATATTAATCCTTTCTCAGATTTCAATCGCACATTATGAAAAAAGAGAAAAAAAGTCCAGACTTTGCTTATAGGATCTATTTTAAATCATTAGCTTAATAATTAGAGAACCTTGAACCTAGGTTATATTTAATTATTAATTGAATTTCATGATCAATTCTTGTGGCTTAAGGGATTGATCCCTAACAAACAGTGTATAGGGATTAATCCCCCCAATAGTGCAAGAAATTGATCAATTTGCTTGAAAACTCGAGTTTTATAAGTTTTCCTCTTATAAGAGATAAAGAGAAAAACCAAAAGAGAAAAAATAAGTGTACCTTGAGATGGAAAAAGGCAGTTCGTATTATCAGAAAAAAAAAGTTCACCAAAATCTATGGGAGAAATGTTGGATTTGTTATGGGCTTGGGTAATTATACCTACCACCCTCAAATTCACCATATTTCACCACTTAATAAAATCCTTCAAAATCTATAACTTTTTGAATACACCTAAACTTTTGTAAACTTTTTAAAAATCCTAATTGAATAAAACTAGATTTGTATCGACTCTTTGAAAGTCTATAAAAGTCTGGATTGAATACATCTAGACTTTTAAAGTATTTTAAAATCCTTTAAAATCCTAATTGAATACACCTTCCTAAGTTTTGAACATTAAAATGTAACTTTTTCAATAATAATGTCATAATATAATTGTTAAAGAAAGTTTGAAACTTATTCAAAAAAGAAGTATTGAGATATATATCATGATTTAGTCCAAAATTCATCAATACAATATAACTCTCAACTCTTATTTTGTTTGTCAATAATAATATATATAAAATAAACAATTATTATAAAAAAAAAATTTCATAGATACATATATAATGATTTTTATGCATATATACATTCATAAAAATATATATTACCCTGTCTTTGTATCCTTATTTTTAAAAATTTATCATATAGTATTGTGTCTGTATTCTTCATTACACTAAATGATACTTTTAATGCAGGAAGATATTCTCTCTTTTTAAAATGGGGGCAAAAAAGGACATGGGGATATGCAGTAGCCAAAGGGATTGCTCTATCCTAATCCCACACTCCATAAAGATACCAAACAACTAAATGATTTATGCACTCGTGAGAATATATATAATTTAAAACTATAGGATTACTATTTAAATACTATTTTGATTGCGAAATTTTAACAATAATACTGGGAATTATTAAATATCCATTACAAAGGAGCTTTACCATGTATTATAAAATCGCCGGCCATATAACTATCCAGTACAGTTTTTTTTATTAATTTTTAAATAATAATTCAAATTGAGCTAGCTCAACTTGGTGATCAACGCCTGATTTTTCCCCTTCTGCATACAAATCATTACAAACCCAATAATAAATAAAAACATTTGTTATATTTCCAATCATAAAACGTTAATGTAGAGTATCAAATCATGTAGTACGACTACAATATACATGCTGTAATTACATCAAGTTAATCTCATTTGTATGTATACAATATGCACTGTGAGGCTTACTACTCGTAAACAATACACACGATTCAAATTCAACTGGTGTAATGTAGATGTTCTCCAACTCATGCTGCAAACGAATCTAACGGGGTACAATTGAAGGACAATTAATTTAAGATTCTATTCGGTTGTATGGAATTTATGCTTTGGAAATGAAACTGGTAGAATTGGAAAAAATTCACTAATTTCAATTCTATGCAATTCTACCAATTTCAATTTCAAGGTACTAATTCCATGCAACCGAACATAGCCTAAGTTTGATTCACATAGTTTTTTTTTTCTTTAAAAAAAAAGAAAAGCCTAACATAGACTTAATTCACAATTCAGATCAACTCATTCATTTTTAAGTTAGACTCAACAATTTAATGCAATCATTTTTTTCACACCTACTATTATTATTATTATTCATGCAACAATACTTAATAATTTCTTGCAGAGGGAAGGGTATCGAAGGGAAGAGAGAAGAGAGAAAAGAGAAAAGTTTGTTGGGAATTAATGTCCCTCCTTTCGTTTGGCACAATGAAAGCATATCATTACATCAATAATCATCCAAGCATATATGGAGATAACAATCAAACATATTCACGTGTAACATAATATTTTATATGGTTCACCCAATTCTAGGGCTACGTCCATAGAGAGAGATTTTCCTATAATTGAGATGAAAATATGCAACACGCGGAACGTATTCCTATCACACACACTCTTTCACTCTCTCTTGGCATCTTCCCCCATAATTACATATACTCTCTCCTTTCCTCACAACACTCACCAGCCACTTACATCTTTCCTTTCTCTTTAACCCTACCTCTATTTATAAAGTCTCCAAAACTAATTTCTTTTTTAACAAGGATTCTCATATCTTGTCTAACAAGAAGTTACCAATTCAATTAGAATTCTAAAATAAAAACTCAATTATAATGGGAATATGAGTCACTATTCCTAACAATCTCCACTTTCGCTCAAATTCCATCAACACGCTCTCCTATAACTCTACCTCGACTGAAGATTTCTCCACCTCGAACTAAGCTCCATCACATCATCCCCATTGGCGTTCAATTTCTCACACATGGCAACTTACCAATCAATCATCATCCTCATCATCATCATCTCTAACCCACACTCTCTTCTTTTCTCACTCACTGTTCCATTCTCTTTTCTTCTCTTCTTGCTTGTTTTTGGGCTAAAATGCAAAGAAAATCTCTCACTGCTTTTCTAGGCCGAAAATATCATATCTCCCTTCTTTATACCATTATCTTGTCTTATCTTGAAAACGAGCATAATCTAGCTTGCCCCAAGACTTGTTCCTCATGGGATTTATATGATCTTCATTTTTGTGTCATCTTCAACTTTGATTATATCTCCATAATTCTTCACGATCAACCTTTTGCTCTAACATACTATCAATATTTGAGTCTGATCTTTAGGACCAACCATAGGCTTTGACCCACTATTGGCTCTGATACCACTTGTTAGAAATTAATATCCATTTTTTCGTTCGGTACAGTGGAAATATATCATTACATCAATAATCACATAAGCATATATGAAGATAACAATCAAACATATGCATGCATAACACAATATTTTACATGGTTCACCTAACTCTACGGCTACGTTCATGGAGAGAGAGATTTCATTATAATTGATAAGAAAATATACAACACACGAAAAGTATGCCTATCACACACACTCTTTCACTCTCTCTTGGCATCTTCTTCCGGAATTACATATATTCCCTCTTCTCCTCACAACACTTACCAACCCCTTACATCTTTCCTCTCTCTCTTTCTCTCTAACGCTACCTCTATTTATAGAGTCTCCAAAATCAATTCCTTCTTTAACAAGAATTCCCATACCTTATCTAACAAGAAGTTACCAATTTAATTAGAACTCTAAAATAAAAACTCAATTCTAATGGAATTATGAGGCACCATTCCCAACAAAGAGAAGAGGGATGAAACAAGCTTTCATTATATGACAATAGGTAAAGAGAGAGAATGGGAAAAGGGATCTGACATCTTCCAATCCATTATTTTGATTCCATTTAAAAGTGGCAGAAAGACAAGAGAGAAAGAATGATATTTATGATAAATAAAATTGATATGACATTATTAATCTCATTTAAATATATTAATTTATATATTATTTATTTCTTCTCTTTCATTCCACCGAACAAAAAGAGAGATTAATACTCTCTCTTTATTGGAAAATAGGATGTCTCTTTCATCATTTCTCTTCCATTATAATTTTTTTGTCTCAACAAATATAAAATGCTAACTTTACTAACGTAGAAACTTGAACGTTTAATCTTTTTTAATTCAGTAATGATAGACATAGTGAAAGTTATCACTAAATTAAGAAAGTGAATCACTATCATCCTTGTATAGTACAAGTATGACCCACACTTTTCACAATCCAATGAATAAGCATCATTTTCACCACACATTCGGTAATAACTTTTCACTGTACAAATTATTATCCTTTTTAATTAGTGAGATAGAAAAGAGTACCATTTTCGAATTGTGTTTTTTTAACTAATTAATGCCTTTATTTTTCAAATGATCTATTCCAAATGAAAAATGATTTTTAAAATCATATGAAAGGTTGAAAGACCAAACAAGTACGTTTTAGCCTCTTAGGCCATTTGATGCATATGTGTGGGACCCAAAAACAAGCCCGGGTTAGCCATTCGGTTGTTTGGTTGGTTTTAAATAGCAAGTTGATTCCAAATTCATTATTTATTTGGCATTTCATTTTCAAACAACTTTAATAAATTGATAAAAGTAAAATGAATAACAGCTTCATAGCTCGTGGTTGGCTTAGGCTTTGCCACCAGAAATTTTATAGGAAAAATTACCACTTTAAGTCCTACTTTTTTTCTGTAAAAATAAATAAGTCTTGCACATTTTTCATAGGACCAATACTTTTGCATTTTTTTTTCCTATTCAAGTTCTAAAACACTCAATACTTAATTTAACCCTTGCCATATATATAAGTAATTTTTTGCAATTATAGTTTCATTAAAAAGTGAGAGAAAGAATGATATGATAAATAAAATTGAAATAGCATTATTAACCACTTTAAATGTATTAATTTATATATTATTTATTTCCCTTTCTTTCATCTCATCCAACAAAAGGGGAGATTAATACTCTCTCTTTGCTGGAGAACAGGGATGTCTCTTTCATCCTTCTTCCTCAACTACAACTTTTATTTTTTGGTCTTAACAAATATACCATATATAGTCACTTTATTAATATAGAAACTCGAATCCTTAGCCTTTTATTTTAGAGTACTGCTGCTGGATCCAATCGAAAAAAGCCGACCTAGTACCGATTCCTACGTGGCTGCCCCAAGTGTCAACCGATTTTAAAATAAAATGTACCAACTCGGCAACTCTTCATCTCCATTCTTCACTTCTCACAAGCACCGTTTTGGTGAGTAAACAAACTTACTATCTTTCACCATAGTCAGGGGTGGAGGTAGGATTTCAGTTCAGGGGTCACAGTGTATTTGGTGGAAAAAAATAACAACTAACATGACAAATATAAAATTTTCACATCAAAAGGCAAACAAGAAAAAAAAAAAAAAATTACTGTTTTTTCTAGGAGTACTATAGTATCGTAAATCTAATTAATATAACTTCTTAAACTATCATCATTTCTCTCTATAGGGGTTCTTAACTTTGATTCTCTTTCAAAGTATTTTTCCATAACTGTTTAAAAAAAATTACACTTATTTACATACAAATAAGTGGACAATTTACGTATAACCGATAAACATTCGTTAAGACAACAACTAACAGGAGAATTCATACAAACAAATAAAGAAAAAAAATCAAACTAAACAAAACAAATACGAATTTGCAAGAAACAACTAATAATACTAATCAAATGTTACACGTATAAGCTGGGTTCTCTCAAAAGTGAATGATTGTTTTTTTATTTTATTTTTATTTTTTTCCCCTAGGTGAACTGAAAAAATTATATGGACAAAAGTTAAATAACTTTTCAAAAATTATATATATACACTATCGTAGGAGTAAAATTATCACTCGGTCCAATAGGCTGGACTGGTACAAAAAACGGACCAGGCCCATGTCAGCTTGAGCCCATGTATCAGCAGAAAGCCCAAAAAGCTGAGTCGATAATCACAAAGGGCCAAGTCACCCCTTCCTAAGGCTAGAAAGCCGAAATCAATGCAGACCTAAAACTCAAAAAGGAATTCAAATCCTAAAAGGTTTCGAATTCCAACTTGTATAAATATTCAGGGAATTATGAATGAAAGGGATCCCCCCCCTCCCAAATCCACCTCTCGTAATATTTTCTCTCTTTCTGAAAACTTTATGTTCGTAATTTTAGGTGTGTGCATTGAATTGTTTGGCAATAACAAGTCCGGCAATTTTTTGTACCTACACTTTGGCGTCGTCTCTGGGAAATGTTCAGTCATTTTCTAGAAATTGAAAAGTTTACGATTATGGTAGATACGAAGAGAAATACTTACGATGCGGCAGAATTAGGTCGACCCCCTAGGAATCAAAGGAGGGTGCCACCCATGCAGCCAGATGCTCAAGACCCACTAGCACGCCCTATCATTCAACAGCTAACCCAGCAGAATGACACCTTGCGTCAACAGATCGCAGATCTGCAAGCAAAGGTAGAACGCACCAAAAGCACGAGAAACCCGAGACGACAGCTGAAATACCCCCCAGAAAATTTCGCGCATGAGGTGGCCAGTCTCATACACAAAACCTGAGGAATATTAACCACTGATAGCAACAAGCATAGATGCAAAGGATAGAAATAGAACAATTGCTAAAAGCTGAACAGAAATCCCATTGAATTTAAAATAATTGATAAATAAATCATTAAATTCTGGTAATACAATTTGGAAGTCCCGTAACCCAAGGACCCCTTAACCAGAAAGAAATAAAAGTTCAACACTTAAATTAAAATCCAAAACCAAAACCTCTAAATGAGTTCATAGTTTTATTCCTGAAGAAAAAGTAGATTCCTACCCTGAGACTGGTGAGAGTAGATGTCTGTCACAGCCCAACCCTAGTACTCTGTCCTCGCGGGGGAAACTGCTTGGGACCTGAAATATCAACAAAGTGGGTTAAACCCACGAGCAAGTTCTATCTACTACATCCCAATCAGAGAATCAATATACATACCCTCAATGTGAGGGACACAATAGATAAATATACGTTCAACCCCTCAGTTTATTCCTTATTCAGTTCATACTTTTAAAGATACAAATCATCTCATATATTTCCTCAACAACCCTTACAATATAAAAACGATCCCCTTCTTTATGTTCACAAATCAAGATACACATGTATGTATTTTATGAAATCTATGCAATCATGATATGTCGATTATGATGCATGAATACATTAATAGGGATGGGCGATCCTGACACGCCGGGCAATCCTTACATGCCAAATAAAATATAGATACCTTATTAGGTATGGGCGATCCCGACACGCCGGGCAATCCTTACATGCCAAATAAAAATATAGATACCTTATTAGGTATGGGCGATCCTGACACGCCGGGCAATCCTTACATGCCAAATAAAAATTACAAATGCATTCCCAATATGAAATAATAAATAAACAAGATGTATTATGACTTTTAATTTGCACAGACTACCAATTTGAATTATCAGCTATGCAATTATCCCCATATGACAAATCATTCACAAGTGAACCTAAATCAAGTATCCCATGTGCATTTATATATATAATAAGCACAATTGATTAAATCAAAATAACATAACACCCATTAGAGGAAACACTTCCTCAAACCAATCTCCAATGCCCTCAAATCTCCGCGGGGATCTAAACTTACTTTTATCTAGGTTTCTGGGCCTATTTCACTTCTAAGAACACTAAGAAAATATTCTGGAATTTTCTGAAATTTAAAACATTTTTAAATAAACCAAAGAAGGTGAAAATCCAACTTTTAGGCACTTTAAAAATTAATTGAACACCAAGGGAAGCTCAAATCGAGGTGAAAATTTAAACCCAAGGTCATTTAATCTCTAAACAGTTATAGAAAAATTTTGGGAATTTTTGGAATTTCTGAAGTATTTTCTAAAATTACAAAAAGTGAAAAACCCAGCTTTTGGACACTTTAAAATTCAATTGAACAACAAGGAAAGATCATTTTGAGTTGAAACTTTAAACCCAAGTGTATTTAACCTCCATAGAGTTACAGTAAAAATTTGGGAATTTTTGGAGTTGTAAAAGTATTTTCTAAAATTACAAAAAGGGAAAAAGACAGCTTTTGGGTACCTTTAAAAATTAATTGGACAACAAGGGAAAAGTGTTTTGAGTTTAAAATTTAAAATTAAGTGTATTTAACCTCCAATATCATACAGTAAAATTTTCAGAATTTTTGGAATCATGAAAGTATTTTTAAAAAATGATTTTTCAAATTTTCAAGTTTTTCCAAAAATTTCAAAAATTAAAAAAAAAAATTAAAATATATCGGAATGGGCCCAAAGTGGACCCAGGGGTGGGCCCCCGTGAGTGGGGCCCAAATGTATTTTTCCCGGCGTTGGCGCCGGCCCCACGCGCCAGCACGCGCCGGCCAGGCGCGTGGGGAAGCCCCTGCGCTGGGGCTTCTTCCCCAGCGCGCTGCCAGCGACTTCCCGGCGACGGTCCAGCCTCCTCCGGCCATCGTTCGCCTCCATTTTTGCGCCGTTCTTCTCCTCTCGACGCCGTCTACGTATTGGTGCAAAAAGCCCCATCCGAAACAGCCCGAATCAAAAACCCCCAATTCACAAGTTCTAGGGTTCTTCGCAAAATTCAAAAATTTAAAACCCAATAATTCACGATCTGTTTTCCTAAGGATTTAGAGTTGTTTACAATTTAATTTCAACACAGTAGGTTCACATTTAAACAATTATTTCTTACAAATTGCATAAATGAATGATTTCTTCTTTAACACTATACATATACATGAACACATATGCATATAACCTTATATGAACAAAATCAATTAAATCTACATACAATCATCATAGTTAATCTCACGAAATTTATCAATAGCAGAAAAATATAAACATGCAATTAATTACAAATTTTTAATATAAATACATGCTTAAACCTAGACTATGCATACAGATTCAAGGGGGAAGAGAAGAATTAAACTTGCCTTTTTCCTGACGAATTAAGTTGTTCACCCGATCGTCACTCCCTTCTCTCTTTCGTTTTCTCTCTTTTGGTTCTGTGCGTAAAACAACGGCAAACCCTAATTGTCTTCTTATTTTCTTTTCCTTTTTGTTTTAAAAATTCTTTTATTGTTTTTTTTTTCCTAAAACTAATAAAAATCAAATTAATAGTAATAATAAATATAGCAATAGTAATATTATTATAACCCTAGGCCCATCATTTTAAACATAACCTTAGCCCACTCATCCTAGCCCAAATTCCTCCCTAGCCCAACCCAAAACATTTAAATAAAATAATACACAATTTATACCAATTCACATAAAATGACAATATGCATGTATAAAAGACAAGCAACTCAACTACCATGATAATCTATATAAAAATTTTTTTCTCATGAATTAATAAAATAAAGTAATAATGTAAAGAGATTAAATTGACACCTAAATTTTTCGGGGTATTACAACAGCGGAATGAAGGGGCCAGCTCGAGCAACCATTCTTTGAGTGCCTCGCATCGCAACTGGCCCGCTTACTGAAAGCCTCGCCTCGACCAGCCCAACGAAGATCAGATTGATCCCCCCCAACCCCTCCCGAAGTGGAGGATTCGGATGTAACGGGAGATTGATGCATTGAAGGGTGATTAGTCTTGCTATCCAGCCAACCAAGCATTTGCCACCACCAGGCTGATCGAATCACCCTTCACTGAGAATATAGTTCGAACTGAATGGCCGAGGAGGTTCACCCTACCAATGTTCGCTACTTTTGATGGAAAGACAGACCAGGTAGAGTATATCTATCAATATTAACAGAAGATGACACTGGACGTCGAACATGATGCACTCATGTGCAAAATCTTCCCATCCAGCCTAGCTGAGCCAGTGTTACTCTGGTTCAAGTAGCATCCGCCTTGTTCAAAACCAAACTTTGACTGGTTGTGCCAATTGTTCGTGGATCAGTATGTAGGAAACTAGGAACGTAAAAACACCTCATTGTTCACTATAAGACAAACCAAATGGGAAACGTTAAAATATTTCTTAACTCGCTTTAACTTGGAGATCTCTATGATAGATCAATGTGATTAGACCGCTGCGGTGGAAGCTTTCAAGATAGCAATCTCTCTAGAAGAGGGGTTTCACCGATCCCTGGTAAAGAGCGCTCCGAAGGATATGGGCGAACTGAATTTTTGAGCTCAAAAATACCTAAGGATAGACGAGGATGAGGCAGCCAGGAGACAGTGATCGACCTTGATCACTGTGGCATAACAAACTAAGAGCCAAGTGGTGAAGGCAAAGTCACCTCAGATTACTCCCTCATCTGCTCTAGAGGTTATGAAAAAGAAGAAGATTGAGGAGAAGATCACCCCTCTAAAGGTATCTTTGGCCAAACTCTATTATGAGAACAAGGGCAAAGGAATTTTTTGCTCCACTCCAGCTATCAGGCAACCACCAGATTAGAGGGACAAGAACAAGCACTGTTCCCTCCACAATGACTTCGGTCACACCACCAGTGAATATAGGAGCCTGAGGCAACAGGTCAAAGCTCTGATCGGCAAAGGTGGTTTGTCGGAGTATATCATTCAAGAAGAACAGGTGAAAACTTTTGATCAACCCCAATAGAAGGCAAATAAGCAGCTGAACCCTACTCCTATTCGGGTTATCTATGTAATTCATGGTCAACCAGCCTCAGATCAAGAGGGCGAGTCTGAAAGGCGGTCGAATGTCAGGAGCGACTAGAAATTTTAGAGACTTGGAGAAATCCACTTAGTACATAACCGCTAAGCCAACACGTCGATCACCTTTACAAAAAAATACATGAGCAGGATCCAAGCACTGCACGAAGACCTGCTCGTGGTCAGCCTCATCGTCCCTAATTGTCAGGTAAAAAGGGTATTGATTGATCAGGGGGCAGCGCCAACATTCTGACGTTGTCCACTTTCCAGCAGATGGGTCTAGAACCTAAATGCGGCAGGCCTACCACTGAGTCGTTAATAGGTTTTGACGGCAAGCAAGTAACTCTAGTGGGGGTGGTGGAACTCCCAGTGACTGCAGCCGCCAGAACTTTGACTAATGCCTTCATCATTATCGACTTTAGCTCTTCATATAACATGATAATGGGAAGAGGCTGGATACATAAGATGCAAGGAGTCTTTTCCACGCTCCACTAGATAATGAGGTGCATCGCACCAAACAGAAGGGACACAGTCAACATCATGGGAGATCAAGTTACTGCCAAGAAATGTTATGCTCTCACACTAAAAGGGAAGGCGGTGTAGGAAAGGCCGACCAAATAACAATCACAGAACTCCCCACCAAAGAGTGTTCTACAAGAGTAGGAAAGAGAAAGACTGACCGAGGAATTGCTCAAAGAGGTAAAGATCAATCTTGGCAAAGATCCCATAAACTTAGGCACCTCTTTATGTCAAATAGACAAAATAAAGCTAATTCAACTAATAGAAAGAATGTCAATATTTTTGCTTGGGATCACATGGACATGCCTAGCATAGAACCCTCAGTGTTATGCCATATGCTAAACGTCAATCCCAATAACCCTCCTATCAAACAGAAGCAAAGATGATTTGCTCTAGAGAAGAACCAGATTATTGCTTCAAAAGTAGATCGCCTCTTACAGATCCCAATGAATTCAACTGATCAGGAAAAGACTTCCTATATCATCGAGAAGGGAATCTACTGTTACAATGTGATGTCGTTCAGACTCAAGAATGCAGGAGCAACTTACCAGTGGCTGATCAATAAAGTCTTTAAAAGCCTGATAGGCAGATGAGTTGAGGCATATATAGATGACATGGTAGTAAAAAGCCTTAAGAGTGAAGACCACCTGGAACACCTACAAGAGGTATTTAACACCCTAAGAAGCCATAATATGAGACTGAAGACCTCAAAGTGTACCTTTGGAGTCTCCTTAGGACAATTCCTTGGGCATATCGTGAATTGAATAGGGATAGAGGCAAGCCCAGTTCAGGTGAAGGCCCTTATTCAAAACGAGGAGTTGAAGACCCACAAAGACATTCAGATCTTGACAGGACATATTGTCACCCTGAGTATATTCATCTCTCAGTTATCGAACAAATGCAAGCCCTTTTTCGATGCTATCAAAGCAAATGGAAAGGAGATATGGGGGGGGGGGTTGAACAAAATGAAGCCTTGGCAAAGCCGAACCAATATTTAATTTAACTGCCAACGCTCTTAGCACCAAAGGATGGAGTCTTTATATTTGTATATTACAATATCCCAGACAGCCACCAGTGTCATCTTGATCAAAGAACTTGACAAAAATCAATGCCCAGTGTTCTACTCCAACAAGACCATGTTGAGGCAAAATAAAGGTACTTAAAAATGGAAAAGGTTGTGCTAGCCTTGGTCTAGGCGAAGAGGAAGCTCAGGCATTACTTCATGGCTCACCCAATTATTGTCCCAACTAAATTCCTAATTAGAGCAATCCTTCATAAACCTGATCAGTCGGTAAGAGTAGCCAAATGGGCAATAGAGCTGGGCGTCTGTGAAATAACCTACTAACCTTGGACTGCCAGAAAGGGGCAAACAGTTGTAGAATTCTTGCTGGAGTTCGAACCTTAAAATGACGAAGAGACAGAGATTTTGTCTCACCCTGAATGGAGGCTCTTCGTCAATGGCTTGTCAACATAGGCAGGGTCAGGTATCGGAGTGAAAATCTAGACCCTGATGGAACAACCTTACAGCAAGCGATCCATTTAGAATTTCTTGCATCAAACAACGAAGCCGAGTATGAGGCCCTTTCATCAGGCCTAAGACTGGCACAAACATTTCAAGTAAAGAACTTGCAAGTTTTTAGTGATTCTCAACTAATCGTGAAGTAGGTCAGTGGAGACTACCTTCCAAAAGATGATCGAATGAAAGCTTACAAAAACTTGGTGGAAAAATAACTCAAAGAATTTAAAAGGGTCAGAATTTCTCAAATATCAAGAGACCTAAACCTAAATGCCGATAGGTTAGCATGTTCAGCGTCGGCTTCTCAGCCAGATTTGATCAGACTGGCTCCGATTGACTCTTTGTAGGAACCCAGCATCCATGCCCAAAAGGAGGTGCTGGTTATACAAAACCAACTCAGTTAGATGGATCCTATCAAAGCTTACCTTGTTGACGAGGTATTGCTAGATTCGAGGGAAAAGGAAAGGAGAGTTAGAATGAATTATTCCAAATATTCCATGATCGGTGAACACCTCTACAGAATATTTTTCTCAGGACCATACTGGAGATGTGTCGCCCCTGCAGAAGCAAAGGAGGTGTTCTCCAGAATCCACAATGGTGTATGTGGGAACTATTTGGGAGGATGATCGTTGGCCCATAAAGCCAATACTAAAGGGTATTTTTGGCCGTACATGGCTAGAGAAGTTGAAATGTAGGCCAGAAAGTGTGATAAATGCCAGCGAGATGCCAGTGTACCACATCAGTCCTTAGAGGACCTAACCACTATGGCCAGCCCTTGGCCATTTTCAAAATAGGGGATAGACGCCCTCTCCCAATTGCCGCCAACAGCAAAAAATATGTCCTTCTATCCACTGACTACTTCTTGTAGCGGAAGCATATGAGACGATCACTCATGTTCAAGTTAAGAGATTTATTTGGAATAACATCATCTGCCAGTTTGGGCTACTAGAGTCTGTTGTCATGGACAATGCTATAAACTTCGATAACCAGCCGATAGAAAAGTTCTTCAGAAAATATAGAATTAACCAAAAATTCTTTGCGAGATCGTACCAACAGGGCAATGGCCAAGCAGAAATAACTAATCGGACCATCTTCGAATACGTCGGAAAGAAGGTAGAAGCTTGTAAGGGCAAATGTCTGAAAGAACTACCTAAAGTCCTCTGGGCCTACCAAACAACTCTGAGGCATCCGACCAGCGAGAGTCCGTTCTGTTTGGCATACGGGTCTGAGGTTATAATACCAACTGAACTATCCGCTCCAATCACCCGAACATAGGTACTAGAGAGGGGCTTGATCGGCGTTGAATATTACGCATTCTAGCCTCTTAACTTATGTATTTTATTCTCTTAGTGATAGATTATTTTATGATTTTACTTCGTTTTAGTGTTTTATGTATTTTCAGGGCCTTAATGATTATTTCAGTTAAAACTGTGATTTTGGGCTTTTAAAGATTACATGCAAGATGGTTAAATGAAGCCTACATCAATGAGATCCATTCCACCATTTATTTCAACTCAAATCAGCCCAAGGAAGAGGTCCAAGAGAATTACAACTGCTTAAGAAGGTTTCAGGCCTAAAGCCTAAATCTGCGCATAATACAATCTTAATCCAGTTTTAGAAAATGGACCAGAAGTCTTATTTATGAGCCTCAAATCGACTTAATTTTTGACTAAGGTTGAACGAAATTTGATTCTGCACACTTTTGTATTTCACGAAAATTCCGTGAATCAGACTTCTAGTGGGTCAAAAGTTAAGCCGAAGTCAGCAGAAAAAACCCACCTGATTAGTGCTGCGGGAAACCCTAATTAATTCCTAACTGGATTAGGACTTTGATGTATTCTATTGGCTATTTAAAGTGACAAATTGGGGCTGTATTGAGAGGGCTTTGGCAGCAGCTTTGAAGAGCTTTTGGAATAGAGAATCATTGGAGAACAAGGCGTATCATGAGCGGTTAGTTCAGCCACCAGGGTTTTGATGGAGCCCTAACTAAACATCACTGGTTTGATTATTCTAATTATTGGGGATTTTTGTATTCATTCATAGATTGTGTAATTTAGAGGATTCTTATTATAGAATTGAGCAATAAAAGTCTTATAAATTCAGTTTCAATAATTTCTTATCTTGTCTTAGATACTTGATTGTTGTTATTGAACTCGTCCCTCTTATTTTCTGTGATCATGAGAGTGATTATTACACAATGGTTTTCACTGAATATATCATTAAAATCTTTGATGGATTATGCCTAGAGAAGATGAACCATACTGCACCTTAGATTAGAGTAGTTAGGCAGATGGCCCATGCCAATCGAAGATAGTCCATGACTTAGCCTTAATCATATATTATCTTCTTGACGGATGAAGGTGAGCTTGTAGCCACCGACACCACTTATGCATGATATGATGTCCCATAGTTAGTTCAATTGACCATTGATTGTGAAATTAGTGGTGAAATTAATTACCCTAGACTTATGTTATATTCTCTACACTCCTCAGTTTTTCTTTCTTTTGTTCAATTGCTTCATTAGTTAATTTAGAATTAAAAATCAGAATTTATTTCTTTTAAATTTAATTAGAATTAGTCCTAACAATTCAACTCAGTCAGACCACAGTCCCTGAGGTTCGACACCCCTTCCTTTCGATAGCCCAATTCTGCAAGGAATTCGTTCTATTGCGAAGTGTGGTAATTTTTAATTGATATAATTTTTGAGTCACACTCACACACGAATCAATTTTTGGCGCCGTTGCTGATAAGCACAGAATGTTGTGCATTCGGTCCTTCTAATTTACATATGTTAATCCTTTAATTATTTTTATATTAGTATTTTTATAGTTTTATTTTGTTTTTGTCATTTTCAGATCCTTAGATGAAATAGTGGTTAATTCCATGGTTCTTGGGCTTTAAATGAAGCTTCCATAAGAAGAAGAAATTGCCATTAGTTTGGGCCAAATTCCAATGATGAGTCCATGGATTGGGCCAAGCTATATTGAAGATTTAATGCAAAAGGGGCCAAATTTCTGAATTGGTTCATTCATTGGGTCAAGTACAAGTGCAAGACTAATCTCAAGCCCAAAATTCGTTCAAAATTCTGATCTGCGCACTGTTTGTATTTTGACCATAATTTCATTCTCCAAACTCCAATTAAGGTGATTTTTGCGGCTATGGAAAGATAAAAGAGAGTTCTAAATACGTTTAGTTTTGAGAAATCTCTAATTCTGACATCTTGGTGGTTGAAAGTGGACAAAACAGTAGGATAAATATTCTGGGCAGATTTTTCTTTGGTTGCTTTGAAAATTTTGTGACAAGTGACCAATGAGATGACTAGCAACCACCCCACTCAATTAATTCACCAAAGTGCTATACACATGGAGGGAGATGATCCAATTCTTCTAAAATGGAATACATATGGAGCTATTTAGGCCATAGGATGAGTTTTAGTGGAAGAAATGGTGGACACTCATATTGCACTAACTTTGGCTATAAATGGAGGGGAATTGAGTAGTGAAGAAGGGGAGAAGTGAGTGGAAATATTCTGCACACATATAGAAATATGAAGTGTTCTTCAACTATGAAGACTTGTAAGTTAGCCATGAGGAGCTAAAACTCTTCCTAGGGCATTGATGTAGCCCTAGCCAAGCATCAATGGTATGATAATAATATTTTTATTTGGGATTGTTATATGTGTATAATAAGTTGTATAACTTTGAGGATTACATTTGTAATTGAAGTATAAAGTTATGTTTAATCTTGACTTCATTCTTCTCTTATCTTATAAAGTATGAAAGTTATACAATAATTTTATTAGAACATAAATTCATTAGATTTGATAATTCATGCTTAAGGAAGATGAATCGTTCTACACTTTTAATTTCATGTTATGTCTTTTATTTAAGTAGTTAGGTAGACGATTCATACTAACTAGAGATGAATTATTCTTATCTTTTGATTTATGTATTTTCTTGAAGATATCATGGTGGTATGTGACAAATCCCATGAATCATGATTATACATATGTAACTTTCCCAAGTTGAAATACATTCTTCCATTGATGTGAGGCTAGTGGTGAAATCAATACCCTAGTCCCTCTTATATTTATCAATTCAAACTTTAACTAGTGCCCTTTATTTTATGTTAAACAAATACCAAAAATATCAACCTCTCTTCAATGAATCAAATGAGACTAATTTAATCACATTCTCTGTGGGATCGACATCTTCACAAGAGCCCTATCTTACAAAGATTCGTGCTATTGCGAGTGGTTTATTAAGAATTGGACAAGAATTATTTTGGTAAAACAAAATACCCTTTCCAAGCACAACAGTTGCCGGGGACTGTCTATTTGATTGTTTGGATTTTTAGAATTAGTTCTAATTGAATTTTTAGTTTAGGTATTTTTTTTTATATTTTTATTACTTTTCTTTTATTTATTTTATTATTATTATTATTATATATTTTTTTGTTTTCTTTTCAAGTACTAATTAGTTTTATTTTATTTTTTAGTTTAGAATTTTTATTTTTGCTACTAATCTAATTTTTATTTTTTATTTTTTTTTATTTTCTTTTCCGGTACTTCAATCACCATACCATTGAGCAAGAGGAAGAGAGTATTGACATCATGGATGGTATGCGTGATAATAATGAGGACAACAATATTGTGCCTAATGCTGTTTTGGAGAGGGCAAGATTACTCAGAGACTACTATGTCCCAGAGAGTTACAATTCGCCAGCTGATTTTCAATTGCCTAATGTCACTGCACAGAACTATGAGATCTAGCCCAGTATCATTCAGATGTTGCCATCCTACTTTGCGCTGACTCATGAGGATCCGTACAAGCACTTGGATGAATTTATAGAAGTTTGCTCATTAACGAAAATTCACAACTTCTCTGAAGATGCTTTTCGGATGTGACTCTTTCCATTCTCTCTGAAGGAGAAAGCCAAGTATTGGTTCAGATTTCTACCGGCGAGCTCTATCACTACATGGACTCAAATGCAAAGTGAGTTTTTGAAGAAATATTTTCCGATAGGGAGGACCAATCAATTCAGACATGCTATCACTGGTTTCTCTCAATTTGAGGGGGAACAATTTTTTGAGACGTGGGAAAGATTCAAGGACCTTCTTAGGAAGTGTCCTCATCACCAAGTTCCAAAGTGGCAGTTAGTGCAGTGTTTCTATGAGGGGCTGACAGAAGGAAATAGACAGATGGTGGATGCATCATGTGGAGGCACTTTTATGTTAAAAAGTGAAGATGAAGCATGGACTTTGTTCGAGAATCTCAGTGACAATTCTTTGCAACATGTGTCTTCATCTCGTTCGAGAATACCATCCAATACAAGGAAGACAGAAGATATTTTGAGGTTGGTTCTACAAATGCTATGTCTACCATTGGTTCTACAAATGCTATGTCTACCATTGTGGATGCTGTGTCACAGAGAGTGGTGCAACTCATAGCATCTAGTCAAGTTCCTAATCCATCTCCATACCCACTTTTCAACCTCAGAACTATGTGCCTTCACAATCATATCAAGAACAAGTTCTTATGGCACAAAGAATTTCTGTTATTGAAGACAATATGATGATTGTCCTAGCAAAAATTGAGAAGCTTGACTCTATTATAGAGATAGTGCAAGCTACTGCAGCAACAGTTCAATCCACAACTCAACTGGTTCATTCTCATTCTCAATCGATTGCCAAACTGGAATTTCAGTTTGGACAACTTATCAATGCCGTGAGTAAAAGAGAAGAGGAGAAACTACCAAGCCAACCACTTGCCAACCCAAGAGGGGTTCATGTCCTCAACAATATTTCTTCTTCAAGTAACCCACACCATAAGCAGATTCAAGCCATCATCAGTTTGAGAAGTGAAAAATTAAATGATAAAAAGGTGGGGGAGAAAAAACTTGATGAAGAAGAGGTAACCAAGAATTCTACTGCTGAAATTTCTCATGAGCCTAAAGTGAAATTAAATATTTTTAATGTCATTCAACATCCTCGTGATGAGAATGATTGTTTCTTCATGGATGACTTTGATGATTATGTTGAAAAAGTTGATCCAGTTGCTCTATCACATGATGTTGAGAAGTCCATTGAGGGGGTAAATGATTTACTTGATGTAGTGGCCATGAAAAATACTCCACCTTGGAGGATTCCGATTGAGCCATTGCCTATTCTTTCTAGCACTCCTCTAATGCCATCATTAGAGTCTCCTCCATGGATAAAATTGAAACATGTTCCGTCAATGGAGAGAGATGTGTTTTTCAAAGCCAATGACACCATTTCAATTTCTTTGGGTTTGGTACAAGGAAGTGAGGATCATATAGGAGGGACGAAAGTAAATCTCCTCAAGAGATGTGGCATTGGGTGAACTTTCAATTGAAGTCGATGACCGTCACCTACGGACGTTAAATTGTGGGATTTGTATGTATTTCTATCCTTTAATTTCTTTAGTTTTCTTTTATTTTTATTTTATTTTATTATTTTTTAGTTTATATTTTTTCTTTTTTTTTTCTTTTTTTTTCTTCCATTATTAGGTGTGTTTTAATGTGTTTTCTTTGAGTTTTTTGATGTATAAGTTGCTTCCGGAGGATGCCAAGAGGTGTACCGAGGTATTTGGACTCAAGACAGGTGAAAAAATGAGCTCTTGGTCGACCTTGGGCGATGAAAACTCTAAAAATACACGTCCCGGTCGACCTTGGGCGATGGAGGGCGAAACAGGCATCAGCCGGGGGGATCAATTGCCCAAGCAAGGGGGGATCGATCGCCCCCATTTTTCCCCAAGCTAGGAGGGCAACCAGCTGGGCGATTGATCGCCCAGCCCTAGGGGGATCGATCGCCCCAGCCCCTGAAGGCCAAATCTGACCTCTTTTGCTATTTTGAGACCCTCTTTCATGCCCTACTTGCTCCCACCCGAATATGCATCACTTTGGTGTCTCTTTGTGCCTTTCCTACGTCAATATACACTCTAAAATCTTCCATTTTTCTTGCCATACACCTACTTGATCATCATCATTAATCACCATCCTCATCCATTCCAATCTATTTTTCTCCGTCCTCATTAAATGATCAATTTTCTCAAGTTTCTTTTTCACAAGGAAGTAGACTTTGTTTGAAAAATTGGTTGGATTTCTTTTAGAGGTTTTGTGCTACAAGTTTGGGGGAGGACATTGTTCATTCATTGTGGGCTAGTTGGTTGATTTTGATGCTCCATTCCGGCCATGACTTAGATGCTTCGGCACCACATTTTCCTTGATTTTTTGGAGGTAACTATTTTTTGTATTTTTATTTTTTTTATTTTTTCTTTTCTTCTTTATTTTATTTTTCATATTGTTTTTTTTCTCTTTCTTTCTTCAGTTAAAAAAAAAAAAGAAAACAAATTTATTTCATATTTACTTTCACCCATACTATTCACTTGATCTTTGGGGTATAGTGGTCTGTTTTGACAGGTTGAAACATCCAAGTTTGGGGGTGTGCTTGTATTTCCTTCATACTATTGGTTTGCTATATTTTCTCGCCACTACTCCATGATCATGGTAACATCGTTCTTACTCTTCTCTTTGCTTCAATTGGTGTACATTGAGGACAATGTACAGTTTAAGTTTGGGGGTGAGGCGATGCCTATTTTTGTGCTTTATTGCATATGGGGGAAATTTGTGTGAAATTCTTCTTGTATTAGGATTTTATTTTATTTTCTTAGTTTGTTTATTTTATTTTATTTTGTTTTATTTTTAGATAGAATGTTTTTACATGATTCAAGGGATTAATACCTTATATAGGTGCTTAACTTGCAATTTTTGAGTATATTTTAAATTCTTGAAAACTGTGGTTTAAATTATGTGGTTTTAATCATGGTTTGCAATAACATGTTTTGGAGTGATTAATTTTAGTTTCCTTACATGCACAAACACACTAGCATAAGTCTTATGGGGTATAGACTGTGGTTTTGAGTTATTGAGTTACATATGCTTGATATTAATTAGTATCTCTTGAGAATGAGTACCGATGATGTGTTTACTTGACTTCAAAAGTGAAAAAAAAAGTGATGAATAAGCAAATCAATTTGATCCTTTTCATGAGTAACCGGGCCTCTATGCCTCAAGAAGCACGGAGTGTTCGCGTTAAAAGTGAAAGGGTGAGAAAAGATGAGCATTGGTTGTCTTGATTTGTAGCCTGATTGATTCGAGTAATTAGGTCTTCGGGGTATCTTAAAGCCTAGTGCCCTAAAGCCATCTGGTTTGGGAGTCACTGACTGAAAGCTTGCTACATGGATCTTTCAGAAAGCTTAATAAATCAAGACATTGCACAACCAATAAAGCAATGAAAAAAAAAAGAATTGAAAAAAAAATGAAAAAGTCATGTATGCATGTTGGGAAGTATGATTTCAATAAGGGGAGCTAGTGAGTTGAAGGGATATGTGCCTTAATATATTCAGAGCTGGGTTATACTACATGAGATAACTGCTAGTTCACTTTACACGAGGGAGCTAGAGTTGATTATTTTGAGATATGTTAATGTGAATTATGCATGAGGACCATTGATTTGAATTATGGAATTTGAAAATTTAAAATTATTCTTGAATGCAAGTTTGTAACTATGTATTGTAATCTTCTTCTTGAATTAATGTTGAAACAGAATTTTGAATGTTTGTGGGTAACATTTCTGGAAACCCTCACAAGACTATACTCGTCCACTAGGGAGAACCTAGGGGTTTGAAGGCTTGTTGCATATGCTAAATGCAATCATTTCTCCCACGAAAGTGGAGTTGGGTAGTTTAGTTAGTATTCGTTAGTTCCTTTTGTTTTAGTTTTGTTTTATTCTATTGCTAAGGGACTAGCAATATGTAAGTTTGGGGGTGTGATCGGCGTTGAATGTTACGTATTCTAGCCTCTTAACTTATGTATTTTATTCTCTTAGTGATAGATTATTTTGTGATTTTACTTCGTTTTAGTGTTTTATGTATTTTCAGGACCTTAATGATTATTTCAGTTAAAACCGTGATTTTGGGCTTTTAAAGATTACATGCAAGATGGTTAAATGAAGCCTACATCAATGAGATCCATTCCACCATTTATTTCAACTCAAATCAGCCCAAGGAAGAGGTCCAAGAGAATTACAACTGCTTAAGAAGGTTTCGGGCCGGAAGCCCAAATCTGCGAATAATACAATGTTAATCCCATTTTAGAAAACGGACCAGAAGTCTTATTTTCGAGCCTCAAATTGACTTAATTTTTGCTCAAAATTGAACGAAATTTGATTCTGCACACTTTTGTATTTCACGGAAATTCCGTGAATCGGACTTCTAGTGGGTCAAAAGTTGAGCCGAAGTCAGCAGGAAAAACCCACCTGATTAGTGCTGCGGGAAACCCTAATTAATTCCTAATTGGATTAGGACTTTGATGTATTCTCTTGGCTATTTAAAGTGCAAAATTGGGGCTGTATTGAGAGGGCTTTGGCAGCAGCTTTGAAGAGCTTTTGGAATAGAGAATCATTGGAGAACAAGGCGTATCATGAGCGGTTAGTTCAGCCACCAGGGTTTTGATGGAGCCCTAACTAAACATCACTGGTTTGATTGTTCTAATTATTGGGGATTTTTGTATTCATTCATAGATTGTGTAATTTAGAGGATTCTTATTATAGAATTGAGCAATAAAAGTCTTATAAATTCAGTTTCAATAATTTCTTATCTTGTCTTAGATACTTGATTGTTGTTATTGAACTCTTCCCTCTTATTTTCTGTGATCATGAGAGTGATTATTACACAATGGTTTTCACTGAATATATCATTAAAATCTTTGATGGATTATGCCTAGAGAAGATGAACCATACTGCACCTTAGATTAGAGTAGTTAGGCAGATGACCCATGCCAATCGAAGATAGTCCATGACTTAGCCTTAATCATATATTATCTTCTTGACGGATGAAGGTGAGCTTGTAGCCACCGACACCACTTATGCATGATATGATGCCCCATAGTTAGTTCAATTGACCATTGATTGTGAAGTTAGTGGTGAAATCAATTACCCTAGACTTATCTTATATTCTCTACACTCCTCAGTTTTTCTTGCTTTTATTCAATTGCTTCATTAGTTAATTTAGAATTAAAAATCAGAATTTATTTCTTTTAAATTTAATTAGAATTAGTCCTAACAATTCAACTCAGTCAGACCACAGTCCCTGAGGTTCGACACCCCTTCCTTTCGATAGCCCTATTCTGCAAGGAATTCGTTCTATTGTGAAGTGTGGTAATTTTTAATTGATATACTTTTTGAGTCACACTCACACATGAATTAGGGCTAGAATGACCAGTTGCTGGAGCAAAATCTGGAGCTCTTGGAAGAGAAGAAGGAGGTAGCCCAAATAAGACTCGTTTCCTACCAAAGAATGGTCAAAAACAACTATGACAAAAAGGTGAGACATTGAGCGTTTAGCTTTGGGGAGTGGGTGCTACGTAGAGTCACTGATAACACAAAGGAACAAAATGCCAAAAAATTCACAGCAAAGTGGGAAGGCTTGTACGAAGTCACTGAAATAATTAGGAAGGGTGCATACAGGCTTTGTAGAGTTAGTGACGCAGAAGCAATTCGTAAACCTTTGAATGCAACCCACTTAAAGAGGTATTATGTATAGATTCTAGCGTTTTTAGATTGCATTACTCCTTTTTGACAAACTATCTTCTGATTTTCAAAGAAATATAGAAGAAATTAATAAAGGGAACATCCTTTAAAGAAAGTACATTACTATCAAAAAGAGAAAGGATATGGTTCCACATTGAATAAAAGATTCCATACTTTATACAAAATAAAGTGTAGAATGGAAATCCTACAGCCGTGGCAAGGCATGGTCACTGTGTAAGATTGAATACACAGCGGCAATGGTTTGCCCTCTTTTTGCCTTTATTTCAAGGGCATTTTAGTCTCTAAGGCAACCATGACATATTTTGCGAAGATAAATCCCAATCTTCTTTGAAAAAATTATTTGAGATTTGTCATTTAAAAATCTGGGATTTAAATTCAGGCGATACAACCTTACTATTTTTAAAGGAATGTAATACAATTTCCTTATGACTAGTCTCAAACCTAATGAGAGCCACTTTTAAGTTGGTCCTTAGAAAGGAATGTACGGAGGAAATCTCATATCGGATAAAAGTTTTTGCTCCTAGCGTGTAAAAAGGATGTAAAAGCCTTTGAGGGCACGATGTGGACATGGAATGGCGCAGAACAACATGCGCCGTTACATGCCCATGCCTGCTTTTGCACCACTGAAAATGACCAAACTAAGAGGCCATTGGCCCAAAACAAGTTAAGGTCTTAAATGACCAATCACTTATTGGAGCTAAGGTTTGAATGACCGGTCACTTAATAAAAAAAGGCCATAGGTTAAAATCAAGCTAAGGTCTTAAACAACTGATCGCTTATTGAAGCTAAGGTCTAAACGACTGATCGTTTAATAAAAAGAGGTTATAGGCTCAAAACAAACTAAGGTCTGAATGACCAATCGCTTAATAAAAAGAGGTCGTAGGCCCAAAACAAGCTAAGGTCTTAAACAACCGATCGCTTATTGAAACAAAGGTCTGAACGATAGATCGCTTAATAAAAAAATGCCATAGGCCAAAATCAAGCTAAGGTATTAAACGACCGAGCACTTAATAAAAAAAGGCTATAGGCCCAAATCAAGCTAAGTCTTAAACGACTGATCGCTTATTAAAGTTAAGGTCTTAAACGATCGATCGCTTATTGAAGCTAAGGTCTGAACGATTGATCGCTTAATAAAAAGAGGCCATAGGTCCAAAATAAGCTAAGATTTTAAATGACGGATTGCTTATTGAAGCTAAGGTCTGAACGATCGACGACTTAATAAGAAGAGGCCATAGGCCCAAAATAAGCTAAGGTCTTAAACAACTGATCTTTTATTGAAGCTAAGGTCTGAATGACCGATCGCTTAATAAAAAGAGGCCATTGGCCCAAATCAAGCTAAGGTCTTAAACGACCAATCACTTATTGAAGCTAAGGTTTGAACGATCAATCGCTTAATAAAAAGAGGCATAGGGTCAAATCAAGCTAAGGTCTTAAACAATCGATCGCTTAATAGAAAGAGGCCATTGGCCTAAAAATAACTAAGGTCTTAAACAGCTGATCACTTATTAAAGAGAGGCCATCGACCCAAGATAAGATGAGGTCTGAACGACCAAAAGGCCATAGGTCCCATTCAAGACAATTTACAACAAAGGCGGACAACATCGGATACCGATCGCTTGAGTTTGTCCCCTGTTGAGTTTTCTGAACGACCGATAGCTGATCACCAATATGACAAAAAAACACAAAATCTCTCTAGCCTAAGGGAGAGAATCAAGCCTATCTCACTAAAGTCGTTGTCAACACAAGCATTTGTCAAAAGAAGAAGTGTCAATCTGTATCTCATGACTTGAAGCAGAAAAAAGACTTGTATTATGCAAAAATGTTCGTTACAAAAAAAGGGGGGTACAAGTCTACCCTTGAAACAAAATCTCCCTCTGAGCATCACAACTAAAGAAAGGAAAAACTACAAAGAAATCAACCCTGAGTAGCCGCCCCATCTTCTTTGCTGAATTCCTGATAAGAGGAATCCACAATCAGAGTGCCATGTTTAGGTGGGGGTGGCACCTCTGTAGAGGTCTGATCGTAGGAGTGGGGGCAGTTGGAGTAACAATCATAGAAGCAGAGGGGGCAGTTCGAGGAATGGTAGTAGAGCAGGGAATAGAGCTCAAACTCTTGAGAAAATCAACGAACTAGCGTTTAGATTCACCTAAAGGCGAAATACTATATTCGTCGAATGACTCAATAGCCTGATCAGCATCAAACTCATCCAGGCCAGCGTAGTACCGTTCAACTTCGGACTTCTCTCCTTGCTCAAAGCCATAGCAGAAACCGTCAGCAAGCTTCAGGGCTGGGTTCTTCAGGAATAGTTGATACATCTTAAGCCCCCCAGCCTTGTAAACCTAAAGCATGGCCGCGAGTCTAGTGACCTTCTACTCAACCTCCAACGCTCTTCATTTGAAATAGCCAAGTACCTTTTACTTTTTAGCTAGGGATTTGGTCAGGGTTTTTACCTTCCCCTCAAGGCTTTCGGCCTTGTGTCTGTTCAGACATTTGACCTCCAGAGCCTTGTAGAGGGAGATGGTCATATATGCACCCTACACCATAGAAAGTAGACGAAATTAAAAATGGAGACATCTGGCAAAATAAGCAAATGAAGAATAGCGTGAGACAAACCTCTATATCATGGAGAGGTGCATTGGCAAGAAGCTCATCCCTGTTAGCCCTTTGTTGGCAAAGCTCATCCCAGGGAAGCCAGAACCCACAGGAAAAAGCCCCCATCACTTCACGGTCAAGGGCAGTGCAGTCCCCCACTGTCAAGAAAAAATCATCAGACTTCTTCAAGTCTAGAATCCACTGCTCAGGTGAGCCAACGAGCAGCTCATCAGCTATGTCGCTGGTACCACCAGGTAAGGTCAAAGTAAAAGAACCCTGACCTTTCATGGTGTTTGCCATCAGCTTTTGACATTTGGACGCCGAAGAAACACCCAAAGAAACGCTCTTCCGAGGAAAAGAAGGAACGACGGACTTACTCTTGTCCATTTGAGCCTTAGCCCTTCAGCATGTCCTGCCTTAGCAGTACCAGAGTTGGAAGAACCCCTCCTAGTCTTAGGCTCTGACAATTCCATCTCAGCGTCTGAAGCTGGATACAGGTAGGAAGACGCAACATGAGCACTACAAGCTTTAACTTGAAGTTGCTGGTGGGATAAATATTTCTTCACAGAAGGGTGAAGGCTCCAAACTTTTTCCCTAAAAAAAGTGATCCGATCGTCTGCATAATAAAGAAAAACACAGCAAAATTACAAAATACGTAAACTCCTTTCAAAAGGAAGAAGAAATCCTGAAAACTTGCCCGAAAGAGAAAACTGAGGAATCACAGTGTTGTCAAAAGCAATAGGGATAGGGAATTTTTGGGCCGCTCTGACATTCCAAGGCCCCTTCACAAGAATCAGTTTCTCCATTCACAACTTATCAGAAGTGGGAGTGTCATAACATAACTTTTTGTCCTTGCTAATAGGGAACAGATGGAAACGATTGTCTTCTGATCTAACCCTATGAAGAGATTAGCAAAACAGAAGATCGTTCAAGTGCAAGTCAAGCTTGTGGAGGCGGTTTAAAGAGAGCATGCAAAAAATAATTAGAAAAAAGTTAGGATTTAACTGAAGCGGCGCAAGCTTTAGTTTGAACAGAGCAAAGCTGAAAAGAAGATGAAAGAGAAATCTGAAGGTTTTCAATTGGGAAACCTAGAAAAGGACTTCTCCATCCTTAACTCCTTCCTAATGCTATAATCAAGATCTAAGGGGTAACCCTCTATGTTGACCTCATTAGGTATACTACATTCCTCTCTAACCTTATCAAGGTTAACCAACTACCTTGTCATCGAAGTGGCAACCACACCCTAATCACATGTGACCGTTTCTCTAGCCACCACAACAGGATGAGCAATCTCCGTAACAAGGTGAAAGGAATTAGACATGACGACTTCTTGGTTGTCAGAAAATGTATGGTTGTTATCACTAGAAGACATTTTTAGAAGAAAAAAAAGATAAAAATGAACAAACGAGAACTAACCTAAAGAGACAAATCGACACCAAGAAAGTCAAGAAGTAATGAATCTAGAAATGAGTTAGGCAGTTGCAGAAGATTTGTGGCTAAAAATGACAAGTATGATGACAAAATGCAAAGAGGAAACGTGAAGGAGATACTTACGTGCTCTGCGATGTCGCTAGTAGCCAACATTAAATGGGGAACCTCAATGCAAACAAAGAAATCATGATAGAACCCATACAAATTCCCTCCACTATGACGAATTTCATAACTGAAGGGAATTGGGGGCACTGTGTAGGGGCAAAATTATCACTCGATCCAATGGGCCAGATTGGTACAAAAAATGAACCAGGCTTACGTCGGCTTAAGCCCATCTATCAGCAAAAAACCCAAAAGGCTAAGTCAATAATTACAAAGGGCCGAGTCACCCCATCCTAAGGCTAGAAAACTAAAATCAATGTAGACCTAAGACTCGAAAAGGAATTCAAAATCCTTGAGAGAAAAATTAGCTGTAAATTTAGGATTTGAATTCCAAATTCAAAATTTGGGTGTGTGTATTGAATTGTTTGGCAATAACAAGTTAAGCAAGTTTTTGTACCTAATAAGGTAATTCAGGATTGAAATTAACCATCTTTGATATGGGAGTGTTCAGATTGGAGTCTAACACAGTTCCTTTCAATGACCTCAATTATCAAAGCTATATAAAATTCAATAAATTAAAGGTTATAATTTGAGATGTACTTCTCAAACATTAAGAATATTAAAGAAATACCCAATTGAAACTCAAAACTCATTACTGATTAAGTCAGAAACAAAACAAGATATCATTACATTTAGGTTAAGAAAGAACAAAAGAAATAAAATAGGAAGAAAAGTAACAATCAGAGGAGTGTGAGTTACGCGGTGCAGAAACAGTTAAGTTAATTTAGAGTGAGATCCAAATCCTTAGACCTAGAGGGGGTGAATATGTCTTCTTGCCCAATATTTATGATTGATTAATTACCCACAAAAATTAATAATTAAGCATCAAAATTAATCACAAAATAAATAAAGCAAGTAAGGAAAAAGTTAGAGATGAGACCAGGAATTTTACGTGGAAACCCTAGGAAGGGAAAAACCACGGGGGTGAGGCAGAAGACCCCAGAGAAACCAATCCACTATCTCAAAGCAAAGTACATCAGATTCTGTCCCAGACTCACACTCACTCCACTTTGATAAGAACTTGATGCGGAACACCTCAGGCTTACGATTGCGAGTTCAGGTCCAACTGCTGCAAACTACCGGCTAACGTCACAATTCTTTCAGAAGGATAGCTGAAAGAACAAAAGCTCTCTTCAAGTATTTCGTTCCCTTCAAAGTGATTGATTCTCTTCCTTTTAAGATAAAATCATTGTAGTTTCAAGGAACCACTTTTGGTGCTCTTGATCAACCTGTGTAGACTGATGATGTCTTGAAGATTCCATTGATCAGATGAAGAAGAACATCATAACTTAAACACTTAGTGTGTGTGTGCTCTCAAAAATAAAATCAATGAAGATTTTCTCTCATAAATCTCTCTTTTAGCTTCAACGATATATTTCTTTCTCTAACAATTAAATCATTGAGTCTCTACCTTAGTTTAAAGCATAAGGAGGTGTTTATAAGGTTTAGAGTCCTTATTATACTTGGAAAATAAGTTTAAAACATCTACGAAAAGTTTTTAGAGAAGTCTGGGCAGACTAGGAAAGTAATTCGGGTCAAAAAGGAAATTTCTACATGCATTAGCTAAGTCAGATCGGTCCTAAAAATTGAGGACTGGTGGGACTTTTGCAGTCGCTTAGAAAATTTGAAGTTCCGAAAAAAGTTGGACCGGTCCTAAAATTTGGGGATCGGTGGGACTTTTCAGACATGATGAAAATCAAAAGTCTCGAGAAAGGTTGGACCGATCCCAATATATGGGGACCGGTGGGACTTCTAAAAAATTCAGTTTTCACAATTAAATTATATTCACTAAGTCCTAAGCCCACCAAACTTCGAAACACAGTGTCCTCACTAATATACTTGTACTAAGTGATGTCCTCATCAAATCCATAGTATTGAGACACATTCCATTTAGCTTCGAAAATCGCAGCACGAGATCAAATTATATGTAAACAATATAAAATATTGACTCCACAAGATTATATGAATAAAACACTTAGTAAGTGTAGTAAAATTATCATAAATTTTCCTAAGCCAAAATACTCCTTTTGTCAATCATTCAAATTTTCAGACAATATTTCAATCACATCACACTCACTGAAAAATCAAATAATCAACATGTGCCCAAACGTTAAAATTTTTCTTTTTTATTCCTTGCACATACATATTCGGTGGCTTTCACTCTTACAGGTAGCCAACTATTTCCTCAAAACAACTTCACTTGAAAAGATATCTCATTAGAGATTTATGTTGTAGTGGAAGCTTCGAACAAATCCCAAAGGTAGTCTTTTTCATAAGAACATGCTCAACAGTAAATTTTTTTTTATATATTTTTCTTTTTACTTTTTTATTCTAGCTGTTGATATATATTTTTTTACTCATCACTCTTTTTGGTCTTTCGCACATCATTGAAAATTCAATTCCCAAGATAATATTCTACCATAAAAATAATTTAGTAAATTTACTCATCATGATTCATTTGCTAAACAAAATAAGTAAGCAAAACCAAAATCTTTAACTTTTAGCCATAGTATGTCATACATATATAATCTATGTGTCATTAATTTTCTTGTGTTTAATATACTCATCCTAACATGGTTTGTTTAACTTCATACAAAAACCTAAAACTGTAAGGTTAATTATATAATCTAGACTCATAAGATGAATATGAAGTTCCTTTCTAGATATATATCAATCCATGCAATCTCATAAAGACAAGAAATGCCTATAGATTTTCTAAGGCGATGAAACCTAGAAGCAACTAAAGGCTTTGTAAGAATATCAGACAGGTTAATATCAGTATGCACTTTCTCCAAAGACACGACATTTTGTTCAACTAGTTCTAGAATAAAATGATATCGTATGTCAATGTGTTTTCTCCAATAATGCAAAACTAGATTCTTTGAGATATTAATTGTATTATTGTTATCACAAAAGATAGACATTATACCTTGTGCAATTCCATAATCCAGTAGTATCTACTTCATCCAAAGCAATTGTGTGCAACAACTTTTAGCAGTAATATACTTTGCCTCACAAGATGATGAAGAAACACAATTTTGCTTCTTGCTGTACCATGAAACAAGATTAGTATTAACATAGAAACAACCACCCAAAGTACTTTTCCTATCACCCTTGTTACCAGTCCAATCAGCATCAGTGTAACCTGCAATCTCAGAATTAGACTCTATAGAAAAACGTAATCCATAATTCACAGAACTATTGACATAACGAATAATATGCTTGACTGTAATATGATGTTGTTCTCTAGGAACAGCTAGATACCTAGCACACACTCCTACACTGAATACAATGTCAGGCCTACTTGTTGTCAAATACAACAGGATGCCAATCATACTCCTATACAATGAAAGATCAACTCTCTTAGAATCCGAGTTCCTCTCCAACTTAGAAGTACTCATAGGAGTTTGCACATGTTTGGAACCTTCCAAACCAAATTTCTTGACTAACTCCTTTGCATACTTAGTTTGAGATATAAAAATTTCATTATCAAATTGCTTCACCTGGAGTCCAAGAAAAAATGTTAGTTCACCAATCATGCTCAACTCAAAAGTATTACTCATATTTCTAGCAAATTCATGAACAAGGTTATCAGAAGTAGAACCAAACATAATATCATCCATATAAATTTGAGAAACAAGCAAATTCTTACCTTTCTAGATTATGAACAAAGTTTTATCTGCTCTCCCTCTCCTAAAGCCCTTATGCAACAAATAAGATGTCAAATTTTCATACCATGCTCTAGGAGCTTGTTTTAAACCATAGAGAGTCTTTTTTAAATGAAAAACATGATTAGGATTATGTGGATCAATAAAGCCTTTTGGTTGAGCTACATACACTTCTTCTTGCAAAATACTATTTAAAAAAACCATTTTAATATCGATTTGAAACAATTTAAATTTAAAGTGACATGCAAGATCAAGAAGAAGACGAATATACTCAAGTCTAGCAACTGGTGCAAAAGTTTCATCAAAACCAATTCCTTCAACTTGAGTGTATCATTGTGCAACTAACCTAGCTTTATTTCTCATTACAAGCTCATTCTCATCAAGTTTATTTTTAAAAATCCATTTAGTTCCTATGATGTTCACATCCCTAGGTTGAGGCACTAACTCCCAAATATCATTTTTCACAAATTGATTCAACTTTTCTTACATAGTTATTAGCCAATCAGAACTTTGATGAGCTTCATCAACATTCTTAGGTTCAAATTGAGCTATATGACATGAGTGTCCTATACTATCTCAGACTCTACTCCTAGTATTTCTCTCCTCCCATGGCCCTATCACATTGGTCAATGGATGACTACTTCGAACCCTAGAACTGCCAGACATCGAGACTTTCTCATATGGTGTAGGATTTTCTATAGGTGCTTTTGTATCATCAATCACTTCTATAGTTTAATCACCACCTACATCCTTAGTCTCTCCCTCACTTTCTTTCTCAACCTCTTTCTCACTAGGTTCACTCTCAGGTAACCCTAAGGTGTTTATACCTTCTTCTTCCTTAGGTTGATCATGTATTTTCTTAGGCCTTGAATCATCAATCATAATATTAATAGACTCCATTATAACTTTAGTGCGACCATTATACACTCGACTATTCAAAGCATACCCCAAAAAGTATCATTCATCACTCTTAGAGTCAAATTTTCTAAAATTTTCCCTATTTGTAAGGATATAACATTTACTTCTAAAAACTCTAAAATGGTTAATGTTGGGCTTCTTTCTATACCATAGTTCATATGAAGTTTTTTTAGTTCCAGGCCTAAGGTACACCCTATTCAAAACATGATAAGCAGTGCTAACAGCTCCAGCCCAAAAATGTTTAGCTAACTTACTTTCATGAAGCATAGTATGTGCCATCTCTACAATTGTCCTATTCTTCCTTTCAACCACACTATTTTGTTTAGGTGTTTTGGGTGTAGACAATTCATGATATATGCCAAGACTATCACAATACTCAATGTAAGGTCTAGGTTCAAACTCACCTCCTCTATCACTCCTAACACAAGTTCTTGCATATCATTTCTCATTCTTGATCCTTTAGCAAATTGACTTGAGAAAAACAAAAGCATCAGACTTTTCTCTTAAGAAAGCAATAAAAGTAAATCGTGAAAAATCATCAACCATAACAATCGTAAAATTTTTACCACTTATGCTTTGAATTCTTATTGAACCCATTAAATCTATATGAATCAGTTCCAATGGTCTCGAAGTGACTTAATGCTTAAGTCTCTTATGTGACACTCTAGTTTGTTTACCTAATTGACATGGTCCACATACCTTATCTGTTAGCCATTTTAATTTAAGCAAACTCCGAACTCGTCATTATTAGACAAACTTACCAAATCATTGTAATTCACATGACTAAGTCTCCTATGCAACAAAATAAATTCATCAGTCACATCAGAAAAACACATATGTGAAGGATAAGAAAATATTACATAACAATTATCAAAAGTTCTAGATCCTTTCAAAACACAATCACCATGCTTATTAGTTTCAAAATATCCATACTGAGTAAACTTAACTTGAAAACCATTATCACATATCTGACTAATACTCAACAAGTTTGCACTAAGCGTTTAATATATAGAACATTTTTCAATTCACCAAAAATAAGAAAATCAATTTTACCTTTACCACTCACTCTAAATGCATTGCCATTACCAAAAGTAACAGACCCACCAGTATAATCCTTACAAGTGGTAAACAATGTTCTATCTCCAGTCATATGCCTAAAGCAACCACTATCGAAGTACCAACCTGTAGGACTGAGTGCTCTAAGTGCAGTGTGCATGACAAAACATTTCAGAATATTCTTTTTCACCCAAACAGTTTCAGATTTATTATCAAATGATTTCCTAACTATTTTAGAGTCAGAATTATCAGTCTCAATAGGCTCTTTCTTCTTGATCTTCTCTTTACCTTTATGAGAATCTAGAACATAATTAAAGCAATTTAATTTATCAAATTTATCTTTCAATTCCTGTTGTTTCTTTTCAAGTTCTTTCATCTCATTAAGCAAAGCTCTTGAATTTTCACAAAAATATCTTTTGAATTTAAAAATGACAGTTCCTTTGAAGTTGAAACTAATTCTTCTTTCTTACTTAAGTTTTTAGAAAAAAATCAACCTACCAACTCTGCAAGTGTCAGAGTTAAATTTCTGAAAAGACTGATAAGATTTACCAAGTTCAATATTCAAGTTATCAATCTTATGCTAAAGTGAATTATTAAACCCTTTAATCTGTTTTACTTCCTGTTCCAAAAATTCAACTTTACCAAGAAGATTTATCTTTTCATGTCTAAGTTCCTCTAAATTTTTATTGGTGACAAAAACTTCCAATTTATAAATATCTCTATCAAGTTCAGCAAGTTTCAATTTCTCCAATAAATTTTCATAATCCTTTTTCAACTTAGACCACTAAAGATGCATACCAGTTATAGAATTAGAGTAATGCGGTAAAACAATTTCATCATCAGAAGACACAATATGAGACATCCTTAAATTCATAATTAAATGAACCAAATAAAATCTAACTCATAATTGAGCAACCTGCTCTGATATCAAATGTGAGTTATGCATTCTGGAAACGGTTCAGTTAATTTAGAGTGAGATGCAAATCCTTAGACCTAGAGGGGGGTGAATAGGTTTTCTTACCTAATTTTTATGATTGATTAATTACCCAAAATAATTAATAATTAATCATCCAAAACAATCACAAAATAAATAAAGCAAGTAAGGAAAAAGTTAGAAATAACACCAAAAATTTTATGTGAAAACCCTAGGAAGGGAAAAATAACGGGGGTGAAGTAGAAGACCCCAGAGAAACCAATCCACTATCTCGAAGCAAAGTACAACAGACTTTGTCTCAGACTCACACCCACTCCACTCTAATAAGAACTTGATGCGGAACACCTCAAGCTTACAATTGCGACTTCAAGCCTAATTGTTGCAGACTTCCGACTAACATCACAATTCATTCAGAATGGTATCTGAAAGAACAAAAATACTCTACAAGAATTTTGTTTCCTTCATAGTGATCATTTCTCTTCCTCTTTAGACAAAATCTTTATAGTTTCAAGGAACCACCTCTGGTGCTCTTGATCAACTTGTATAGACTGATGATGTCTTAAAAATTCTGTTGATCAGATGAATAGGAACATCACAACTTAAACACTTAGTGTGTGTGTATTCTCAAAAATAAAATCAATGAAGATTTTCTCTCATAAATCTCTCTTTTAGCTTCAAATATATATTCTTGTCTCTAACAATTAAATCATTGAGTCTCTACCTTAGTTTGAAGCATAAGGAGGTATGTATAAGGTTAGAGTCCTTAGTATACATAAAAAACATGTTTAAAACATCTAAGGAAAGTTTTTAGAGAAGTCTGGGCTGACTAGGAAAGCAATTCGAATCAAAATGAAAATTTTTGCACGTATCAGCTAAGTTGGACTGGTCCTAAAAATTGGGGATCGGTGGGACCTTTTCAGTCGCTTAGAAAATCCAAAGTCCCGAGAAAAGTCGGACCGATCCTAAAATTTGGGGACCGATGGGACTTTTTGGCACTGCTGAAAATCAAAAGTTCTGAGAAAAGTTGGACCGGTCCTAATATATGGGGACCGGTGGGACTTCTGAAAAATTCAATTTTCACAATTAAATCATATTCACTAAGCCTTAAGCCCACCAAACTTCAAAACATAGTGTCTTTACAAATATACCTGTACTAAGTGATGTCCTCATCAAATCCATGGTATTGAGACACCTTTCATTCAGCTCCGAAGATCGCAACACAAGATCAAGCAAAAATTACAACTCGATCAACAAGTTTTGACATCAAAATTTGCCAATTATAATTATATATCTCACAATCTCCCCTTTGGCAATTTCGTGACAAACCAACCTAGACAATATATAATCTACCCCATAACAAAAAAGATAAATTTCAATTATCAAAAACATAAAAACACAGTGGGACCAAACTAAGCATTCACTTTGATCTTAAGCTTGTGGCAAATATGAAGAATACCTATATTCGACGAATATGATAAACCTCGATACTCTGCAAAACAATACTCAAAAAGACCCTCATGAAAGCTTAATAAAAATAAATAAACATAAGCATAATTAAAATTTCTAATCATGTAATGCCAATGCATATGAGATGTACAATGCTTATGCAACCTCTCTCATCTCCCCCCCCCCCTCCCCCCCTTAATGATAAATGACTAGACAACTCTCCCTAAACCTGAAAGTCGCAAAAGGGTTATAAAATCTCTCCCCCTTTTTGTCATAAATTGATAAGGGACTCAAAAGACATAAAAAAAACTAAGGAGGAAGCAAGCAAGCATATAGAACTTTTATATGTAAACAATAGAAAATATTGACTCCACAAGAATACTTGAATACAAGAAACTAAAATAAAAGCTTAATCAACTAATTTCACACACTTAGTAAGTGTAATAAAATTATCTTAAATTTTCATACGCCAAAATATTTCTTTTGTCAATTGTTTAAATTTCCAGACAATATTTCAATGACATTACACTCACTAAGAAATCAAACAATCAACATGTGCACAGACATTAAAATTTTTATTTTTCATTCCTCGAACATACATATTCAGTGGCTTTCACTCTTACGGACAACCAGCTACTTCTTCAAAATAACTTCACTTGAAAAGAAATCTCATTGGCGATTTATGTTGTAGTGGTAGCGTCGAACAAATCCTGATGGTAGCTTTTTTCATAAGAATATGCTCAATAACAATTTTTTTTTCTTTTACTTTTCTGTTCTAACTATTGATATATATTTTTTTACTCATCACTCTTTTTGGTCTATAGCACATCAATAAAAATTCAATTCCCAAAATAATGCTCTATCATATCAATACTATATTTGACCAAAACAATGACATAAAAATAATTTAGTAAATGTAGTCATCATGATTCATCTACTAAACAAAATAAGTAAGTAAAACCAAAATCATTAACTTTTAGCCATATAATGGCATACACATGTAATCCATGTGTCACTAATTTCTTTGTGTTCAACATACTCATCCTAACATGGTTTGCTTAACTTCACACAAAAACCTAAAACTATAAGGTTAAATGTATAATCTAGACTCATAAGAGGAATATGAAGTTTCTTTCTAGATTATGTCAAGCCATGCAATCTAATCAAGACAACAAATACCTATAGATTTCCTAAGGCGATGACACCTAGAAGCATCTAAAGGCTTTGTGAGAATATCAGACAGGTTATTATCAGTAAGCACTTTCTCCAAAGACATGATATTTTGTTCAACTAATTCTCGAATAAAATACTATCGTATATCAATGTATTTTGACCTAGAATGTAAAACTGGATTCTTTGAAATATTAATTGTACTATTATTATCACAAAAGATAGACATTGTACCTTATTCAATTCCATAATCCAGTAGCATCTGCTTCATCTAACGAAATTGATTGCAACAACTTCCAGCAGCAATATATTTAGCCTCATAAGATGATAAAGAAACATAATTTTGCTTCTTGTGGTACCATGAAACAAGATTAGTACCAACATAGAAATAACCACCTGAAATACTTTCCTTATCATCATTGCTACCAGTCCAATCAACATCAGTGTAACCTACAATCTCAGAATTAGACTCCACAGTAAAACACAATCCATAATTCATAGAGCTATTGACATAACAAATAATGCGCTTGACTGCAACAAGATGTTGTTCTCTAGGATCAACTTGATACCTAGCACACACTCCTACACTAAATGCAATGTCAAGCCTACTTGTTGTCAAATACAACAGGCTGCCAATCATACTCCTATACAATGAAGGATCAACTCTCTTAGAATTTGAGTTTCCATCCAACTTGGAAGAAGTGCTCATAGGTGTTTGCACATGTTTGGAACCTTCCAAACCAAACTTCTTGACTAACTCCTTTGCATACTTAGTTTGAGATATAAAAATTTCATCATCAAATTGCTTCACCTGGAGTCCAAGAAAAAATGTTAGTTCACCAATCATGCTCATATCAAAAGTATTACTCATATCTCTAGCAAATTCATAGACAATGTTATCAGAAATAGAACCAAACACAATATCATCCACATAAATTTATGCAACAAGCAAATTCTTACCTTTCCTGATTATGAATAAATTTTTATCAACTCCCCCTCTCCTAAATCCCTTATGCAACAAATAAAAATTCAATTTTTCATACCATGCTCTAGGAGCTTATTTTAAACCATAGAGAGCATTTTTCAAATAAAAAACATGCAATAAAGCCTTTTGGTTGAGCTACATACACTTCTTCTTGCAAAATACTAATTAAAAAAATATTTTTAACATCTATTTTAAATAATTCAAATTTAAAGTGACATGCAAGAGCAAGAAGAAGACGAATAGACTAAAGTCTAGTAATTGGTGCAAATTTTTCATCAAACTCAATTCCTTTAAGTTGAGTGTATCATTATACAACTAACCTAGCTTTATTTCTCTTTACAAACCCATTCTCATCAAGTTTATTTTTAAAAATTCATTTAGTCTAGGTCAAGTGGTGAGAACACATATTTTTCAAACAAGGTGGTTCCGACCTTGAAAAGAGAACTTTTAAATAAAATAGTTCATTTTCAAGGTTCGACCGGTCCAGGGTTTTGTTGGACTTGTCCATGATGTCTCGGTATCTCATATAGTGGTCCACAGGAAGTTGGACTAGTCCAAGGAAACCCTGCACCTGTCTATGTTGGCTAGTTAGCGAAAACTACCTTTTTTTTTTTCAAGAAAATTAGGGTTTCTAATCTCTATAAAAAACTCGTATAGTTTCTCTCTTAATAATGCTTTCAATATACAAAAATATACATTTTCTAGAGAAAGAAAGTATTGAGATATTTTTCTTAGCAAATAATTTTTTCCTCAAATTCTTTGTTTATATTTTTGAGAGCCCACGTATATTCACTGGGTAATTTTAGGGTGTTCTTTATATTTGCTTGATCAACTGTTCGAAGACTGCATCGAAGATTTCTTTGTGATCAAGTTACTGGATTGGTGTCTTCTATAACTATTCGTTGGTGAGGAAGGAGATGAAGATCTTGCTACGGAGAATACATAATACTTGTTGAGTGTTTGTCTTCTTCTAATTACCTTTCTGAAAGGATTTTGACGTTAGCCGAGAATCTATAGTAGTTGGACGAAGTAGTCGCAATTGTAAGCCTGAGGTGTTCCGCATCAAACCTCTTGTCAGAGTGGAGTGGGTGTGATCCTGAGACAGTCTGTTGTACTTTGCTTCGACAATAATGGATTTGTTTCTCCGAGACTACAAAACCTCATCCATGATTTTTTTTTCGATTTGAGTTTTCCACGTATATCTGGTGCATTCGTTTACTTTACTGCACTTTATTTATTTACTTACTTTGTGGGATTGATTTAATTATTAATTAGACATAAAATTGGATAAATTGAATAATTAAGGAAAAAGTGAGTAAACCTAATCGCCCCTCTAGATTTTTAATTACTTTCGCAACCACTTTCGCACCGCACAACTCACAATGGGTATCAGAGTGGTGTTCTCTATTTTGTGAGTTGTTCCTTGTGAAGTACTTTTAAATTCAAATTTTACTTTTGTTTTCAAAAATCATCATGGAATCTAGTATAAAAGATGGTGGATCGATTCAGCGAACTCCTTTGTTTGATGGTTCAAATTATACTTTTTGAAAGTCTAGCATGAAAGCCTTTTAAAAATATCAAGGTTAGAAAGTTTGGATGTCTATTGAGAATGGCTATATAATCCTTACCACTATTACTAGTGATGCTGCTGTGACTGTAAAGAAGGATAAAGCAACATGGTCTAATGTTTAGCATGAAGATGCTAATAATAACAATAAAGTTTTATATGCAACTTTTAATTCTGTTGTTCCTTCTGAATTTGCTAGAATCTCTGCTTTTTCTACTTTGAAAGAAGCATGGGATATTTTACAGGTAACTCATGATGTAAGGAAGTCTAAGTTACAAACGCTTGCCACTAAATTTGAAACAATCAATGAATGAAGATAGGATGTTTTCTGATTTTTATTCAACGCTTAACAATATTATTCAATGTAGTGTGAACCTTGGTAAGAAAATTCCATCTTTTCAAGTTATTAGAAAAATCATGAGATCATTGCCAGATAGGTTCCAAGCCAAGTTGGAAGCCTTAGATGAGAGCAGAGATGCTGATTCTATGGAGGTGGCAGAATTAGTTGGATCAATTCAAACTTTTGAGATGAAATATCCAAAATTTCAAAAAATAAAAAATTTGGTTTTAAAAACCTCAAAGACTTCTAAGTCTTCAAATTTGTCAAATATTTCAAATTCTTCAAAATCTGAAGTTGAAAAAGTTCAAAGTTTTGAATATGATTCAGATAATGATGTTGCACTTCTTGCTAGGAAATTTAGAAAGATCATTAAGTATGAAAAGGATAGAAATTTGAGAAAATGAAATCCTTCTAAATTTTGTAGTAAAGGCTCATCATCAAAAGGTAAGATAAGAAGGAAAAAGAAGTGGATGACTCTAAGGAGTCTGAACTCACATGTTAGTCATGTGGTGGTAAAGGTCACACATCTACTCAATGTCCAAGTCCTAAGAAAAATAATTTAAGTGCAAAAAGAATTTTAGAAAATAAAAAGAAAGACATGAAAGCTATTATCTTTGAGTCTGGGTCTTCTGGTTCTGAAAGTGATTCTTCTGTTGAGAATGATACTTTTTATTTTATTACTCATATTGATCATAATACCGCTAATGATTCTTCTTCTGATGTAGGTGAAATAGAGGTGTACACTACTCTCAGTCAAGTAGGGTATGATGATTCAGAAGTTGAGCAATCTGATATAGAACCATGTGAGAGCAAGCTGCCAGAACTCTTTGAGAACTTGCTAGTAGCTTATAATAAGAAATTTAAAAAGCTGAAGCAAGTGAAATCTGAGAAAGAAACTTTGAACAAAAAGAATGAAGATCAGTTGAAGTTAATTGAAGAGAATAATGCTAACATTCAAAATCTTCGAAGTAAAGTAAAGTTTCTCGAAAGCGAGGTAAGTCAAGCTATTTCTGCTAAAGATGTTCTTGTTGCTAGAATTAATTTTCTTGAGCTTGAATTGAAAAAATCACAAGATAAATTAATTGCTTTTATTTCTAGGCAGATTAAGCTTGGTAGCATGATTAGTGTTGGTAATTCTGTAAGAGATAAGACTGGACTAGGTTTTGTTGGGTTATCATCTAAGGGTAAAACAATGTTTATTAAACTCAATAACGTGAATTTTTCTGCACTCAAACGTAAGTTTCAAGTTGAGTCTATGCAAGCTAATGTTGTGTCCAATATGTTTCATTGTAATTTTTTTGGTAAGAATGAACATAGTCAACACTATTTGCTACAAGAAAATAAAATATTCTAATTCTAATTTTCAAGTGTATAATTCTTTTGCTAAGAATGGGGTTCATGCTAAAAATCTACATTGTTGGAACAAACCCAAAAAATCTCAAGCTAAAAAGAATTCAAATAAAAAGAAGAATGTTTCTGTTTCTCCTCATTATTTTCCTAATAGATTACATGTTAAAAAAATTTGGATGAAAAAGGAAGATTTGAAGAAGTTTGTGCCTGTTAATACTATGGGATTTATTCCTAATATGTCTCTGGGTGCAAAACCCCCTAACTAGGTCACTAGGACTTTGTATGGGCATGGACTGAGCTTATGTTCATTATCTATTTTTCATTGGACCATATCTTCTAGATTAGGTTAGGTTTTGTTTATTTTTCATAATAACCATGTGTATGTTGAAATCATATTTCTTTTTGAAATAATGTGAATTCTCTATATTTTTGTTTAAGTTCACTTTGATTTGTGAATGCATGATTGGGACACTTAGTTTATCAATGAATGAAGTACTTGAGTTTATGATCTAGGCATTGATGACTAGTGTGATGTATTTATTTCTTTTTAGAGGTGAATCTTTTGAGTCCATACAATTTGTGCATTACTCCAACTCTGAGAGAATTGATTGAAAACTAATATGAAGTTGACTAGGGTATATTGTATGAGTAGTATTGAAGGCTTAAATGATTAATGAAAAAAATGAAAAAGAAAAAGATTCTATTTTTAATTCAGCATGAAAAAAATGAATTGTTGAAAATCTAAGACAAAAGGAAAAGGCTACCTTCGGGATGTGTTTGAGGCTTTCACTACGACATAAATCTCCCATGAGGTTTCTTTTAAAAAGAGTTATTTTGAGTAAAATAATTGGTTACCCGTAAGCATGAAAGCCACTTTATTAGAAAAAAAAAAATTCAACGAAAAATAAGTTGATCATGTGTGGTTCGATTTGCTTAACATCCAATGTAATTTAGAAGATGGATCAAAGGGATTTGATTAATTTTTGATGAAGTTGGATTGCACACACACACCTAGATTTATTAGATGAATTTTTAATTTTTTATAAATATTTGTATATTGCAAATTGTGCTATGATTATGAAATTAATGATGAATTTTGTTGGCAAATATATGGGTTTTAAATTGTGCGTTCATGAATTGTCTTGAATTTTTTCAAAAATTTTAGAACTCATTGTTATTTTATGTAAAATTGATTTTAAGGATTACATGATTGTTATATTTTTTTCACATAAATAAAAACTCAAAAATATTTTCCTATTTTTAGGTATTTTTAAGCATTTGTTTTTGAAAAATTGCATTTTTGGTCAAAGGTGGTCAAACAGACCAATGCACCACCTTGGACCTGTCTAAGGAATAGGTGTACCGGTCCATCTAGGCTCGGGAAGAACACTTAAATTGTGCATGTGTGCTATGTGTTCATTTTGTGCTCTCTTACTCCTTATGTGCCTTATTCTCTCTATTTCCCTCACTTTGCCTCAACTCTTAACATACCTTGTGCTTGATACATTGGATCATATTAATTGACATTTGTGGTTGATTTTAAGCTGAATTGGTGGAAGGGATTTATCATTGAAGTACTTGTGTTGTTTTTGGGAGATTGAACTAACCAATTGATATTAAAGCTTACACACCAAGTGTTTGAGGAAATTCTTCAATGGCTCCTACATTCCTATTTTACATTCCTCTCATTGTAGCAATGGCCGGTGGCTCTAAGCGACAAAGAGTTAATGTTTCTCTAATACCGAAAGACAACATAATCTTCTCAGAAGAACATTTTGATGATGAAGGAATTTTTAGGCATTACAAAAATATAATTGGTTGTAAACCAATGAGGTGTGAAAGAAGTTTTGACTTGGAGAGCATATGGCAAGGATATCAATTGGAGTTTGTTCATTACTTCAGAGAGAATGGTTGGGGTTCACTATCCAAACTATGGATGACAGTAAAATATTTTGGGACAGAAATCAAGGTGACAACCCAATTAATTACTGAGGTTATTGGAGTTCCAGAGGCACAGAATGGTTTAATATTTCTTTTTATAGGTACTGAAGAAAACCGACCAAGCATGGAAGAACTCATTGAGATGCTATGTGAACCAAATGCTCTATTGCTTACAAACAAAGTTCTAAGTGCCTACATCACTGATAACGTGTCTGCATTGAATTTGATTGTCTCCTATACTCTTGATCCTCATGATCATAAAAGTGATTTGCCACAACATCGAGGTGAGATTTTGTATCACATTGTGAATGGTGATAGAATTAATGTGCCGGCAACTATTTTGAGGACTGTGATTCAAGAGTCGAGTCATTCAAGGTCTACCAATGCTTTGCCTTTTCCTCTGATTATAATGAAAATTCTCAAGGCAAAGGATGTTTACATTCCTTCAAATGCACTAGTGATGAAGCCAAAAGGGAAGTTTACGGCTTCAAATGTTAAGTCTTCAGTCACTAATAATATGAAGAAAAGAGCTCAAAAGGGGGCGGCAAGACATCATGTTGAGGATGAGATTGGGGATGAGAGTGATGATAATGCTCCTATTGCCGAACTCTATGTTCCAGATTCTAGTAATGATTTGATTGCTAGATAGTACAATCAATCCATGAAGGGGTTGGAAAAGTACTTGAAGAGGAAGTTTTCAAAGCTTAAAGCATTGATTAAGAGAACCCTTCCTGGAACTTCTGGAGCTCATGACGATGATAGAGACTTAGTTTATGTTTTGCTAGACTTTAAGTAGTTAGTTCTATTTCTGTCTAGACTTGGTATTTGAACTTGTTATGTTCTATATTTTGATTTGTTTAGACTTATTATGTTAATATTGTCTATGCTTTGCTTATGTGTAACCTTCATAATTTTGAGACGTATGTGATATATTTGATTGGAGGTTATGCTTATATCTCACTTAATCATGTCTTACTTGTTCTTATATATTTTACTTTGTCAATTTGTTCCAAAAAGGGGGGATACCTTATATATGTAAGGGGAAGACTTATATCTTATATAGGTGCTTTGACAAAGGGGCATATTTATTTCCTTAAGACATGTGGTATATGATTATGGGGGAGTTTGAAGATGATTTTATATCATTATATTTTTTTGTGATTAAGCTTTCACAGGTAGTGTTGTTTGCATGATGTACAGATTTTTTAGGTTTGGCAGATACTACACATGAAGGTTGAAAGCTTGCTCACGATGCTCTGCATTCTTCATAATATATTTCTTTGTATTTGAGACATATTGTAATCTGATTCTTCCAGTGGTTAGGTTATAATTGTCTAGGTGGATTTTTCACGAAATTGCCAAAGGGAGAGATTGTGTCGTATATTATTATAATTGGCAATATTCGGTGTCAAAACCAAACATGATCGAGTTATATTATTTGAGTTATATTTATATCATTGATCATGTAATTGAAGTCTCAGAGTGAGTATGAAGTTTTACACCAACCATGCAAAGGTTCATCAAAGTATGAAGCTTGAATCTTTGGGAAAAGCCATCAAGGGTCTACTTAAAAATTCGATCGTTTGAAGTTTCGAGATGGTTTTGAATGCATGAGGACATCGTTGATCACTTATGATGGTCACGTAGTCCAGGTAAAGTGGTGAGAACGCATATTTTTCAAACCGAGAGGTTTTGACCTTGAAAAGATAAGAGCACAATATATACACACACACACACACACATTCATCTTCTTCCTTCTCTTTTGAATTTCAGAGGCTTGGGGCGAGAATTGGAAGGCGCCGAAAAAGAAAGAATTGTTCTACGTATTAAGGGCTCGAGTTTGATTCGTTCGAAATTGAATTCGGAGAAAGTTGATTTTGGTAAAAATTTGGAAAATTTGTTTAGAAACTCTTCTAAATTGAGGTAGGGATGCCTAACCCATGAAATCTGAGGTGCGTGTGAGTGTACTGGTTGTCTATGACAACTAATTGATTATGTGAGTATAATTAGATGTCTTTCAAAGTTAAAGCATGCTAGATTATATTTTTAATGTTAAATGATATGTCTACATGTTTATAATTATTTTTAGGGAAAACTTCATTGACACCCCTGAGGCTTGAGGTATTGTAACGCGGCTACAACTTTGTGCAATTTTGTCATCAACACCCCCTGTAGTTTGTGTTGTATATCACATACACCCCTCCTGCCAAAAGTACGCCCTGTCAGACCAGTTTTTTTATGTTGAAATGACCCTGCTCCCCATTGACTTTTAATTTAACCCATTTGAATACTAAATTTACTCTTTTAATCCTGTCAATGGACCAAAATGCCCCTTTTATCAACCCTATATATATATATATATATATAACCTACATATATAATTATTTATTACCATAAATACTAATATTAACATAAAATAAAAAAGGAACTACAATTGTCTTTCTTTTCCCTATCTATCTATCTATCTATCTATATATATATATACTATAATATATAACCTATATATATAATTATTTATTTCCATAAATACTATTGTTAACATAAAATAAAAAATGAACTATCTTTTTTTCTTTTTCTCTAGCTATATATATTTATAATATAATATATAACCTATATATTTAATTATTTATTTCCATAAATATTAATGTTAACATATATATTTAATTATTTATTTCTATAAATATTAATGTTAACATATATATTTAATTAGGTTTTAATTTCAGTCCTCAAATTAGGCAAAAAAATTAGGTCTTAATTTCAGTGGTTGTGGTTGTGGTTGGTGGCGGTTGTGGTTGGAGAAGGAGATGAGAGAGAAAGAAGCGATGGTGGTGGCGGTTGTGGTTAACTGGTGATTGTGGTTGTAGTTGTGGTTGTGGTTGGTGGCGATGGTGGTTGTGGCTGGTGGCGGTGGTGGGTGGAGATTTGCCATGCTCTATCAATTTTCTTCCCCATCTAAAGTTCCCTCCTCCAATGCCCATCGTCTTTCCATATTCTTTCCTGCCATATGCCACCACAAAATCCCCAATTCCCTCTCATCTTTGGCGCCTCCAGTTACTCTAACCAGTACTTCGTCAATGCCAGCCTCGGTTAGGTTGCGATTGGAGTGGTGGTGGTGGTTGTCGTTGTGGTTGGTAGTAGTTGACTTGGGTTAGGTTGCAATTGGAGTTCCATAGTGGTGGTGGTGGATTTGTCGCCTGTGGTGGTGGTGGTTGGTGGCAGTGGTGGTTGTGGTTGTGATTGGTGGCAGTGGTGCTCAATTGATTCCTCCCCCCTCTCTTTATATATGTATAAATAAATAAATAAATATATATATATATATATATATATTATATAGTAACAGTGAAATGGTTGTGGTTGTGGTTGGTGGTGGTGGTGGTTGGAGAAGGAGATGAGAGTGGTGGTTGTGGTGGTGGTGCTGGTGCTGGTTGTGGTTATGGTTGGTGGCGGTTGTGATTGGAGGAGGAGATGAGAGTGGCGGCTATGGTGGTGGTGGTGGTGGTTTGGTGGCAGTGGTGGTTGGTATTTTGGTTAGGGTTTCTGTGATTGAAGAAGGTAGAGAGAGAAATGGTGGGCCTATAATCATAAGGGTAATTTTGTCATTTTATAATTCTAATATTTTTATATTAAAATTTATTTAAATAATCAGGGGTAAATAGGTACTTTCACTTATTAAAAAATTAAAAATTATGACAAGGACGTTAGTGACAAAAAATCACGAAGTTGTAGCCGCCTGATAATACATCAAAACTTAGGGGGTGTCAATGAAGTTTACCCTTATTTTAAAATGATTATAAAGCATGTTGGATGTGAAATGTGAGAGAATTATATGTGTTCATGTGTATATATGAAGGTGAAACTTATGTATTTGATAAATTGTCTTGAAGAGCATGTTTAGATGTAAAGCATGTTTAATTATCGATATAAATGATATGAAATGTGAAAAATGTGATACATGTTCAATGTGAATACATGTGAGGTGTATTTGGAAATGTGCAAGTATGTCAATTGGTACTATGTTGCTTTCAATTACATATGCACATTTAGCATGAGTATGTAGAATCCATCTTCATTCATTGGCAAGCATATGGTGAGGGTGGTGAGCTCAATTAGATGGAGAATCCTTTTGACGAGGAAAATAGGAAAATCCAGTAATCGGAGTCCTATATGGGTCGGTCTGGATAGGAACCTAGTTAGATAAAATTGGATGGTCCAGTAATCAAAGTCCAATAGTTGTGTGGAGAAGATGAGGGAGATGTGCATATCATGTTGCATCATACGTAGCTCATGATATGGTTGGAATATGTGGTTATTTGCATAACATGATTAAATGCAAATGTATATCTTATCTGGTATTCATGGAACTTATAGAATTGTGTTTTAGACATTCCTACTAAGTGTGTTGTAGCTCATCCCATGAGTACTAACTCTTTCAAGAAATGGTAAAGAGGTGATGGAGTCTCCCCAACGGTGAGTAGGCATGGAGCAAGATCGGTTTCTTTTAAAGACATTTACTGCTTTATTTGAATGCATGTCCGGGATATGGACTATATGCATGTGTTGATCATGTATAAGACCTTTTATGTTTCGAGAACATGTTATGATGATATCTTATGATTTCATACATTACATTTACGTTTTGAGCATGGTGAATGCTAGACAATGAAAATGATGATTTTGCATATATATCCATTTATGCATGTTTAAACTTATAAGAATGATTGTGTTAATAAATTGGTAAATTGAGGAGTATGGCATGTTAGGAATAGAAGCTAAGGCATGAGTGATGACATTTAATGACTTCTGCAGGAAGACTGTTTGAGGACCTGCAATTGATCGAGTCTTCGCTTCGATTAAGTGCAGTCTGTTATCAATCGAAGGTACTATTTTGATTAATCGAAATTTTTGGGCTTGAATGATTGATCAATTCCAGTGTGTTCGGATAGTACTTATGATACAAGTTTGATTAAGCGCAACTTCGATTGATCATAACCTCCACTTCAATTAATCAAAGTGAGGTTTGCGATTAATCGAAGAGTGCATTTCAATTAATCGCACATGACATAAAGAGTGTTTTTGAAAGGGACTTATGTGTTCATACTTTTCATCGAAGAACTCACATAGTGGACTTGAATTGCTTATACATGCATGTGTACATTGTACGTATGGTAATTATTATTCTTTCGCTAGAATATGAGATTATGACTTAGATCAAATGAACATCTATGAGATTCTGGTTAGGAATTGTTGTATTGATAATGAAAAGGTTTCTGCAACAAGTAATGGTGTTAGTGGTTCGGATCGAAGCCGAGGGTGATAAATGGCAATTGCCATGATTGTGAAAATTGGGGCGTGACAGCTCAAAGCATAATATCAAGGCATGATTGTTATTGAGAAATGTCGATGTTTTAACTTAATCACCCCCATTTCTCATACTCTTCTGGGTGTTGAAAATTGGGGCATGATAGCTTGGTATCAGAGCATGATATCAAAGCAAGATTGTTGATGAGTGATATGGATGTTTAATTAAATCACTCTCATTTCTCATACCTTTCTAGGTATTGGAAATCAGGGCGTGACAGCTTGGTATCAGAGCACTAGGTAGAATACCTAAGGATAAAGGGTAAGGGTCGTATCACATGTAGATTTGAAATGTTTAGAACCTTTGAGTTGAGAACCAAGGAACGCGATTAGACATGACATAGTTGATTTGAGAACTTATGTGCATATGAATTATGGTTACATGATAATATGCAAAGTGCTTATGCGATAATATGCGTTATATGTTATTTATTGAAATCAGAACATGTTTACGTGATTAAATGTGTGTAGAAAAACATGTCGATGTATTATATGCGTAAGTGATAACATGATCTATGTTGCGTAGTAGTTTGATTGTGTTGGGTACATAACATGAGATAATTTATTGTTATGGACCTATATCTTGACTATATAGAGTTATGCCACCTAGACGTCGTGGGGGGCAGTTGGGGGTGAAGTCCCTGAGGGAAATCATTTGGTCACTGATATGATCGCAACCCTTAGAGACTTTATGAGAACTACAATTACTGAGGTGTAACAACCGGTAGTGCAACCGGAAGAGAGTGAAAGTGAGAGGCATTTCAAGTTTATCACAAGGTTCAAAAAGTTGATGCCTCCTAGTTTCGATGGATGTTCAAATCCATTAATAGGGGATAATTGGTTGGAGCAAGTAAAGAAACATCTAAAGATGATTTCTATGTTTGATGATGGGATGAAACTGATACTTGCTACTTATTTATTTTTGGGTGGTGCTGAATTATGGTGAAAGTTTATGAGTGATCGACACGATATTGAGATAATGGAGTGGGAAGAGTTTAAGACTCTATTTCTTAACACTACTTTCCAAGGCCAAAGAGGAGGGCGCTAAGAAAGGAATTTGAGGATCTAGTTTATGACAGCATGACTATAACTGAATATGAGAACAAGTTCATTTCTCTTTCATACTTCGCACCCGAAGTGGTGAGAGATAAGGAAAAGAAGACATGGAGGTTTGGCAATGGTCTTCATCATTCGGTTAGGCTATTTGTGTCTATTTTGGGTTTGAAAGTGTATGTCGAAGTGGTAGAAATGACTTTGATGGCTAAGGTCGAGGTCAAAGATAGGCAAGAGAAGCGAGAGGCTTGGAAGCAAAGCAAGGCTTTGACAGTTGCTTCAGAGGGACATGCAAAGAAGAGATTCAGGAGTGGTACTACTCATTCAGTAGGTTCAGTGTGACAACCTATGGCATATGCCTTTGGGATCTACTAGGGCAGAGGTGGTGTGCTTCAAGTGTAAGCAACCGGGGCATTACAAGACAAATTGTCCTTCGCGACCACCTTTGAGTCAGCCTAGCACAATAATTTATTTTGGTTATGGGTAGTAGCAACACATAGTGAGGCATTGTCCACAGCAAGGTTGAAATGCTAAGGGTGGTCAGGGTTCATAGTAAAGGCCATCTCAGACCGTGACCACACAATCGGGTTATAGAGCATTACCTCCACTACAACCAGCTTTGTCAACTCAAAGTGCACGACCAGTGAGGGGATTTACCCTTAGTACGTCAACACAATAGTCTGGTTCTCACGGGAGTGGAGCATAAGATCAGAGGACTCAGGGCAGAGTGTATGTTGTGACACTTGTAGAATCCTTAGCAGGACTTTCAGTGGTCAGAGGTATATTTCTGGTGTACAGTTCTTGGGCTCGTGTGTTAGTTGATTCGGGCGCATCATATTCCTTTGTTGCTACATCATTTACTCGGGCATTGGGGATAGAGGTTAGTCCATTGGGTAGAGTTATTTGTGTTAATACGCTAGTGAGTGGCACAGTGATTCTTAATGGAGTGTGCCAGTAGTGTGCTATGGAGATAGTCGGGCGGACACTTGAGTTTGATTTCATTATATAATACATGAGTAGTTTTGATATCATCCTTGGGATGGACCTAAAAATAAAAATAAAATAATAAAATGATACATAACTAAAAATGAACATACAAATTTAAGAAATGATAATAAATTCTTGGGGCCTCTACTATAAAAAATTCACATAAAACCCTCTTGAATTTTCAAATAAAATCCCATTTACTATCAATTTCTCTTATATAAAGACAAATTTAAACGGCTCCGTCATTTTGAATATAAAAGTACCAAAATGTCCTCCTTTTGTTTTATAAAATAAATTCATAAAAAAATACTATTTGTAAATGACAGATGTACCCTTTACAAGGGGTGAAGGGGCAATTTGAGAAAATTAGAAAGTAAAGGGGGGTTTATTGATTTTTGTTCAAAGTGGGTCATTTTCTACTTCAACTCACATCATACTACTGTAAATTTTAAATTAAATTTTCACCATTTTATATTTTTGAAGCTTTCTCTCCAAATCGAACCTACATAAAGCCACAAAACTGAAATTAAATTTAGCTTTCTCTCCAAATCGAACCTACATAAAGCCACAAAACTGAAATTAAATTTAGGGTTATTATTAATCTACAAATTTTGAATCCTAATATTTAATATTTATTCAAATATTCACAGTTTAAGAAAAAAAATTCATTCTTAGTTAGGGTTCTTGTATATATATACACACACACTCATACAAATATTACATGTTTTTCTATTCAGTTTTTAACATTATCAATTTATACAATAACCCAATCTCACCCATACATACATATATATACATACATACATATATATATATATATATATACATATATAATAGTAGCAAGTATGTATATAGGGTTAAAATCATTAAACCCCCCTTTATTATAAAAAAAATATATCATAAAACCCTCTTACTATGAGGCTATTTTAATCATTTTAATTTCAACAGATACATCAAAGGTAATTTAGGCATTTACACACCACTTAATAGCTCAATTGAGATGTACATGCGGTTTCTCGATTTAATTCAACTGAAAACTAACGGGAGAGGATAATTTGATTGATTTTTTTTAGCATAGGAGAGTTTTATGAGAATTTTTGATAGTAGAGGGGGAGTTTTTATGAATTTAACCCTAAATTCTTCCATGATGTCATTGTCTTCATATTGATCATTTTTTATTTCGATTATTTGCTTGATAATTTTTTTCTTATTATAAGATATATCCAAAACAAGTTCATAAAGGAATATAGTGCAAGTAAAATAATAGTCTAACAATACTTAAATAATATTAATCAATTAATTAGACTTAGATTAATAGTTAGCCATGTATTAAAGAGAGGTTGCACCGTATTTGATAGAGGTGAATTGTACTTTATTTCAACTCAAAAGGAGGCCTGGAGTTCATCATTGAGTTTTCAAAATGAGTTTACATTTTCTATAATGCGTCCTATCAACTTTATGTATTCCCATGAGTTTAATTTGTGTTGAAATTAGTTACACATAGTAATCTAAAAAAATTCAGTGTATGTATACACATATTAGTTTTTCTTCATTTTGTTTACAATCGTACTAGTTTAGAATAATTTAAAGTAATCTTCTCAGATAAAATAAAAAAATATTTAAATTTCTTGGCTTGCATTCCTTCAAAAATGTATATATTTCTATATATATCTATATAGTCAAGGGCGGAGTTATTGAGTCCTGAGTGGATACCGACTTAATTTTTAAACAATTTTCTATTCATATAATAAATAAAATTATTTTTTGACTCTTCGTGCAATTTATATAACTTAAAAAAATTTATATGCTAATAAAACAAACTTAATGAGAGGTCTTTAAGGCAATAACCCACTTCACTCATCAACTTCTCAGTTATCATACAAATAATACAAAACATATGGTGAAGGAAAGCGCACCTCACAGAGTATTGCACGTGGCGACTCCTCGGGTCTCTCTGATCTTGCATATCAAACTCGAAAGACTAAATCTCTTATATTTCACAAACCCAGTCGGAGTAAGTTGAGATTTTACAAAGCCTAGCTCAAGTAAATCTGTGATTTTGTTATTGACTTTGTGAATTGTGAACTTGAAATTGAAAATTGATTGAGTATTGAATATTCCGTGATATGTAAATATTGAGTATTTTGTGATTAAATATTGAAGAATATTGATTGGCATTTTGTTGTGTAAAAAATATTAGATCATTACGTGGTATTTTATTTTCTCTCATCTTATTTTGAACTCTTACATTCGTACTCACTTATTCAAAATTTTGACTATGACCTGTGTATAGTAATACTTTTTGTAATTTAAATTTGTACTCATACATCTTCTAAATCTGTACTGATACACATCTTCTGATATTGAAGTGATATTGAAGCAATAATACAAGTGAAGCAAGCTCTCACAAGAAAGTCACGTAAATGCTTAATTACATCAATTATGTTTTGACCTTAAGAATGGATATTTTTTTGAAAATATCAAAATATGTTTTTCTGTGGTGAGAATGAATATAAGAAAAACCCTATCCAAGATAGCGATTGTTTATGGACATAATGTGAAGCTGTCTATTATCGCAATGCTCGGTGGGAAACAAATGAAAAATATCATGTATAGTTTAGCCGTATTTTCTAAACTACAACCAAAAACTGACTGACTTTTTCTAAAATATCAAATATCTTTTTCTTTTTTGACTTTTTCTTAAATTTGTCTAAATTATCTGTGGAAAAGTTTTGGCAAAATAACTCTGACACTCTCTTGGAATTTGTGAAAGTACTATTTTGACGTCAATAAAATTTTTCAAAAAGACTGGTGCATATGCTGATGTGATCACTAAAAAACCAATTTACCTTGTACTGTGGTAAAAATGCTAAAATAAGTTTTAAGATCACTTAGGCTATGTTTGGTAGAATGGAAAAGAAAAAAAATAAATAAAATAACATTAATAATGAAAGAAAATAAAAGAAAGGAAATGAAATGATAGTGTTAAACTTTTATCGTGTTTGGTTGATTAGTAAAAGAAAAAAAAAAAAGATAGTTAACATGTTTGGGAAAAGAAAGGAAAGAAAATTTAAAAATTTTACCATTATATCTTTTATATTTAAAATAACAAATTTTAGTTTTTATCAAAATAAGGGCAAAGTTAATATTAACAAAGTTTCATTAAAAAATATAGTATTTCCTTCTCTTTTCTTCCATTTCTTTTCATTTTTAGAAGGATAACAAAAGTTATTATTCATCATTAATTTATTCCTGCAAATCCTTCCATTTCATTTCCTTTCCATTAAAAATTTCAAACCAAACACACAAAATCATATCCCTCCATCACCTTTTTTTTATTTTCTTCTGTGGCTTTCCTAGCAAACTTACCCTTGCTCTCTCCAATTGTAATCCCAACAATTTAAAAAAAAAAATTAAGGACAATCTCATCAGTTCACAGTCCCTCTCTCTCTCTCTCTCTCTCTCTCCACAAACCATCAGTTCAAATTGGGGCTCTGCCGAGAATATTTTTTATCTCACTGTTGATCATTTCTTGCTCAGTGACCATTTCAATGTTTTTCCTTCATGGGTGAAGAATACTGTTTAGGTCAAGAACAGAGCAAGAAAAAGAACCTAATAAAAAAGAATAGAGTAAATGGATTTATGGGACCGTATATATACGTGTATTAAAGATAGATGTGAGGAAACAGAGGCAACCTTTCAGAAATTATTATTATGTGATTCTTTCGTTCACCATAGTTAATCTCCAATTCTCAGTGAACTCATCCTTTCTAGGTTTCTGATAAACTCCACGTATAGGCGCATAACCCATCTTGCTCAGTCTTCCTTTGCTGGCTATATTAAGTTTCATGATTTTGATTTCATTCTCTAAATAATTAGCTTCAATATATATATATATATATATATATAATCTGAGTATTAGTATTAGTAATTGGTACTATCGATTTGGGTCCTGTTTGTTTTTTATATGTATAGTTCTCTCTCTTAATCTACACTTTTTTTTGAATTGTTTTGTTATATAAAAGTTATATTAATTAGATTGAATATTATTTATTTATATTAAATCTTATTAGATTAAAAAAATTATATTAATGTTATCAATTAAAAAGATTAATTGGATTATATTTGTAGAATATATAGAAATAAGTAAGATAGTCTTGTCCAAATAATTTGGTTGAAATGGTCATTTGGCATACTTACAAGGTCATTTAAGTTATTTTACCTCAATTAACCATATTTTTTTTAATAATTTGCACAAATCTCGAAAAAGGTAATAGTAATTCACTATTTTCCTTTTTCTTTTTTGTTCCCTACTTTTAGTTACTCATACATGAAAGGTGATACGAAAAACACATATAGTTCTTTCTGGAGATTCAGTGAAACTAACCATTTTTTTATTTCAAAACATAAGGCCAGATAAGTCATTCCATTTGTTTTTTTTTATTTTTGGGTAAATAGTCATTTCCTTGTGTTTTGTTAATTGTGATATATCGGGGGCAATATGAAAATACATATAGTTTAGGGTTTTGGAAAATTAATCCTATTAATTATTATGAAGTTGAATTTTTTAAATTTTTTTTTGTTTGTAACCTTTCATTTTATAGATCATAACAATGATAAACTTTTGCGATTATAGGAGGAAAAAAAAAGAAAAAATAAATAAATAAATAAACATCGTTCAAACCTCCCTAAACTATATATTTTTCATCCAGGCCCCAAGAACATTTCGTTCAATACAAAGTGCCGAGAGATTATAGGGTTGTAAGGTGAAAAGCTATTTTGATATTACTGAAAATTGACAATAAGGCAGAATATTGAATCCAGATTAAATAATTAGGAGTTTATTTGAAAGAAAAAAATTAGTACAGTGACACTATGAAAAGTGTGCACTCTTTTGCGACTAATAAATATGCTGCAATTGGAAACCCACGAGTGATGCTTCTCTCTCTCTCTCTCAATGTCTATTTCGAGACCAATAAATATGCTGCAATTGGAAACCCCACGAGTGATGTCTCTCTCTCTCTCTCTCTCCATGTCTATATATATATATATATATAAGCCACAGTACGTTTTTCGCTTTGACCCTCTCATTTTTAGCTTCTAAACGTTGCTGTACCAACAAGCGTACAATCTAAATTTGACCCGGCTTCTTTGCTAGTCCTAAAGATTAAAGAACTCTCTTTCTCTCTCCCCGACTTCTTTGCTAGTTGTGACTTGTGAAGCAATAACACTATTTCAACCATGTGGTCCAGTCTAAGATAATCGGCCCAAAACCAGCCATGTCACCCATTGCTTTTGGTCCAATATTTTAATAGTTATCCTTACTTAACGCTCCTCAACATTCGTTACTGATTGTGATATACCAAAATCGAAAAACACCACCAAAACACAGAGTGCGAAACCAAATTCCCTGAAACCAAAATTCATATTTGCTTCCAATTTCCCTCCCCAAACATCAATATGCTTGCATTAAGTTTTATTACACTAATTAAGCCTAATTTTGAATTTTCCCCAACTCATCCATGGCTGCTCTTCACTAATCTCTGTTTTAGGGTTTTGTTCAGTATCTGGTGATGTGGTGTATTGAACCTCTAGGACTTGCAAGGTTGAATTGTTATGTTATTTAGTCTTTAAATTAATTAAAAAATAATTGTTAATCTTTGATCATGAATTTAACTGAGAAAATTAAAGTTATTTGTAAATTTATTTTATGAAATTTAATCAGGAAGAGAATGTCCTAGGAATTGACTTCACCACTAACCTTCTGATAATGACAATTGTACTAATTTGGGACGTTTAATCTATGCATTTAGAAAAAAATGGTTACAAGTCCAATTCAATTCTATCAAGATGATTCGTTCAATATACAATTAAGCATAAGTCGTCTTCGCTTAGCATGGCCTATACATCTGACTAACTAATGATATGATAACTCATCTTCGCTTAGTACGAATTATCAAAACTCTAAGTTGAACGATCTGTGAAAACTTATAATCTGTCTTAACAAAATCACAGAAGTTGAAAAGAACCAAACCATAATCATACAAACTCGCATTCATTCTAGAAGAACAAGAGGAAATATGAAATGAAATAATCCAATTAAATTCAAACCAATAGTAGAGCTATTGTTTATGTTTTTGTTATACAATTAATGCACAAATTAAATCATTCCCAAATTAATATACAATTTAAAACATTGAAAGACAAGTTAGGGTTACGTCAGTTTCCCGGAATGGTGTTTAGCCTCTCATAATCGGAGGTTCAGGCCTGAACGATGATGAAATTGTCATATTTTAGCTCATAATCGTCATGAATTCCTTTTTATAACTCTCTATGTTTCTCCCCTCCAGAATACCCTAGCTTTCTTTCTTTTATCCCCTTTTACTTTGTGAAAAAAACACAAACGGGATACCTGGCCTCCCAAAGTGGCAAGTGCGCATAAGAAAATGGCACATGTGCCTCAAAAAGTGGCATTTGCGCCCAAAAAGTGGCAGCTATGCAAACAGGGCAAAAAGGAGTTGTAAATGTCCGTTTTAGAAAATTTTCGTGAAATATAAAAATGTACATAATTGAATTTCCTTCTACCTTTATATAGGTTTGGGTCATTTTGACAATCGTGTATGGAGTTATGATCTGAATACCAAAATGGGTCCAGAACTTTTTAGGCCTGAATTGGCTCAATCTTCAATATGAATAGACTCGTACTCCTTTTCTTCATTTAAATTCATTTTTGGCCCATTTCTTCAGTCCATTTAGTTTGGATCTTCAATATAAATATATCTCATGAGTCAAATTTCAGCTTTCTACTAAAATAGCACCATATGTATCCTGATTGCACAATTACTAATCATAATTATCCTTAATCACTTGAAATCGTAAAAAGATTAAAATTATTTATAAAAAAATTTAATAAATATTACTAAGACACTAATTCATATAATTTTAGGGGCATTGAATGTGCAACATTCACTATTTATCACACTCCCAAACTTACATATTGCTAGTCCTTTAATAATACATAACTAAAAAAAAAAACAACTAAACTGCTTTCCCTTTCGTGAGAGCTCCAGTTGTATTTAGTGTATTCAAAAAGCCTTTTAAACCCCTAGGTTACCCCTAGTGGATGAGTGAAATCTCGTGAGGGTTTCCAGAGATGCTATCCACAAACATACAAAAATTTATGTTTTAAACATTGATCAAGAAGAAGACTACAAAATGCAGTTAAAAGACTTGCATTTAAGAATACTTTCAAATCTCGAAATCCTATAATTCAAAACAATGGTTCAAGCACACAATTTACCTCAACATATCTCAAAGCAACCAACTCTAGCCCCCTTGTAAAAAGTGAACTAGCATTCATCTATGTGGTTTAACCTGGCTCTGAATGATCAATTACAAACCAGTAGCTTAAAGTTAACAATGGTGTTCTCCCCCAAACTTGGAAGCAACATCCTGTCAAAAGACACCATTATACAAGCCAAGTGAAATGAATAGGGCAATAATAAGAAAAATAAATAACAAACATGTAAAAAACAAGCAACTAAATTTGTTTTTTTTTGTTTGTTTTTTGTCATTCATGCTCTGAACTGGTGGTTCCCAATTTTACAAGATAGATATGTGATAAGATATTGAATATCCAGACATTTTAGCATATAGAGTACAAAGGGGCTACCTTTCCTTAGTAAAGCCATATTGTGTTGAAACAATCTCGACAATATTGGGTATTAAAATCAGACTTGAAGAAACGAAAATTATCAACTTTATCAACATATCACAAAATATAGAATTGGTACTACATACATAGTCAGAGAATGGAGGGAAATTTTTTTTTTTTAATCCAATATGGAACTAACAAATACATGAACTCACTAAAAAGGAAAAGTAGAAGAAATGAAAAAAAATAACAACAACGCAAAATAATTTGTCCTTCCTCACCCCCAAAGTGAAACCACCAATAGCTGATCCTTCTATTACGGGGCAGACGTCGATGCTCCCCTAGAGTTTATACGCTCGAATTACTTAGCTAACTCAGCAATCATCTTCTGAGAATTATAGTTTATACGCTTGTGTGCTTGACGAAAATGTGCATTCATGTCTGCACACAATCCATCTCTCTCGCCCATAAGATAATTATAGTGCATTAGGGTCATCACAAAAGGTGTTGTCTGGGCCCCTAGGCAACCTACTCATCTACTATAGGTACATCCACATTACCCCTTATCAAAGTATCCTCAACTGCTAGCTCTCTGCAATAATGTCTAGCCGGCCTCCTACTGCTCTAGGTAACCAGCTAGTGTTCCTTGTCCAATCTGTAAGAGAAAAAGCAGCGATGCCTCTCTCTGCTAGCTCGAAGGCGGCAATCGGGAAATCATAATGTTGCAGTATTTTGGTCATTAAGTAGGGAAATGGAAGGGTCCAATTCTTTGCCGACTCTTTACTTTTCTGAACTAACACATCATAAACTATGTAGAACTACCCCCAAATGATGGCAGTGATCGAGATCCACTACTTAACATGAAAGGAATAGAAAGCTTCTAGAATTTCTCCTCGCCTCTAATTTGAATGCCCCATCGGATGAACATTACAAGACAGTATAGAATCCACAAACCATAACTGTCTGGGAAGTCGAGAACGAGTTGTGGCATTCCTCTTATTATCAGCATATTGCCCGTTATACATGTTTTGTATCATACCATGAATATCGATACTAGAGAACTCTTTAAAAGTACTCCACAAATTGTTGGGTGTATCATCCCAAACCCCCAATGTTGTCTCCACAATATCTATCGCAACGCGAATTTCGTGTCCATCTATGAAGGTAAACAACACCCCCTTTGCGTCTGTTGAAGATTTCATATTCTGATAAAATAGACAGACAGGGAGAGGATAATACATATTGGATGCTAGAGTAAACAACGTCTCCAAAAGTATATCTCGAAATACTTGGACTCCCCATTTCATATCCTCATGATTGATGAAGTCATCCACCATGAATGTAGTCTCTGGAGTAATTTTTTGCACTACCCATTCCTCTCTCACCACATCCTTAGCACTTCGGACGAGCTTCGGGGGTGGTGGATTGGAGGAAAAACACCCTTCCTCGCCATCGGGAGAAGGTAAAATGTTAGGTAATTTTTTCAAACACTTGGTGAGCACCGTAAACCAATGCCAAAAATAAAATCAAAAAGTGATGGCTGATGTGGAACAAAACAAATGTCTTTGTAAGTCATCCACCATCGAAGTTGTTCGTCATGGCTGTTGCGAGATGCTATGATCACTTGAACAAAGAATTGATGATAATTGCACTTTCAGATTAGGGTTTAAGTTACAATTGGTGGAAGCAGATGTGCAAGGAGGGCAATGTACAAGTGCGTGCTGATGGGGGTGGCTGGTGCGAGCGTTGGGGCTCAGTTGTTGTTGGTGCATAGTGGGCGCCACAGAGTGGGAGCCCTAGTGCATGTGCTGGTGAGCGCTGGTGCACGGTGGGGGTGCTGATGCACGTGTTGGGGGGCATAGGTGCACGCTAGGGGGCGTTGATGTGTGTTGGGGGTGCGGCAAGAGGCGCAGGTGTGCGCGATGGGGGGCCAAGTGCTTGGATGGGGCGATGTGTTGCAGATATGGGGGCGCAGGTGCGCGAGATAGTACACTGGTGCGTAGTGGCTGGGGAACCTAAGCGTGCAAATAGAAGCGCGGCAGTGGGTACTGGTGCTCGCAAAAGATAAGCAAAGGCGCGACAGAGGCTGGGTGTGCTATTGCTGGTGCAGACTCGCCAGTAGTTGGATGCCCTGTTGTGCTTTAGGCTTTCATTAGGGCTATCGGCGCACCAAAGAATATGCACAAGCATAACTTTAAGATGCAAAATCGCTGTGGGATTTTATCTTAGGCCGCCACAAGATGCGCATGTACGCATTGCTTGTGTGCTGGATAGAGCGCAGGTGCGCTTTCCGTTGCTTAGCCTCCTAAGTGGGTGCGGCTTTTAGGCAGTAGGTAGGTGCAATGACTGTCTTTAATTGCGCAGATGCATTCTAGTTGGCACTACTGCGCCTTTTGTCCAGTATACTCACCTTGGAAAACCTGCAATTGTGCATATGCGCTTCCGAAAATGCTTTTGCGCTTATTATCCGGTATGTTTACCTGAACTCATCAAGAAACAAATTAAAATTATCTTCACAAACTAACTCCAAAACTCAACGAAACATGTACATCAGAAAAAAAAATGAATAAAATAAAATAAATAATAACAATAAATGAAAGTAAAAATCAAACGCTCTGTACTAAAAATAAATAACAGAATTACACTAAGCAAACTAAGTTTGATGTCCAGGCCGGATGGACACCAACACTGACTCAATCAAAATAAACAAGATCCGCCAACTCGACGAACTCCGCGTTTCCATTGTGCATGTTATTCTCATTGTAAAGTTTTAATCTCTGACCATTCACCTTCAGGGCCTTACCATCCTTGATATTTTGAATGTCCATTGCTCCATGAGGAGACATGGATAAAATAACATAGGGACCTTCCCATCTCGAACGAAGCTTACCAAAAAAAAATTGAAGTTTGGAATTATATAACCATACTCTTTGCCTCAGTTCAAAGGACTTTCGTATAATATACTTATCATGGAATGCCTTAGTTCTAGCTTTATCAATTTTTGTACTCTCGTAAGCATCATTACACAATTCTTTCAATTCATTCAACTGGAGTCCACGGTTAGAGCCTGTTAATTGGAAATCAAAATTAAAATTTTTATTACACACATAGCTCTATGTTCGAATTCAACTAGAAGGTGACAAGGCTTCTCATAAACAAGTTGGTGTGGCGACATGCCAATAGGAATCATATAAGCTGTACGGTATGCCCAAAGAGCATTGTTAAGCCTCAATGACCAGTTTTTCCTATCTGGTGAACTGTTTTCTCTAAAATTTTCTTAATCTCCCTATTTGACATAAGTGACTATGAAGAGTTATTCATCTGGGAATGAATCACATATAAGAGGTGGATTGTATATCGACTCGACGAGAATACTAGAAAGGTGGTCGGCAACCACATTCTCGGAACCCTTTTTATACCTAATTTCATAATCAAACTCTTGTAACAAGGTGGTCGGTATCCATCTAATGAGTTGGGGTTTGGTTTCCTTCTTGGTCAACAAATGTTTGAGAGTAGCATCGTCAGAAAACACTACAAATTTGGACCCTAAAAGATATAACCAAAATTTGTCTAAGGCAAACACCACAGCTAGCAAGTCCCTCTCAGTAGTGGTGTAATTCAATTAAGCACCCGAGAGAGTTTTACTAGCATAGTAAATCACAACTGGCAACCTTTCTTTCATTGCCCCAAAACAGCCCCCACAGCGTAGTCTGAGGCATCACATATAATTTTAAACAATAAAGACCAATTGGGAGGTTGTATTATTGGGGCAGAGGATAGAAGTGATCTAAGCTTTTTAAAGGCTTTTAAGCATGCACTATCAAAATGGAAATGAACATCTTTAGCGAGTAGATTACATAATGGTTGTGCTATCTTACTAAAGTCCTTAATAAACCTACAATAAAACATGTATGCCCTAAAAAGGAACAAATACCCCTTACTGAAGTTGGTGGAAGTAGTTTGGAGATGAGCTCAACCTTAGCTCGATCAACTTCTATGCCCCTACTTGACACTATGTCGCCCTAACACTATACCCTCTTGAACCATAAAATGGCTTTTTTCCCAACTTAACACCAAGTTGGTGTCCTTGCAACATTTAAGCACAAGGGTTAAATGTTTCAGGCAACTATCAAATGAATCCCTAAAAACAGAAAAGTCATCCATATAAACTTCAAGAAACTTCTCTACCATGTCTAAAAAGATAGACATCATACATCTTTGAAAAGTAGCAGGTGCATTATACAACCCAAAAGACATCCGTTTATATGCAAATGTACCAAACAGACATGTGAAAGTCATTTCCTCTTCGTCATTAGGATCGGCTGCTACTTGGTTATACCCAGAATAACCATCTAGAAAATAATAGAAACTCTAACCTATAAGCCTCTCTAAGATCTGATCAATGAATGACAAGGGAAAATGATCCTTCCAAGTGTTTTAATTCAACTTCCTATAGTCGATACATACCCTCCACCCAGTAGTGGTTCTTTGTGTCACAAACTCTCCCTCAGAATTTGGAGCCACAGTGATTCTAGACTTTTTGGGTACAACTTGAGTATGACTCAACCATATGCTGTCAGAGATTGGGTAAATGATACCCCTATCTAACAATTTCACTACTTCCTTTATCACTACCTCTTTCATGTTAGGGTTTAAACAACATTGGGCCTCTCTCGAAGGTTTAGCATCCTCCTCTAGATGAATTCGATGCATACACACTGAAGGATCTATACCCTTAAGGTCTGTCACGCACCATCCTATGGCTTCTCTATGCTCCTTAAGGATACCCAAAAGCTCACTCTCCTGGTCACTAGACAGGCTAAAAGAAATGGTGATGGAAAGAGTTTTATTTAATCCTAAGAAAACATACTTAAGATTGTTTGGTAAAGGTTTTAGCTCCCGCTCAGAAGGAGACACTAAGGATGGAATCGGTGGAGTTCTACACAATCTAGGCAATGGTTCCTTAACTAATCTCCAAGGTGAAAAATCAGCACTAGTTACACTTCCTAATAGACAATTTACCTCAAATATATTCTGATGTACATCAAAATCCTCACAGTCAAAATGGGCTAAAAATGCCTTTAAAGGGTATATGGTCAAAATTAGTGGAAGTGAATTTTCCACAGCCTCTTCTATGAGGTCTACGACATAGCACTCATTTTCATTTGCATGATGTTGAGATGCATTAAAGACTTTTAACCCCACCTTCATATTCTCAAAAGAAATATCCATAACCCACGTACAACAATTAATGCAAGCATTAGCCATGGCTAAGAAAGGACGCCCTAGAATCATAAGTATGGACTTTATAGGATCAGGTACGAGTTCTGTGTCTAGGACAATGAAATCGACTGGGAAATAAAATTTGTCCACTTTTATTAACACATCCTCAATAATCCCACGTGGTTGTTTATTTTATTGATCTGTCTGCTAATTATAAAACAACTGATGTTAGATTAAACTCACCCAATCCCAACTGCAAGTACACCGAGTAAGGGATAAGATTCACACTTGCCCCTAAATCAAGTAGTGCTCTATCAACACCAACATCTTCTATAACACAAGTTATAGTGGGTGCAACTGGATCTTTAAACTTAAGGGGAGTGTTATGCAAAAAATCGAGCTTACTTGCTCGGTGAATAAGATTTTTCTTGGGACACTACCCCTTGAATTACACTTTTGAGTGCATAAATCTTTTAAGAACTTTGCATATGTTGGGATTTATTTTATAGCATCAAGGAGAGGAAGATTTATTTTACCTGCTTAAAAACTTTCATCATATCTTGCACTTTCTCCCCTTATTTCCCAAAAGGTGCCAACTCCTTGAGACATGTAGGGAATGAAGCTTTGAGCTTAAATGTTGTCTCAAGAGTTGGAGTACATGCAGAAATTGTTGCCTTCTTAATTTTAGAATCTAGATTAGGACCCTTTCCCACTTCACTCTCAACCTCCTCCTTCTCTTCCACCTTATTATCTATCACTCTCCCGCTCCTGGAAGGTGGTAATAGCCTGAACATGCTCATGATGATGGCCATTGGCAGTGGCATCATTAATTACATATTGCCCTTTAGGATTTGTTACTAGCTGACTTGGCAACTTTCCTTCCTCTCTACGATTCAAAGTGTTAGCTAGCTACCCTATTTGAGCCTCTAGCTTGTATATGGATTGAGAGTGGGAATAAAGTAACTGAGTGTTAGCTTCAAAATTTTCTAATGCCGCTAACACTTTATCCTCAAACGCTGAACTCCTAGGTGGAGGCTGGGGAGTTTCATGATAATATTAATTCTGGGGCACAAAATTAGAAGAAGGATAAGTAGATTGACGACCAAACTGAAAACCTGACATAAGGACTGGTCCTTGGGACTAAGGGACAGGATTGTTTAGAGATGGACTATACCATGAGAGATTTTGATGACTCCTCAGACCTAGATTATATGTATTAAGCTTCAAGGCATGACAAATAGCTCCTTTAACCTATTTATTACAGAGTAAAACAGGACATAGAGCAAGATTGACCCATGTTTGGATCAATTACCAATATGCGTTCAAAGTCTCAAGCTAGAAGATTTGGTAGTTGAAAATTCTCTTCCGAGTGAAAAATTGGTCAGAATTAGCAATCCAAAGAGAATTGGTAATGCAAAAAAATATATATATTATTGTCTAAAAACCAAATCGAAACACCTCTAGAAACTCCTTATCAGAATCATCGACAGAATGAAATGGATGAAAGTGATTTGGCTTACTTGACAGAAGATAGTCATTCTGATATAGATAGTGAAAGTTATGAGGATGAAGAGGCTGGAATTGAGGTTAATGAGGAAAAAGAGGGTGAATTTGAGACTGACGAGGAAGAAAAGACTGAAGCAATTAACAAAGCACAGATAATAAGATGTGATAATCTGAAATGTAAGAGAAATTTGAAGACGAAACAGACTGGAGCGGGAGAAACTTCCACCCCTAATGTGCAAGCGACGAGACCAGCAAGATCTTTCATTAAATTTAGTTATGTATTAACATTTACTGTACATTGCATGGCATTCAACATTTTATTAATGTAAGATGATAATTTATGTTGTTTTTGAACCCAGGTAACCCAAGCATAATAATTCAAATATTCGAATAATCTAAAGTAAAACAAATTTTCATATAAAGGTGATCAATTGAACCAACACACTATAAAAATTCATACATAAGAACTAAACAAAGATAGAGAAACACATCCACCACTATGTGTGTAATACCCCGTTACTTTGAGGTTATTTTAAATGGGACCTTTATTTATTTAGATTGCTGATTTGTGAGTGTTTTAAATACTTTAATTTAAATTTTATCAATGTGTTTATTATGTTTGATTTAGATGCTAATTGTGTGGTATTAAATGTTTTGGTTATTTTAAATAAGTGTGTATTAATTTTATTAAATGTTTTATTTTTTTTATATAATTTTTTGAATTTTTATTTTTATTGGTGAAGGTTGGACCTTTTATTTTTCTTTTATTTTGGGTTGGGTTTTGTTTTAGTGTTCATTTGGGCTCATGGGGGTAAGAGATGGGTTTATTTTATTTAGGCCCAAGCCCATATGTTTTAAGGAAGAATATATATATATATATATATATATATATATATGTGTTAATATATTATGATTTTTTACAAATTTCATTATACGTATATTTTTAGAGAAAGAGATATAAAGAGAGGAAGATAGAGAGAGACAAACCCTATAGAGGATTTAAGAAGAGGAATTGTAGAGGATTGTGATTTGGGGCAATAGGCTTTGCGTTTATGAGATTTCTACCTTTATTTTCGAATATGCAATAATCTTTTATTCTCTTCCTCGTTGAATTTATAAAATTCTTCACCTCTAAAACCATTTATATATATGTGTATATATATATATTTTATAAAACATGAATGTATTGTGTTAAACTAGGGTTTTATTTCTATTATATATATTGATAGAAATTAGGATTTTGTTTTTGGAGATATGTATGTTGACTAAAATCTATCATTTTGTTTATGAAATTTATATAAAGTGAATTAAATCGTGTTGCATATATTTACATTTGATTTCTGTGAATAGTGTTGATATTGGACAGAATGTTTGACTGATAGGCGTTGAATGTTACGCATTCTAGACTCTTAACTTATGTATTTTATTCTCTTAGTAATAGATTATTTTGTGATTTTACTTTGTTTTAGTGTTTTCTGTATTTTCAGGGCCTTAATAATTATTTCAGTTAAAACCAAGCTTTTGGGCTTTTAAAGAAGACATCCAAGATGGTGAGATGAAGCTTACATCAAGGAGAATCATTCAACCATTTATTTCAACTCAATTCAGCCCAAGAAAGAGGTCCAAGAGAATTACAACTGCTTAAGAAGGTTTCGGGCCTGAAGCCCAAATCTGCGCATAATACAGTCTTAATCCCGTTTTGGAAAATGGACCAGAAGTCTTATTTCTGAGCCTCAAATCAACATTATTTTTTTAATGGTTGAACGAAATTTGATTCTGCACACTTTTGTATTTCACAAAAATTCTGTAAATCGGACTTCTAGTGGGTCAAAAGTTGGGCCGAAGTCAGCAGGAAAAATCCACCTGATTAGTGCTACGGGAAACCCTAATTTATTCCTAATTGGATTAGAACTTTGGTGCATTCTCTTGGGGAATAAAGTGAAGACTTGGAGGCTGAATTGAGGGGAGATTAGAGAGAGATTTGGAGAGTCTGAGAGGGCTGAGAAGAGAACAGAAACATATTGCAGAGCCATTGGAGAATGAAGTCATACGCATAATTCAGAAAGATGATGTCTTCTTCCTCAACAGTTGAAGCTTCTTCTTCTACCATGAGCGGCTAGTTCATCTACTAGGGTTTTGATGTAGCCCTAACAAAGTATCAATGGTTTGATTGTTTTAATTCTTAGGGACCTTTATATACATGTATAGATTGTGTAATTCAGAGGATTCTTATTATAGAATTGAGCAATAAAAGTCTTGTAAATTCAATCTCAATGATTTCTTATCTTGTCTTAGATATTTAGTTGTTATTGAACTCAATCTCTCTTGTTTTCTGTGATCATGAGAGAGATTATTACACAATGGTAATCACTGAATATATTGTTAAGAGCTTTGATGGATTATGCCTAGAGAAGATGAACCATACTGCACCCTAGATTAGAGTAGTTAGGCAGATGGCCCATGCCAATCGAAGATAGTCCATGGCTTAGCCTTAATCATATGTTATTTTCTTGATGGATGAAGGTGAGCTTGTAGCCACTGACACCACTTATGCATGATGTAATTCCCCTATAGTTGATTCAATTGACCATTGATTGTTGAGTTAGTGGTGAAGTCAAACACCCTATATTTCTCTCATATTATCTTCACTATCTGTTTACTTTGTTTTATTTTATTTTACTTTTTAATTAATTTAGTTTAAAAATCAGAATTCTTTTCTTATAAATTTAGTTAGAATTAATTCCGTATTCCAACTCATCAGACCATAATCCCTGAGGTACGATACCCCTTTCTATAGCCCTATTCTGCAAGGAATTCGTTCTATTGCGAAGTGTGGAAAATTTTAATTGATATACTTTTTGAGTCACACTCACACACGAATCAATTTTTGGCGCCGTTGCCGGGGATTATCTATTTGATTGATTGGATTTTACAGAATTAGTTTTAATTGGATTTTTAGTTTTGGAAATTTTTATATTTTATTTTTAATTTTGTTTGTGTTTTCTTTTTAGGTGCTTTTGGTGAATATATGCAAGGTCGTCGTTCTGTAGTTGATCCTTTGAGACCTCTTGATCCTGAGCCTGAACGTACTCTTAGACAACAGAGGAACATCCCTGTTGATACCATTGTGCAAGAGGAAGCAATAATTGAAGACATGGCAGAAGAGAGGAATAACAACCAGCGGGTTTTCAACTGCCCAATGTCACAGCACAGAATTATGAGATCAAGTACAGCATTATTCAGATGCTACCATCTTATTTTGGGCTGACTCAAGAAGACCCTTACAAGCATCTGGATGACTTCATTGAAGTGTGCTCAACTACAAAAATTCACAACTTCTCTGAAGATGCTTTCAAAATGAGACTTTTTCCATTCTCTTTGAAAGACAAAGCAAAGTATTGGTTCAATTCTCTACCGGCTGGTTCTATCACGACTTGGACTCAGATGCAACATGAGTTTCTCAAGAAGTATTTTCTGATAGGGAAGACCAATCAGTTCAGACGTGCTATCACTGGTTTCTCCCAACATGAGGGGGAACAATTTTATGAGACATGGGAAAGATTCAAGGACCTTCTTAGGAAGTGTCCCCATCATCAAGTTCCTAAGTGGCAATTAGTGCAGAGTTTTCATGAAGGGCTGACAGAAGCCAACAGACAGATGGTTGATGCGTCTTGTGGAGGTACTTTTATGTTGAAGAGTGAAGAAGAGGCATGGACCTTATTTGAAAATCTTAGTGACAACTCTCTACAACATGTGTCCTCTACTCGTTCTAGCAGACCTGCCACTACAAGGAAGACTGATGGGATTTTTGAGGTTGGTACTTCAGAAGCTATGCCAACCGACATTGATTTAATTGCACAGAAGGTAGCAGCAATTATGGCTGCCAATCAAACTCATTCTGCTTCAAATTCTACATTGCTAGGCCCTTGTGAATTTTGTTCTAGTCCTATGCATAATATGAGCAATTGTCCTTCGGTGGGGCAATTTTCTGATATTCAACATGAGCAAGTTCAAGCTACTTTCACTGGACCAATGAATCCTCCACGAGGTAATACTTACAATCCCATATGGAAGAATCATCCTAATTTCTCTTACAATAATCAAGGAGCAGCAATGCAACCATCATATCAACCTAGGACTTTTGTGCCTCAACAACAATATCAAACACAAAGTCCTATGGCCCAAAGAATTTTTGCTATTGAAGACAAGCTGACTCTTACCTTGTCTAAATTTGACAAGCTTGATTCTCTCATAGAGACAGTGCAAGCTACTGCAGTAACCAGTACAATCTATAGTTCAGCTAGTGCACTCACATTCTCAATCCATTGCCAAACTGGAATCTCAGTTTGGACAGTTTGCTACTTCATTATGTAGAAGAGAAGAAGGGAAGCTCCCTAGTCAACCAATTGCTAATCCAAGAGGGATGCAAGCTTCCACAAGCAACCCACACCATGAGTAAGTTCAAGCTATTACCACTTTGAGGAGTGGGAAAATAATTGATAATAAGGTGGGTGAGAAGAAAGAAGAAGAAAAAATGACCACAAGTTCAAGTGCTGAATTTCCTTATGAGCCCAAGGCTCCTTTCCCACAACGTTTCCTTGAAGGATCTAAATTGGGAAAACAAGGGGACAAGCTACATGACATCAAGCAAATTTGCCACTCCTTGATGCCATCAAGCAAATTCCTCCTTATGCTAAATTTTTGAAGGACTTGTGCACTCAGAAAAGGCGTTCTAAAAGTCATGTGCCAAAGAAAGTGATGCTGCCACAACAAGTAAGTTCAATAATTTAGCAGTGTACTCCTCCCAAGTACAAAGATCCTAGTGCTCCAACTATCTCATGCATTATTGGGGAGTACCATATGGATAAAGCTCTTCTTGATTTGGGTGCAAGTGTGAATTTGCTACCCTATTCAGTCTACTTACAATTGGGCTTGGGAGAATTGAAGCCTACCTCGGTGGTATTGCAATTTGCAGACAGATCAACAAAGCAGCCCCGAGGAATCATAGAAGACGTGCTCATTAAAGTGGACAAGTTCTACTTTCCTGTTGATTTCATTATACTTGACACTGAGGCGGTTCACAATCCGAAGAGGCACATTCCAGTGATCCTTGGTTGACCTTTCTTAGCTACTGCTGATGCTTGCATAAATTATAGGTCGGGGATCATGAATATTTCATTTGGCAACATGAAGGTTAAACTTAATATTTTCAATGCTGTTGAGAATCCTCCAGATCAGACTGATGTTTTCTTCATGGACTCTGAAGATCTGGTTGAATCTACAAATGAAATAAGCGTGCACGAAAAATAGAAGGAGAAGAAGATGTTTGAAGATCAATTTTCTACCATGGTGGTAACTTCTGTATGCACTACACTTTCCAAAACACTTCAGAGGGAGCAATTGTTTGGAGTGTCCAACAACTCCTCACCATGGTATGCAGATATTGTGAATTATTTGGCCACAGGAAAAGTGCCAAGAGACTGGACCAAGCGAGAACATGATCGATTCTTCTCTAAAGTTCATCATTACTTTTGGGAGGATCCAGAGTTATTTAAATATTGTTTAGATCAGATTATTCAGCGATGTGTCCCAGACCATGAGTTTCAAGATATTCTCAAGTTCTGCCACTCATTGGCATGTTGAGGCCACTTCAATGCAAGGAAGACAGCAGCAAAGGTACTTCAATGTGGATTCTTTTGGCCTTCTCTGTTTCATGATGCATATGTTTTCTGTAAGACTTGTGATCGTTGTCAAAGATTGGGTTCAATGTCGATGCGTGATATGATGCCCATGAGCCCCATTCTGGTGGTGGAGATTTTTGATGTTTGGGGAATTGATTTTATAGGACCCTTTTCACCTTCTTTTGGCTACGAATACATTCTGGTTGGTGTGGATTATGTTTCCAAATGGGTGGAGGCCATTGCAACTCGAACCAATGATTATAAGGTGGTAATCAAATTCATGCATGAGAATATTCTTAGTCGATTTGGAATTCCTCGAGCCTTGATCAGTGATGGTGGTACTCACTTTTGCAATAAATTCTTGAGAAGTCTGCTTGCTAAATATTCAGTGACACATAAGGTGGCGACACCTTATCATCCTCAGACAAGTGGGCAAGTAGAGCTGTCCAACCGAGAAATTAAACATGTTCTCGAGAAGACAGTGAGACCAGATTGAAGAGATTGGTCATTGCGACTGAGTGAGGCACTATAGGCATATCAGACTACTTACAAGACTCCTATCGGTATGTCACCATATCGGTTGATGTATGGGAAAGCATGTCATCTTCCAGTAGAGATCGAGCATAAGGCACTCTGGGTAATCCAAAAGTTTAATTTCGATGCAAAAAGAGCTGGGGAAGAGAGAAAGTTGCAATTGAATGAATTAGAAGAGTTTAGACGTGATGATTATGAAAGTTCATGAATTTACCAAGAGAGGACGAAGGCATTTCATGATCGACATATCTCATGGAAGTCCTTCTCTCCAGGTGATAAAGTGTGGCTCTTCAATTCAAAGCTTCAGTTATTTCCCAAAAAATTGCGTTCAAGGTGGGATGGACCATTCCAAGTGATTTTGATTTTTCCTCATGGAGCTGTGGAAATTCGACACTTTCGAGATAATACTTTGATGAAATTTAATGGCCAAAGGTTGAAGCATTGTGTGGAAGGATGTGTGCCAAAAAGAGACGTAGAGTCCATCGACTTGACGGATCCCGTCTATCCGAATTAATCCCTTCGGAGAGTTGATCGTCTCCTACGGACGTTAAATTGTAGGTTCTGTATGTATTTCTATACTTTATTTTCTTTAGTTTTCTTTAATTTTAATTTTTAGTTTTAGTTTTCTTAAGTTTTTCTTCAATTCTAGTTGCGTTGTAATGTTTTTTCCTTGAGTTTTTGATGTATAAGTTGCTTCCGGAGGATGCCAAGAGGTGTACCGAGGTATTTGGACTCAAGACGGGTGAAAAATCGTGCTCTCGATCGACCTTGGGCGATGGAGACTCAAAAATATCAAGTCTTGGTCGACCTTGGGCGATGGAGGGTCCAACAGGCATCCAAGGGGGGGATCAATCGCCCCAGAGGAGGGGGATCGATCGCCCCATGTTATTTCTTGAAGATCCCCACCAGTAGGTGATTCGTGTGTGAGTGTGACTCAAAAATATATCAATTAAAAATTTCCACACTTCGCAATAGAACGAATTCCTTGCAGAATAAGGCTATCGAAAGGGGTATCGTACCTCAGGGATTATGGTCTGATGAGTTGGAATACGGAATTAATTCTAATTAAATTTAAGAAAAGAATTCTGATTTTTAAACTAAACTAATTAAAAAGTAAAATAAAATAAATCAAAGATAAATAGATAATGAAGATAATATGAGAGAAATCTAGGGCGTTTGACTTCACCACTAACTCCACAATCAATGGTCAATTGAATCAACTATAGGGGAATTACATCATGCATAAGTGGTGTTGGTGGCTACAAGCTCACCTTCATCCGTCAAGAAGATAACATATGATTAAGGCTAAGCCATGGACTATCTTCGATTAGCATGGGCCATCTGCCTAACTACTCTAATCTAGGGTGCAGTATGGTTCATCTTCTCTAGGCATAATCCATCAAAGCTCATAACAATATATTCAGTGATTACCATTGTGTAATAATATCTCTCATGATCACAAAAAATAAGAGAGATTGAGTTCAATAACAACAACTAAATATCTAAGACAAGATAAGAAATCATTGAGATTGAATTTACAAGACTTTTATTGCTCAATTCTATAATAAGAATCCTCTGAATTACACAATCTATGCATGTATATAAAGGTCCCCAATAATTAAAACAATCAAACCATTGATGCTTTGTTAGGGCTACATCAAAACCCTAGTGGATGAACTAGCCGCTCATGGTAGAAGAAGAAGCTTCAACTGTTGAGGAAGAAGACATCATCTTTCTAAATTCTGCGTATGACTTTGTTCTCCAATGGCTTTGCGAATATATTTCTGTTCTCTTCTCAGCCCTCTCAGACTCTCCAATCTTTCTGTGTAAGCTCTCTCAACTCAGCCTCCAAGTCTTCACTTTATTCCCCAAGAGAATACACCAAACTCCTAATTCAATTAGGAATAAATTAGGGTTTCCCGCAGCACTAATCAGGTGAGTTTTTTCTGCTGACTTTGGCCCAACTTTTGACCCACTAGAAGTCCGATTTACGAAATTTTCGTGAAATACAAAAGTGTGCAGAATCAAATTTTGTTTAATCTAACGCGTGAATTATGTCGATTTGAGGCTCGAAAATAAGACTTCTGGTCCGTTTTCCAAAACGGGATTAACACTGTATTATGCGCAGATTTGGGCTTCAGGCCCGAAACCTTCTTAAGCAGTTGTAATTCTCTTGGACCTCTTTCTTGGGCTGAATTGAGTTGAAATAAATGGTTGAGTGAATCTCCTTTATGTAGGCTTCATCTCACCATCTTGGATGTCTTCTTTAAAAGCCCAAAAGCTTAGTTTTAACTGAAATAATCCTTAAGGCCCTGAAAATACAGAAAATACTAAAACAAAGTAAAATCACAAAATAATCTATCACTAAGAGAATAAAATACATAAGTTAAGAGGTTAGAATGCGTAACATTCAACGCCAATCAGCAGGTGGGCGATCGATCGCCCATCCTAGGGGGGATCGATAGCCCAGGCCCAAAAGTGGGCTGGCCGAGAATCCTCTTTATAAATGGATCACCTCTTCTCCTATGTTGCTACTACTTGCATCCTAGACCTCTTTGAAATCCAATTCAAGTCCTACATCATCCGAAAAATTAATTTCTTCAATTGGTGAGTATTAAACAAGAAATTAACATTGATCATCATCAACTTCAAGATCAAATTGGATCAAAAATCACTAGTTCTCAAAGGAAGCTCTCACTTTTTCAAGTTCAACATCAAAGTAAGTGAAGTTTTTCTTTGAAGAAATTGTTTAAATCTTTTTGAGGGCTTTTGAAGACTAAGTTTGGGGGATCAATTTGGTGTAAGTACTTGTTCGATTTGGGTGGAAAAATTGCCGAAAAGAGGAGGTTGAAGGTTACAAGTTAATTGTGCACGCCAAGTGTTCGATTTAATTCCTCAACCACACTTTTTCTACTTCTATGGCACCAAAGAGAGCAAGTCACCAAGGTGCTTCAAGTTCACGTAATCCTCGCCGAGCGAGGCATGATCCGACCATAGGTTCTTCATAATCTCGCCGAGAAGGTATTCAAGAGAGATGGCATCCAAGGGCTTTGAACTTTGAAACTACGTTTGACATAGCCGAACTCTATGGTATGTTTCCCGAGACACGATGGGGGATTTCTGACATCCGTCGTAATCGGTCGGCATCCATTTTTGTTCCACTCTTGTCTACTATTTACCCGAGGCTTGTCAAGGTATTTTATCAGAACTTAATGCCGACACCTGATGAGCGGGATGTGCTTACTTCTTCAGTAGATGGAACAATAGTTCGGGTGGACATGTCATCCATTGCCATTGCCATGGGTTGTCCTCATGAGTGCCCAGATGATTTATCTCATATCTATACTCCTCTACCCGACGAGTTGTCAGTGGGTAATTTGGTTGCACGTTTGTGTGCCAACCAATTTTCTGGGCCAAAAAGGAATGCAGCTTCCAAATCTTCAATGCCAAATTATTTATGGTTCCTTGACGCTGTTCTACTCAAGAATGTATGTCTAATTGGACATAAGACCGAGAGACATCAAGAGTTCCTCAAAGCCTTATATGCTATACATTTTGGGCATTGGCTGTCATTCCCACAAATTGTCTAGGGCCAAATGGAGAAGTTCTATTCCAAGGTTGTAGCCAAGGCATCAGACAGTGCAAGTGACTGGGAGTTTCCATTCTCTACTATTATTCACCAGTTGCTTGTGGCACAGGGGTATGCAGTCCATGAGGACGAGCTTGCCTTTTCACGTGATCTTCATTATGGCACACATAACTGGAACCTGAGTCGATCTCATATGCACCAGAGAGTCATAGCGGCGCCTGGTGAGGTATCTCGGTTGGCCCAGGGAGGAGAGCATATAGATATACCACCACCGATGGAAGATCCAGAGGAGATGGAGGCAGAGGAAGAGGAGGTGCATGCACAGGCTGGTGGCCATGATTATCAATATTTAGAGGGATAGATTGCTGGGTTGACAGCCCAGTTTGGCACCCTACAGACAAAGGTATCCACACAGTTTGGAGCCATGAGGACTGAGATGGCAGATCACTTTCGTGACACTCGCCAAAAGTAACTAGAGATGAGGAGGATGATGCGTGCACTGATACGTCAAGCAAACTTGGATCCAGATGCTCAGTCACCACCACAGTCTTGACAGGAAGGTAACCATCTTTTGTATTTTATTTTATTTTTTATTTTTATTTTATTTTTTATTATTTTTATTCTTATTTTTCTTTTTATTGTTAGATTTTTGTTGTAAAAAAAAAATTGAAAAATGAAAAAAAAAAATTTATTTTTTTTAGGATTTTTCTCTTTCATATTTATTTTCACCCATACTATTTCACTTAATCTTTGGAGTATACTGGTTTGTTTTGAAAGGTTTTAACATCCAAGTTTGGGGGTGTGCTTGCATTGCCTTCTTACAACTTGGTGTGCTCTATTTTCTTGCCACTACTCCTTGGTCCTGGTAACATCGTCCTTACTCTTCTCTATGCTTCAATTGATAGTACATTGAGGACAATGTACAGTTTAAGTTTGGGGGTGAGGCGATGCCTATTTTTGTGCTTTATTGCATATGGGGGGAGATTTGTGTGAAATTCTTTTTGTATTAGGATTTTAGTTTATTTTATTTTCTTTGTTTGTTTTTTATTTTTTTTTTATTTTTAGATAGAATGTTTTGACATTATTCAAAGGATTAATACCTTATGTAGGTGCATAACTTACAATTTTTGAGTATGTTTTAAATTTTTGAAAACTATGGTTTAAATTAAGTGGTTTTAATCATGGTTTGCAATAACATGTTTTGGAGTGATTAATTTTAGTTTCCTTACATGCACAAATACACTGGCATAGTCTTATGGGGTATAAACTTTGGTTTTAAGTTACTGAGTTACATATGCTTGATATTAATTAGTATCTCTTAAAAATGAGTACCGATAATGTGTTACTTGACTTCAATAAAAAAAAAAAGAAAAAAAGAAAGGAAAAAAAATGTGATGAATAAGCAAATCAATTTGATCCTTTTCATGAGTAACCGGGCCTCTATGCCTCAGGAAGCACGGAGTGTTCGCGTCAAAAGTGAAAGGGTGAGAAAAGATGAGCATTGGTTGTCTTGATTTGTAGCCTGACTGATTCGAGTAATTAGGTCTTCAGGGTATCTTAAAGCCTAGTGCCCTAAAGCCATCTGGTTTGGGAGTCACTGACTGAAAGCTTGCTACATGGATCTTTCAGAAAGCTTAATAAACCAAGACATTGCACAATCAATAAAGCAATGAAAAAAAGAACGATAAGAAAAAAAAATTGAAAAGTCATGTATTCATGTTGGGAAGTATGATTTCAATAAGGAGAACTAATGAGTTGAAGGGGTATGTGCCTTAATAGATTCAGAGCTGGGTTATGCTACATGAGATGATTGCTAGTTCACTTTACACGAGGAGACTAGAGTTGATTATTTTGAGATATGTTGATGTGAATTATGTGTGGGGACCATTGATTTGAATTATAGAATTTGAAAGTTTGAAATTATTCTTGAATGCAAGTTTGTAACTATGTATTGTAATCTTCTTCTTGAATTAATGATTGAAACAGAATTTTGAATGTTTGTGGGTAACATTTCTGGAAATCCTCACGAGACTATACTCGTCCACTAGGGGGAACCTAGGGGTTTAAAGGCTTGTTGCATATGCTAAATTCAATCGTTTCTCCCACGAAAGTGGAGTTGGGTAGTTTAGTTAGTGTTTTTTTTACTTTCTTTGTTTTAGTTTTGTTTTATTCTATTGATAAGGGACTAGCAATATGTAAGTTTGGGGGTGTGATAGGCGTTGAATGTTACGCATTCTAGCCTCTTAACTTATGTATTTTATTTTCTTAGTGATAGATTATTTTGTGATTCTACTTTATTTTAGTGTTTTCTGTATTTTCAGGGTCTTAATAATTATTTCAGTTAAAACCAAGCTTTTGGGCTTTTAAAGAAGACATCCAAGATGGTGAGATGAAGCTTACATCAAGGAGAATCATTCAACCATTTATTTCAACTCAATTCAGCCCAAGAAAGAGATCCAAGAGAATTACAACTGCTTAAGAAGGTTTCGGGCCTGAAGCCCAAATCTGTGCATAATACAGTCTTAATCCCATTTTGGAAAACGGACCAGAAGTCTTAATTCTGAGCCTCAAATCGACATTATTTTTTTAAAAGGTTGAACGAAATTTGATTCTGCACACTTTTGTATTTCACAAAAATTCCGTAAATCGGACTTCTAGTGGGTCAAAAGTTGGGCCGAAGTCAGCAGGAAAAACCCACCTGATTCGTGCTGCGAGAAACCCTAATTTATTCCTAATTGGATTAGGACTTTGGTGCATTCTCTTGGGGAATAAAGTGAAGACTTGGAGGCTGAATTGAGGGGAGATTAGAGAGAGATTTGGAGAGTCTGAGAGGGCTGAGAAGAGAACAGAAATATATTCGCAAAGCCATTGGAGAACAAAGTCATACGCAGAATTTAGAAAGATGATGTCTTCTTCCTCAACAGTTGAAGCTTCTTCTTCTACCATGAGCGGCTAGTTCATCCACTAGGGTTTTGATGTAGCCCTAACAAAGCATCAATGGTTTGATTGTTTTAATTATTGGGGACCTTTATATACATGCATAGATTGTGTAATTCAGAGGATTCTTATTATAGAATTGAGCAATAAAAGTCTTGTAAATTCAATCTCAATGATTTCTTATCTTGTCTTAGATATTTAGTTGTTGTTATTGAACTCAATCTCTCTTATTTTTTGTGATCATGAGAGATATTATTACACAATGGTAATCACTGAATATATTGTTATGAGCTTTGATGGATTATGCCTAGAGAAGATGAACCATACTGCACCCTAGATTAGAGTAGTTAGGCAGATGGCCCATGCTAATCGAAGATAGTCCATGGCTTAGCCTTAATCATATGTTATCTTCTTGACGGATGAAGGTGAGCTTGTAGCCACCAACACCACTTATGCATGATGTAATTCCCCTATAGTTGATTCAATTGACCATTGATTGTGGAGTTAGTGGTGAAGTCAAACGCCCTAGATTTCTCTCATATTATCTTCATTATCTATTTATCTTTGATTTATTTTATTTTACTTTTTAATTAGTTTAGTTTAAAAATCAGAATTCTTTTCTTAAATTTAATTAGAATTAATTCCGTATTCCAACTCATCAGACCATAATCCCTGAGGTACGATACCCCTTTCGATAGCCCTATTCTGCAAGGAATTCGTTCTATTGCGAAGTGTGGAAAATTTTAATTGATATACTTTTTGAGTCACACTCACACACGAATCATTGACAAACATATTTTGACTCCATGAGACTCATTCTCAATCAGAAACATCCCAATAAGCAAAATCCAGTAGCTTTTGCTATTTGCCCAGGTGATCTTTCAGCCAAAAACCTTCGTCTAGGTCTTCAAAATTACGTTTTTTCATCTTGCACTGCTTCCCTTTTATTTCTTGATTAATAAATTGGCTCATCTCTCTTGTCTAAGTTATCGATTATAAGTCCTTGAATTACCGGGTTTGGTCTTATGATGGAACATGATGGGGATTATGAGGATTTTATGTTTATTTAAGGGAAAATGATAAATTAGTTTAAATCCATGGTTATGTGCATTTAATTTACTCTTCGCAATAATGAAGATATGCAAAAGATGTGTTACAGAAGCATAGGATGCATACAAAATTGGGAGCTAACTAATAAGCAGTCTCACCAATATATATATACGGTATATCAGGATTGCCATACAAAATTGGGGTCTAGCTAATAAGCAGTCTCGCCAATATATATATATATATACGGTATGTCAAGATTTTCGTATAGAATTGGGAGCTAGCTAATAAGCAATCTCACCAATATATATATATGACATGTCAGGATTGCCAAACGGAATTGGGAGCTAGCTAATAAGCAGTTTCACCAATGTATATATACGACATGTCAGGATTGCCATATAGAATTAGGGGCTAGCTAATAAGCAGTCTCACCAATATATATATATATGGTATATCTAGATTGTCATACAAAATTGAGAGCTAGCTAATAAGAAGTCTCACCAATATATATATACGACATATTAGGATTGTTATACGAAACTGGGAGCTAGCTAATAAGCAGTCTCACAAATATATATCTGGCATGTCAACATTGCCCTTTTTTTTTTTTACAATTATATTTTGTTATTGTTCATTATTATGTAAAAATTGCTCAATAATTGCGTTATAAGCATAAAATTTGTGTATTTATCATGCAATTTAGGGTGTTTGGATAAAAGATGATTGGTTTATTGATTCTCTAATTGGGATGTAGTAAAGAGGACTTGCTCGTGGGTTTAACCCACTCTTTGTTGATATTTCAGGTCATAGGTAGTTCCAGCCACAACGTTGAGGACTTCATTATTTCTTGTAGCTCGTGATCATCTAATTTTTCCAGTTGTTAATTATAGGGACTCTATCTTTAATTATTAGATGTCTTTATGGTTTTGTAAACATTGATTTGTGAATTTGGATTAGGGGTCCTTGGTTTATTGGATTTTCATGTTGCAAACATTGAGATTTTATGGAGTTGGAGATTTATTTAATCTATTAGTTTTTCTTCTACAATATATATATTTATTTCATGCATCTTGTACTTTATGCTTGTTTATTATCTTGTGTTGGTATTTCCTAATATTTGTGTAAAAGCCTGGCCAACTTATGCATGAAAATTAGCGGGTGTCATAGTTGGTATCAGAGCATTTCAGGTTCAAGTATTCTTGAATTCTTACGGTTTGTAGCTATGATATCTTTCGCGTTACGTATTCTGATAAATAGAGCCTAAGTATATGACATATTATACTCTATCTTTTAGTCCGTTATTAGGGTATTGAGGGTATGTTTCCTATACATGGTAGACTTGGTTGAGTTATTATTATACCGGCAAATCACACTCTTTTGTGTCAAGATATTTTACTGATTTATTTGGATCAGTGACTCAGCTTTGTAGTCATTCTCTTAACATTTCTACACCCTTAGGAGTTAGTACGATTTTACGAAAAATTTGTGGGCAAGTCACTATGGATATTGGTAAACTTCAATTTTTAGCAATTTTTTAGTCTTAGACATGAATTCAAATGATATCATACTTGGGATGGATTGGTTATCGCATTATCATTCTCAGGTTAATTTCTATGCTAAGACAATTATTTTTGTTATACTAGGTCAAGAGATGTATTTGGTTGTTATGCTGTAATCAAATAGTGGTTCTAGCACTCACCTATTTTTTTTATCACTGAGGAGTCTCAGGAGGGAACTACAGTTTCTATGGATACTATTCTAGCAGTGCGAAACTTTCAGGATGTGTTTCAAAAAATCCCAAGGCTACCATTGAGTCATGAGATAAATTTTGTGATTGATTTAGCCCCAAACACCAAATCTATTGCTAGGGCCCCATAAAAAATGGTGCCTATGGAAATGAGGGAGCTGAAGGACTAGATTCAGTAACTTCTCAGTCAGGCACTTATTTGCAAGAGTATTTCACCGTGAAGAAGAATGATGGGTCTCTTCGCCTATGCATAGACTATAGAGAATTGAATAAGGTCACAATCTACAACAAATACCCATTGCCTAGGATTGATGATCTGTTTGATCAGCTGAAGGGAAACACCTACTTCTCAAAGATAGACTTGAGATTCAGGTATAATCAACTTCAAGTTAGGAAGCAGGATGTACCAAAGAGAAAATTTCTTACCAGAAATGGATCCTATGAATTTCGAGTTATGCCTTTGGGTTGACAAATGCCCCCGCTGTCTTCATGGATCTAATGAACAGAGTGTTCAGGGCCTACCTAGACCAGTTTATTATTGTTTTCATTGATGACATTTTGGTTTATTCGAGGTCAAAGGAGGAATATTCCAAACATCTTTGTATTATGTTGTCGACACTCAAAGACCACCAGTTGTATGCAAAGTTTGAGAAGTCTGATTTCTGGCAGAGGGAGGTGAAGTTCTTGGGTCACGTAGTATCTGAGAAGGGGATAACGGTAGATCTAAGTAAGGTGTTAGCAATTTTGCAATGGGTATAACCTACCTCACCCTCGGAGATTTGTAGTTTTCTTGGGTTAGCTAGTTATTACCCTAGGTTCATTCAGGGCTTCTCCAACAATGCTAGTCCGCTCACCTATCTAACTAAAAATGGTGTGTTTTTCATTTGAGATAATTTTTGTTAGGCGGCGTTTGACGAGTTGAAGAGCAGGTTGACATCTGCACATGTTCTAGCTACCCCTTAGAGTTGAGTACTTGGTATTTACCGATGCATCATTACATGGTTTAGGATGTGTGTTGATGAAAGAGGAGGGGCTAGTATCATATGATTCACATAAACTTCAGCCTTATGAGCTTAATTATCCAACTCATGATTTGGAGTTAGCAACTGTGGTTTTTGCTTTGCGGATTTAGAGGCATTATCTCTTGGGTGAGACCTTTAAATTGTTCAACGACCACAAGAGTTTGTAGTATATTGATAAGTGTTCAATTCTATGCATTTGAACCCTCTTTATTGCATACGTTAGTTCCGTTTTTGCGTTTACCGAGATATGTTTACGGTATTTTTGTGTTTTTGATGTATTGCAGGTATTGGAGTAAATGGAGCAAAGTTGGAAGTTTTCTGCAGTCAAGAGAAGAAATCAGAAACTGTTGCCAAGGCATTTCGATCAATCGAGATGTGGATTTCGATCAATCGAAATTTCGATTGATCGAAATCTCATTTCGATTGATCGAAATCTCGATCAATCGAAATGCAATTTCGATCAATCGAAATGCTGCAGAGCCCACTTGGCCACTTGCTCACCTGCTCTCCCACTTGCAACAAAATCCCCCTTTTTGCACGACTTAAGGGGATTGTCTGACTTGAACAAGACTTTTGGGGGCCTTCTTGATACAAGAGATATATATAATGATATATATATATATATGGTGGGCCCAAAGGAGCCAAAAAGCATACAAAAAGCACCAAAAGCCACATATCTCATATATCTCTCAACACATAGAAATCAAAGGAAGAGAGAGACCTTCGGGAGAGGAAGAGGAAGAGCTGAACCAGACCAAGAAGCTTCATTCTCTTCATCAATGGAAGGGTGCAAGGCAACCATGAGCAACTAACTCTTCTACTAGGGTGTTGGTTTCAACCCCTAGCTATGTAAACTTGTTCATCTTTGTAGCTCTTGGGACTTGTAATTAAATGTTGATTATTTAGCCTAGTGATTATGTACACAAATACATTTCTTTTATATATTCATTTGATATGGAATTTATTCTTGTCTTAGAGTAGGTTTTGTCACTTGAATGCACAAGATTTGCATATTCCACAAGAAGTGCAATTGATGGCTAGATAATGGTGTTTAAATGAATGTGTGATGCTAGTTTGTATAGACCATGCCAAGACAAGGTAGTTTGGATGCATGTAGTGTTCACTTAGAGAGTAGAGTAAGTAGGTAGTTAGTTAGGTTGAAGAGCTATGCTTGTTGAAGATGGATTATGATAGGTTAGCACACACATTGATCTTTTGATATGTCATTGAGGTCACAAGCCTAATGTCATTGTTAGGCATTTAATTAATGAATCCCTTGCTTGCTACACTTATGAACATGTGAATGGCTAGGGGTGGAAACCAACCCTAGTTCTCTCTCCCAACTTTACTCTTTAATTTTATTGTCATTTCCTTTATGCAATAGTTTCTAAACACAAAACCAAAAATCTGTTTTGTTTGAATTAAAGTAGAATTAATCTTTCTCTATGACAATTAACGACTAGTCCTCGTGGGATCGATACCCTCTATATAGAACCTTATCTGCAAAGATTCGTGCTCTTGCGAGTGGTTAAATTATATTTTGATAAAAAGGGCAAAAATTAAGCTTGCAATATAATTTAGTTCCGACCACATCAAAATTTTGGCGCCGTTGCCGGGGATCTACGGTTTAATTGTCGCCATTGGAAGATTAAATCTGGTTTAATTCTTAGGCTAGAAATTCTTTCATTCTTTTTGTATATATTTCTTGTTCTTATATCTTAACCTCTTGATTTTAGGTATACCACATTGCTGGCATCTAAAAGAATTCAAATTGGAACCCTTTGTGAGTATAACTTCAAAAACTGGTGGTTTGAGTTCATTCACATTCTTTTGTATATATTTTTGTTACTTCTGTGTATAGAGGTGTTGTTCAATTGATAATGCATGCTAGGTAGACGGTCATTGTCACCTCCTTTGCTTCCTTGTAATAGTGAACTTGAACGAACACTTAGACGACGTAGAGGAACCTCTAGGGACCCTATTTTGCCTAGGACTGAAAACATGGATCCAAATGAGAGACAACCTCCCGGTCTACCTCCTTTTAATCATGAACAACCGCCTCCACCACCACCTCCTCAAGGAGAGTTGCTTATGGACTTTTACCTTCCGACTACATTTGAAGTACCTTCGTGTATTCAATTTCCGGATGTAGCGGCAAATCAATTTGAAATAAAGTCCTCCACCCTCAACCTTCTTAACAGCTTTCACGGTCTTCCTAATGAGGATCCATACCGGCACTTAGATTACTTCTTTTCCGTGTGTTCCACCATTCGTGTACCACACTTTACGGAGGATGATCTAAAGCTACGTATGTTTCCATTTTCCCTAAAAGATAAGGCTAGAAGTTGGTTCAATTCCCTAGAACCCAACTCAATCCATTCTTGGGCAGAAATGCAAATAGAGTTCTTAAAAAAATACTTCCCAATGGGTAAGACAAGTGATATTCGGCGAGCAATCACCGGATTCACCCAAATTGACCAAGAACAATTCCATGAGACGTGGGAGAGGTTAAAAGATCTCTTAAAATCTTGTCCGCATCATGCTGTCCCAAAATGGCAGCTAGTGCAAAGTTTTTATGATGGGGTGAGTGAGCAACATAGACAAATGATAGACTCCGCGTGTGGGGGTGGGTACCTTTTGAAAAGCCCCGATGAGGCATGGAAACTTTTTCAAACCCTAAGCAACAATTCAGCTCAACGCTCCTCCACTAGGAAAGGGAAGGCCACCCAACCTTGTAGAGGAGTGCATGAGATTTCACGGGTAGATGAGGTAGCCATGCAAGTAGAAGCCTTGTCCCGAAAAATGGATTTAATCATGAAAAATGGGCTGCCTACTCCTAACCAATCTGTCCAAAATCAGGAGGGATGTTCGTTTTGCTATAGCACTTCGCATTTTGTGCGAGATTGCCCTATTGCCGGGCAATCTCCCGATTATGCTCAAGAGCAAGCGAATGCCTTGTACGCCAAACAAATGAATGATCCATATTCGAACACGTACAATCCTGGTTACAAGAATCATCCGGCTTTTTCATGGAAGAATCAAGAATCAAGTCCCCCTTTCCAAGGGCAAAATTCTTTTAATCCCCAATCTCAACAGCCGCATTATAGGCCAAACCCTCAACCTTACAATCAAAGATCTAATTACCAACAACCACCACCTCCTCCGAGAAGCCAAAGCTTTGAAGATCGAGTGATAAGCAATCTTGAGGCCAACACCCGCTTATTGCAAACTCATTCTCAATCAATCTCTAAGCTAGAAGCCAATGCTCAATCTATGGCTAGGTTAGAAGCTCAAATCGGGCAACTAGCTAATGCCTTAAATAGAAGGGAGGAAGGTAAGTTGCCAAGTCAACTGGTGGCGAATCCCAAGGGTGTGCATATGATTGAAGATCCATCATCTTCAACTTGTAATGCTCCTCCAGAGCAAGTTCAATCAATCACAACCTTGAGGAGTGGAAAAATCATTAACTCCAAGGTAGGGGAGGAAGAGAGAAAAGAATTTCAAGAGCAACCTAAAAATCCAAAAGAATCCCAACTAAATCCAAAATTGTTGCCGTTAAATCCAAATTTGCAAAATACCCCTTCAAATCCAAAAGGAAAGGCAAGTGAAGTTATGTCACCATCGATTCCAAATCTTGACACCTCTTATGAACCTCCGGTTCCTTTTCCTCAACGATTGAAGGAACCTTCTCATTTCGGGAAGCAAGGAGAGAAAATCCAAGACATGATGGAGATCTTCAAACAAGTAAAGATCAATCTCCCTCTCCTTGATGCTATTCGACAAATTCCCTCTTATGCGAAATTCTTAAAGGACTTATGCACTCAAAAGCGCAAATCTAGGAATAATGTTCCTAAGAAAGTCCTCTTAACTGAGCACATAAGCTCCATTTTCCAACATCAAGCCCCTCCTAAATTCAAAGATCCGGGTGCTCCGACCATTTCGTGCACTATCGGAAATCAATCTTTTGAAAAAGCACTTCTTGACCTAGGGGCTAGTGTCAATTTGCTTCCATTCTCAGTTTACCAACAACTAGGTTTAGGGGAACTCAAGCATACCACGGTTGTGTTGCAACTTGCCGACCGTTCGGTGAAGCAACCACGTGGCATCATTGAGGATGTCATCATTCAAGTGGACAAATTCTATTTTCCGGTGGACTTCATAGTCCTTGACACGGAACTGGTTCAAAATCCGAATCATCATATTCCTATCATTCTAGGTCGTCCATTCTTGGCCACGGCAAACGCTTGCGTTAATTGCCGTACTGGAGTGATGGACATCTCTTTTGGGAATATGAAAGTCCGCTTGAACATCTTCAATGCTTCCCACCACACACCCGACGATGAAAGTGAATGCTTTTGTGTCGATGTAATGGACGACCTTGTTCAAGAAGCACTTCCTTCTATTCTTTCCACGGACCCCTTAGAGGCATGCCTAAATCATTTTAACCATGACGATTTTGACATTGAGCAATCCATATGTGAAGTCAATTCCATGCTCGATGTTAATACTGTCATGGATTTGCCTAAGTGGAGAGTTCCGAGAGAACCCTTGCCCCCTTTGTCCAAAACTCCCCAAACTCCTTCTTTAATTTCCCCACCACAACTTGAGCTCAAGCCTCTTCCAGCTACACTCAAGTATGTTTTCTTGGGCGCAAATGAGACCCTTCCAGTCATTATTGCTTCCAATCTCACAAATGCTCAAGAATTGGAACTCATAAAGGTGCTCAAGGAGCACAAAGAAGCAATAGGATGGAGTGTGATAGATCTTAAGGGAATAGACCCTTCTGTTTGTATGCATCGCATACACTTGGAAGAGGATGCAAAGACCTCAAGGGAGGCACAACGTCGATTAAATCCAAATATGAAGGACGTTGTCCTGAAGGAGGTGGTGAAGTTACTAGATGCGGGGATCATATACCCCATCTCTGATAGCAAGTGGGTTAGTCCCACTCAAGTGGTTCCAAAGAAGTCTGGTATTACGGTGCAACCTAATGATAAGGGTGAATTAGTTCCCCAACGCACCACCACAGGATGGAGAGTGTGCATTGATTATAGGAAATTAAATTCAGCCACTCGGAAAGATTACTTCCCCCTCCCATTCATTGATCAAATATTGGAGAGATTGGCCGGGCAAAGCTTTTATTGCTTTTTGGATGGATATTCCGGCTATAATCAGGTTGCTATAGACCCGAGGGACCAAGAGAAAACCACCTTTACATGTCCCTTCGGCACATTTGCTTATAGACGCATGCCCTTTGGGTTGTGCAATGCACCGGCAACTTTTCAACGGTGTATGATGTCTATCTTCTCGGACATGGTGGAAAAATTCTTAGAAGTGTTCATGGATGATTTTTCCGTTTTTGGACCTTCATATGAATCATGCCTCCAAAATCTAGCTTGTGTTCTCAAAAGATGTCAAGAAACCAACCTAATTCTTAGTTGGGAAAAGAGTCACTTTATGGTTCAAGAGGGTATTGTCCTAGGGCATATTGTGTCTAAGCGAGGAATAGAGGTTGATCAAGCCAAGGTTGAGCTCATTTCCAAACTTCCCCCACCATCCACGGTGAGAGAGATTCGTTCATTCCTTGGGCATGCGGGATTTTATCGCCGTTTCATCAAAGACTTTAGCAAGATTTCTCGGCCTTTGTGTCGCCTTCTTGAAAAAGAGTCTTGCTTTACCTTTGATGAAGCGTGCCTTGACGCTTTTGAAAAACTCCGCGCCATGCTTACAACCGCTCCAGTTCTAATCCCTCCAAACTGGACTCTCCCATTTGAGATTATGTGTGATGCATCCGACTATGCCATGGGTGCGGTCTTGGGGCAACGAGTAGACAAACTGCCACATGTCATCTATTACGCAAGTAAAACCCTTTCCGAAGCTCAAATCAATTATACCACCACGGAAAAGGAATTGCTTGCGGTAGTATTTGCATTGGACAAATTTCGAGCTTATTTATTAGGTTCAAAGATCATTGTCTATTCGGACCATGCTGCCCTCCGGCATCTTTTGACGAAAAAGGACACCAAGCCTAGGTTGATCCGCTGGATACTCTTGTTGCAAGAGTTCAATTTTGAGATTAAAGACAAAAAGGGAACTGAAAATGTGGTAGCTGACCACCTTTCTAGAATTCTTGTTGAATCCCTCCATAATTCCATTCCAGTTTGTGAATCCTTCCCGGATGAACAACTCTTTGTCATCTCTCAAGAAAGTATCCCTTGGTATGCGGATGTGGTTAATTATTTGGCAACCGGTAAAATACCATCTTCTTGGACCAAACAAGAGAAGGATTGTTTTCTCTCCCAATCACGATCATATTATTGGGACGATCCTCAATTGTTCAAATACTGCCCCGATCAAATAATTCGTAAGTGTGTACCCAACAGTGAATTCCAAAGCATTCTTAAATTTTGTCATACACTCGCTTGTGGGGGACACTTTAGTGCTAAGAAAACCGCAGCAAAAATTCTTCAATGCGGATTTTTCTGGCCGACACTTCATCGGGATGCATATTCATTCTGCCGCTCGTGTGAGCGATGTCAGCGCCTCGGCGCGATGTCTCGGAAGGACATGATGCCTCTTAACCCTATTCTTGTCATTGAAATATTTGATGTGTGGGGCATTGACTTCATGGGACCATTTCCACCCTCTACTGGTCATGAGTACATACTTGTGGCGGTGGACTACGTATCTAAGTGGATAGAGGCCGTTGCTACCAAAACCAACGATCACGCAGTCGTGGTTAAATTCATACAAGCTAACATTTTTAGCCGGTTTGGTACGCCTCGGGCCATCATCAGTGACGGAGGTAAGCATTTCTGTAACCGGTTCCTTCGAACCTTGCTTCTCAAATACTCCGTCACACACAAAGTAGCCACCCCCTACCATCCTCAAACTAGTGGCCAAGTAGAAGTATCCAATAGGGAGATTAAGAACATTCTTCAGAAAACTGTTCGGCCTGACCGGAAGGATTGGTCATTGCGACTAAACGACGCATTATGGGCATACCGAACCGCATACAAAACTCCCATTGGAATGTCACCTTATCGGTTAGTTTATGGCAAGGCGTGCCATCTTCCGGTTGAATTGGAGCATAAAGCTATGTGGGCCACCAAGACCTTCAATTTTGACATGAAAAAGGCCGGCTCTAATCGAAAGCTTCAATTAAATGAATTGGAAGAATTGCGACATGACGCGTATGAGAATGCGAAAATCTATAAGGCAAGGTCCAAAGCCTTTCATGATCGTAATATTCGAGTCAAAACATTTTCGTCGGGCCAAAAAGTTTGGTTGTACAACTCGCGCCTCCATTTGTTTCCCGAAAAACTTCGCTCCCGTTGGGATGGACCATTTTTGGTTAATTCCGTCGCCCCCCACGGAGCGGTGGAATTGAAGGACTTGAAAGATGGCTCGATGTTCAAAGTAAACGGGCAGCGCTTAAAAGTATGCGTGGATGACCAAGTCACCACCGAATACGTGGATGTCGTCACTTTGACGGATCCCGTGTATTTTGACTCGTGAGCCGATCCGGACGTCGCGCCATAGACGTGTAAGGTGGCGACGCCATGGTCGCTATCAAGCTTCCATGGTGTCCCTTTAATCCAAAGTAGGTTTGTATCTAAGCAATGTAGTATCTAATTCCCCAATATCCAAGTCTCCGAAGCATATTTTAAACTGACTGTTTTTGAGCATTTCGATTGATCGAAACCAAGATTTCGATCAATCGAAAATTTCGATTGATCGAAATGCTGCAGAGATTTGCCAAGTCCAAAGTCCCGAGAGGTGATGTTCTTCGATTGCACTTCGATGGGTCTTCGATCGATCGAAACTTTCGATTGATCGAAATGGGCTTTCGATTGATCGAACTAAAAGTTCGATTGCATCAATTAAATGTTCGATTGATCGAAGTAAAAATGTGATTTAGGGAAGGAATGTTCGATTAATCGAAGAGACAATCTCGATCCATCGAAGTTAGTTTCGATTGATCGAAGCAAGATTTCGATCAATCGAAATTTCGATTGATCGAAATGCACATTTCGATCAATCGAAATGCACGCGGAGCCTGCACGTGAGCCGAAAATCTATTTAAACCGTTGGGCTTCCCTCCCATTTTAAAAGACCATCCGACTTCTTCTCTCCCTCTGTGCGATCCAAGCCCTATCCAAGCACTCCCGAGCACTCGATCTTCCATTCCCGATCATCCGCCGCCATCCGACGCAGTCCGATCCGCCGCAAGCATCTGCGCGATCTTCTCTTCGCGGCTGCGCGTGGAGTTTTCTTCGGTTGAGCCGTTCATCTTCTTCCTCACGAGGTAAGTGATGCATGGCTACTTTTTGTTTATTCTCTCGCCATTTTTGATAGTTTTACAGCGGAATAAACATAGTTAGATCATGTTGGGGTGGATGGTTGCGAGTGCGATGTCCGAATCCAGTTTTTGTGGGTCTCGGGGGGGGGGGGTAGGAATTCAAGCAGGAGTGGGATTTGGCATTTTCTTCATTTCAAACGCTTAGTGTTCGGTGTATAACCGTGGCACCTTCGTCTCGGTTGCGCCCGTTCACATTGCCTCTTCGAGTGCAACTTTTTGCATTTTTGTCAGTACCTTGGACTAGGACTTCATTTTTATTTTTATTCTTTTAGTCTAGTAGTAGTTTAACTTTTTTCTTATTCATCTTTTATTTACGTACCTTTTGGAATCCAGTGCAGACTGTTCCGCGGCCATGGCAAGAGTGAAGAACGCCGCCGGTGCTGTTCGTGACGTGCCCGGGCGAGCCTTCCGGTCTCGGAAGTTCCACCCGGAGCAGGTTTTCGACTTAGCCGAGTTTGAGAGGCGTCCCGACACCGAGTGGACGGCTGCTGAGCTCAGGAGGCGTCGCCTCGATCGGCTATGTGTGCCTCCCACAGACGTGGCACACGAGCGCCTAGTGCAGGTCTTTTACGAGCATATGACCTACTCCTGCACAGCGCCAGATACACTCGAGACTACCGTGGCCACTGTCACGATCACGATTACGCCGAGCCGGATTGCTCATATGCTCGGCATTCCTCACCAGCAGCCGCCGGATATGGTTGGCCCGGACGGTCAGCCACTTTATAGAGCCGCGCTCCAAGCCGACACTACGCTCTTCTCGATGGTGATGGACATGTGTGGCGGGGAGTTTACCACACCCCGTCGCAACTGCACGTCCAAATCGATGTGCCCGAGCAGATATTGGTTCCTGGACACCGTTCTCCTCAAGAACGCGTGTCCGCTGCAGCACGTGGCAGAGCGCAGGGGCGACCTCCTCCGTTGCCTCTATGCTTTCCATACGGGCACTTGGTTTTCTGTCCCATCGCTTATCTGGGGGCAGATGCACAAAGTTTGTGATGGCCTTGTCGACAAGAGGAAGAAGAGAGCAGCGAGTTGGCAGCTCCCCTTTCCATTCCTGATCGCCGCCTTTCTCAGCAGTGCCAGTATACCAGTCAGTCGGACTGACGTTCAGTTGGCACCGCCCACCCGCTTCACATCTACTCAGTGGGATCGGGTGAGGCGACACTTAGAGCGACAGGACCATCAGGGTGATCCACCAGACGATGTAGATATGGATGCCCCGGTGGAGATGGATGAGGGAGAGCCAGCAGGGGCTGAGACGGAGGACGAGGAGATGGAGGACGAGGAGATGGATGTCGCTGCAGAGCGGCATGACATCTTAGCGACAGGCTATTCCTGCCTGGCGGCTGATGTAGAGCGGCTCCAGCAGGGTTTTGACGAGCACGTCCAGGTGACGCAGAGTCAGCTGGCGGGTATTCGGACGGACATTTCTTCTCTGGTGCAGGGCCAGAGAGCGATCTTAGATGAGTTCCGAGCCTTCCGGCAGGATCTGCAGTTCCTGTTCGCAGGTCGAGCCTCCACCTCCACTTCTGCTCCCACCGTGCCACCACCACCACCACCCGCCCTCGAGTAGCTGCACTTTATTCACCTTTTATACTCTACTTTCTGCATTTTATTTTCTTTATTTTTGATAGGCCATGTTGGCCATGTTTAGTTTCTTTTTTGCGTATTCCGCCTACATGTACCCTTTGTACTGAAACGCATTTTCATCTTTATGGAATACATTTATATTTGCTTTTATGACATGTGTTATCTTTACTGCCTTTTCTTTTTGCTTTCCGTCAATTTATCTGTTCTCTAGACTTTGACTATGTATGTAGTACCACTTGTCTAATTGTTATATGCGATTCAGTTGATGATTTCCGTTTATTACCGCCTGGTTTTAATTCCCAATACTGTTGAGATTGCTTCAACACAGTATGGCGGTAATAAAGAAAGGCAGCCCCTTTGCGTGCTATACGTTAGCGCGCCTGGATAGTCAATATCTTGTCGCATAGACCTCTTAGACAATCGGGAAACACCAGTTCAGACCATTAGATTTACAGTGATATTGGCATTGTCTGTTTGTGCATAAGTATTTCATTATGTTCTATTTATCTACTTTTTGTTCCTCGTAATGCTCGTGGTATCCAGTTGGTATTCTGTGCAGATTTTTCTTATTTACAGGATGACCGCTGCTGTGGACTTCCATTTTTCTCGCATTCTGCCATCCCGGTAACTTCTTTCCTTGCTCTTCTTGTCCAAGCATTGAGGACAATGTTGCATACAAGTTTGGGGGTGCGGTATGCTATACCACTTGCATATGCATGCAATGTTCAGTCATTATATTGAGTGTCATTGTAGAGCAGTTTTTTTTCTTTTTTTTTTTTTCTGTGATATTTTGGCATGCTTGCTATGATGTCTTGCTTTGTAAAGGAAGATCATTCGAATAAATGTCTGAGGTAAATGCAGCAGGTAGTTAAGAACTTTAACATTGTAAATACCCGCACTTTTGCAAGCTTTATAGTAGGCTAGAGCGTCTACATTATTGTCCAAACTCGAGCACGTACAATTCTTGCCCTAAATTTGTCCTTAACCGCACAAATTCGCACACATGCAGTTTAAATTGTGGGGTATAAGTCTGAGGGAGAATTTTTGAAAATTTCTGTTTTTATCTGAACATCTTAAAGAATAAGTTCTTCCGGTTGTTGTTAAAAAAAAAAAAAAAAAAAAAAGAGAAGAAATAAAAAGAGAAAAATATGCAATAAGCCTTCTCACTAAATAAACCGGATTTCTATGCCTCAAAGCAGGAAATATTCGTGTAAAAGTGTGTAAGGTTGAGCAGTAATAAGCAGATGGCTTGCTTACGCTCATCGCCTTGTAAGCTCGGTTATTAAGTCCGAGGGGTGCTTCTTCGCCTAATGCCCTAAAACCAATTGGTTTGGGAGTCATTGGCCCAATGCCGCTACATGGGCTTACAAGAAAGCAAAAAGAGCTAAGCATTGCACGGTCATCCGCACATGAGCAATCATGAATGTTTTGTGATAACGAAACAGCCGGGTTGAGCATTTTCAATGAGTTTTTCTCTTAAAAACAGATTTGTTCGTTTTCTTCTCCAAATATGACAAAAGCCGCACGTTAGAATGCATGTTCACTTTTCAAAGAGGATTTTGGGGTTGGAATTGTTATAGTTGTTCGGGCTGGCCAGCATGTGGGGACTGTCGTTCATTTATAGCTTGTGAAAGTCCATTTTTGCTAATGGCCGCATAGTTCTGTAATACTTGTTGCATTTGCCAATTGTGAAATGAATGGATGAGCGCCCTTTATCTAGTTGATGACTGAGCATGATTAAACTTTTGCATAAGATAGTTAATTTCATTTTTGTAATATTGTATTGCTAAGGGACTAGCAATATGTAAGTTTGGGGGTGTGATAAGTGTTCAATTCTATGCATTTGAACCCTCTTTATTGCATACGTTAGTTCCGTTTTTGCGTTTACCGAGATATGTTTACGGTATTTTTGTATTTTTGATGTATTGCAGGTATTGGAGTAAATGGAGCAAAGTTGGAAGTTTTCTGCAGTCAAGAGATGAAATCAGAAACTGTTGCCAAGGCATTTCGATCAATCGAGATGTGGATTTCGATCAATCGAAATTTCGATTGATCGAAATCTCATTTCGATTGATCGAAATCTCGATCAATCGAAATGCAATTTCGATCAATCGAAATGCTGCAGCGCCCACTTGGCCACTTGCTCACCTGCTCTCCCACTTGCAACAAAATCCCCCTTTTTGCACGACTTAAGGGGATTGTCTGACTTGAACAAGACTTTTGGGGGCCTTCTTGATACAAGAGATATATATAATGATATATATATATATATGGTGGGCCCAAAGGAGCCAAAAAGCATACAAAAAGCACCAAAAGCCACATATCTCATATATCTCTCAACACATAGAAATCAAAGGAAGAGAGAGACCTTCGGGAGAGGAAGAGGAAGAGCTGAACCAGACCAAGAAGCTTCATTCTCTTCATCAATGGAAGGGTGCAAGGCAACCATGAGCAACTAACTCTTCTACTAGGGTGTTGGTTTCAACCCCTAGCCATGTAAACTTGTTCATCTTTGTAGCTCTTGGGACTTGTAATTAAATGTTGATTATTTAGCCTAGTGATTATGTACACAAATACATTTCTTTTATATATTCATTTGATATGGAATTTATTCTTGTCTTAGAGTAGGTTTTGTCACTTGAATGCACAAGATTTGCATATTCCACAAGAAGTGCAATTGATGGCTAGATAATGGTGTTTAAATGAATGTGTGATGCTAGTTTGTATAGACCATGCCAAGACAAGGTAGTTTGGATGCATGTAGTGTTCACTTAGAGAGTAGAGTAAGTAGGTAGTTAGTTAGGTTGAAGAGCTATGCTTGTTGAAGATGGATTATGATAGGTTAGCACACACATTGATCTTTTGATATGTCATTGAGGTCACAAGCCTAATGTCATTGTTAGGCATTTAATTAATAAATCCCATGCTTGCTACACTTATGAACATGTGAATGGCTAGGGGTGGAAACCAACCCTAGTTCTCTCTCCCAACTTTACTCTTTAATTTTATTGTCATTTCCTTTATGCAATAGTTTCTAAACACAAAACCAAAAATCTGTTTTGTTTGAATTAAAGTAGAATTAATCTTTCTCTATGACAATTAACGACTAGTCCTCGTGGGATCGATACCCTCTATATAGAACCTTATCTGCAAAGATTCGTGCTCTTGCGAGTGGTTAAATTATATTTTGATAAAAAGGGCAAAAATTAAGCTTGCAATATAATTTAGTTCCGACCACATCATATATGTTTACAAAGAGGGAGCTGAATATAAGGCATCGAAGGTGATTGGAATTCGTGAAAGATTATAACTTCTCCATCCAGTACCATCCAGGAAAAGCAAATGTAGTGGCTGATGCATTTAGTCGCCGACCCTATGCTAGTCTTTCAGCTTTATTTGAGATTGAATGGAATGACTTAAGGAATGTTGATGAATTAGCTGATGCTTTTATAGTATGTGTAGTGGTTACACCTGCTATCATTTGAAAAGTAATTGCAGATCAACTTACTAACCAGCAGTGCATAGAGAAAATGGCTAAGTTGAAATCTGGAGAGGTACCATTTTATGGAGTGGGTAAAGATGGAGGATTGAGATATAAGGGGCTGTTAGTGGTTCCTCCCATGGATGATTTTAAGAGGGCAATGATGAGTAAGGCCCATAGTTCTTAGTTTTAGGTATATCCAGGAGGAGATAAAATGTACTAAGACATGAAGTGACAGTTTTTGTGGATAGGCATGAAGACGGACATTGCTATATTTGTGTCTAAGTGTAGCACTTGTCAAATGATCAACATTGATCACCAGAGACCCCTGAGATCTTTGCAGTCGTGACCTATACCAGAGTGGAAATAAGAAAGCATCTTTATGAGCTTTATTGTAGGACTTCCCACCTCACAACAGAGTCATGATGTCATTAGGGTTATAGTGGACATGTTAACAAAATCAGCCCATTTCTTGCTAGATCGCTCAAATTTCACTTCAGAGCATTACACGAGGCTTTATATTGCAGAGACAATAAAGCTTCATGGCATACCTTTGTCCATTATATCGAAAAGAGATTCGAACTTTATTTCAAGATTTTGGGAGAGCTTTCAGTAGGCTATGAGTACGAAGCTGCATCTTAGTACAACTTATCACCCTTAAACCGATGGTCAAACTGAGAGGGTTAATCAAATTTTGGAGGATATGTTGCGGGCATGTGTGTTTAACTTTAAAGGTAATTGGAAGAGTTATCTACTACTTACTGAGTTTGCCTATAACAATAGTTATCAGAAGACTATTGGTATGACACCATTTGAGGCTTTGTATAGGCGACCGTGTAGGTCACTGGTGTGTTGGTTGGAGGTTGGAGAGAGTAGATTTTTGGATCCTAAATTCATTAAGGACACATCAGAGAAAGTTGCTCTTATTAGAGATTGTATGTCAATCTTCCAAAGTAGACAGAAAAGTTATGCTGATCATAGAACTCAGACATTAGAGTTCAAGGTGGGGATCAAGTTTTCCTTAAGGTCTCTCCCATGAGGGGAGTGATGTGGTTTGGAAAAAGGAGAAATTGTCACCTCATTTTGTGGGTTCTTTCATAATTACTAATAGGGTTGGGTGATAGCGTACAGATTAGCATTACCAGACACAATGCACAGGGTGCACAACGTCTTTCATGTGTATATGTTGTAGAAAGTCCATAGGGATGAGGATAGTTATCAACATATTGAAGTTGGGGAGATTGATTTACAGGGTAGATGCAATATATATGGAACAACTTTACTGTATTCTTGACCATAGGAACCAAACCCTTCGTTCCAGGATTATTCCTTTAGTTCGTGTCAATGGAGCCACCACAACGAGGCAGATACCACTTGGAAAAGGGAGGATAAAATAAAGGCAAAATTTTCAAAGCTTTTTATTTCAGGTATGGGGTGAATTCTGAGTACAAAATTTCTTTTTTATGGGTAAAGAATGTAATGCCCTGTTATTTTGAGGTTATTTAAAATGGGTCATTTATTTATTTAGATTGCTGATTTGTGAGTATTTTAAATGCTTTAATTTAAATTTTATTAATGTGTTTATTATGTTTGATTTAGATGTTAATTCTATTGTATTAAATGATTTGGTTGTTTTAAATAAGTGTGTAGTGGTTTTATTAAATGTTTAATTTTTTTACATATAATTTTTTTGAGTTTCTATTTTTATTAGTGAGGGTTGGACCTTTTATTTTTTTTTTATTTTGGGTTGGGTTTTGTTTTAATGTACATTTGGCCTCATGGGGGGAAGGGATGGGTTTATTTTATTTAGGTCCAAGCCCATATGTTTTAAGGAAGAATATATATGTGTGTGTGTGTGTGTGTGTGTTAATATATTAAAATTTTCTACAAATTTCATTATATGTATATTTTTAGAGAGTGAGAAATATAGAGAGGAAGAGAGGGAGATACAAACCCGATAAAGGATTTGAGAAGAGGAATTGAAAAGGATCGTGAATTTGGACAAAGAGCTTTGCGTTTATGTGATTTCTACCTTTATTTTCGAATAGGCAAGTACATTTTCTTTTCTTCCCCTTTGAATTTATTAACACTTCACCTCTGAAACCATATCTATATGTATATATGTTTTTTTATAAAGTATGAATATATTGTGTTAAACTAGGGTTTCGTTTCTATTATATATATTGATAGAAACTACGGTTTTGTTTTTGAAGATATGTATGATAACTAAAATCTAAGATTTCATTTATGAAATTTATATGTAGTAAATTAAATCGTGTTGCATGTATCTACATTTGATTTCTTTGAAAAGTGTTGATATGGGACAGAATTTTTGACGAATATATTTTAACTCCATGAGACTCATTCTCGATAAGAAACGACCCAATAAGCATAGTATTGATGTGGGTTTTGCCTGTTATTGCATTATCAGCTGAAGTTTCACTTATAATGATAAGAGCATTTTCCTTCCATTTCATTGCCTCTAGTATGATAGAATTGAAAATTTGTTCATTCTCATATGCAAGGGAACCTATTTCAGTTAGGAATCTAGTTAGAATTTAAACCATTCTTCGTACTTCAAGCTTAGGATTAGCTGTCACATCATGTCCACTAATGTCTTGTTCTGCGATGCCTTCTCTAGTATTTTTTGTCCACTTAGTTAATATATATCGAGAAGGTATTTCATTAATATGCATCACATCTTTAAGGGCTATGAGTGCATAGTTGCACGAGATACATTCCATTTCAAATTTCTCACTGCTACAACATATTTGGCCATCCCTTATCTTTGTCACATGCCATTTTCTTTTTTCTTTGTGAGCACTGACTATACAAACATGAGACTCATTTTGATGTTTAGTATCATCTGAGATACATGCATTCACACAGCCTTTTATGAATTCATTTTGTAACTTTTTAAATATCCTGGTTGTGTAAATATTACTGTTGTGGTATAAAAAGGGAGAAGGTGTTATGATTCTAGGTACCTTATATAGTAAACCATACTCTGCTTCGGACTCCTTGTAACGCTTATGTGACAACAGTCTATCAAACTGCTTGGAAAAGTTTGGAAGTGCAAGTTGCCTCCTTATGAACTCTTTCAGGCTTTCCCCTAACTACGTGATTCGCATTCCACCAAACCACATATTTTTCACTTATATCTTTGCCCATTTATGTCTTAACCTGAACAAGTTAGACAACCACTTGTTATCGGCAACAGAAAATGCAGTTACCATTGTATCCCATTTTTTTAAAAATTCATCTTCTTCCTCATAGCAATAAAAGAATTTTGAAAGGGAACTTTTAATGCTCTCTCCTTCTGAGTCAAAATGTCAGGACCCGCCCATGACCTACGACAATGCCTTTTCCATTGCTGCGTCTTGGTCCATCAAAATCGTTCGTGGAGCCTTACATGACATTGCACTTAAGTGTCGAATAACTAAGCAAAAGAATCAACAATCTCATTGTACATCAATGTTGCCCCAAACACAACAGTCTCCCTATGGTGATTCAACCCAACAAACATCCCAAAAGGTCGATTCCCTTAGTTAACTATGTCTGTAGTGTCAAATGTGACCACGTCTCCAAAATAACTGTAGTTAATTATCATCACTGGATCTACCCAGAATATGTTGGTTATCATCTCTTCAATATCCAACTGGATGGCATAGAAGAATGATAGATTTTCGCTCTACTAGTGTTGGAAATAACTCATTAGCCACCTCTTCTCACCAAATTGCATCTCCCTCTGTCTTCTAGTCTGTAAGTAATTATATTGGTCACGCTTGGTGAAGCCAAGTAATTCTTTCCCACCAATTTCAGTAGTCGTTAAATCAAATTCATTGCGACATGGAATTCCCACATCATATGCGAGCTCCAAGTCCACTAATAGCGCCACGCTAATATTTCTTTGAGATGACATCATATAGATAATTTCTTCATTTAATAATGGATGATTATGACTTTCTACAAACTTTTTAATGAAATATTTTCCCTTTTTCCTGTCATATGCAATTCGCATCCGTGCACCACAGTTGGTTCGAGTTTCACCCCTCTGCTTGTTTGGTTCCCTCTTGTACTTTCCCCTCAAACCCTACTTAGAACAGACAAAACATCTTGATGTAACATGTCCTGTGATAGGGTGTCTATTTGCATACTCCTTTCAGACACTGAATCCTACTTTACCCCCAATACATTGTAAAACAGGAATGTAGGTTCCTCGATATCAAACTCCATTTTGGATACGTCGATAACTGGCAGCGTAAATACTTCAGCAAAATTTACTTCATGATCTTGTTCAATATTACGAATATCCTTTTTATCCATCCAGATAAGTAAAATCAAAAAGCCTGCAACAACAGCAATCAAGATAATACTTAACCCAGTAACATAAAATATCAAAAATAGAACATAACAACACTGAGGTGGTAGGTCATTGAAAACATGATGTATATCATATGATGTTAACATACTCTACTCCTTTATCATCTCTAATATTCATAATGCTGGTTAATGTTAACCATTTGTCTTTGCGTTGTTTCTAATGTTGGTTGATTTCTCATTCTTCTTTTCCAAGATTGGGACTTAGTTGGACTGGGAAACAAGGATAATTTTTGACTTCGGCATCCCCAAAACCTTTTGTCAGTAGATCTATACAGTTCACATTAACAGTGGTATAATACTTACAGTGAAACATTACATAACTGTAACTAATTAAATTAAGTCATTCTAACGATTTGAGATTTTTTTTCAAATTGCTTGTGCCGTTAATGAAACAGTTAAGGCTTATGATTGATGTTAAGGCTTGTGATTCTATAAATTGGGCATTCCAGATTCATCTTATGTATCACATGGGTTTTGGTGCCAAACGGTCTTTCTCACTTATTTTAATAGCAAACAGTACTTAGCTAACGCCTTTGTTAATGACATATACTGTTTGAGCAAAAAAATAATAACAAATAAGGGTTTGACCAAAGTAACTCAAACCCAAACTTCAAAATTTTCAAAATTTCACAAATCTCTCCAAAATTGCTTCTCTCCCAAAATTATATTTGTCCCTCTATCGTCCCAACAATCAAATTATTCCCAAATTGGTACTTCTATAGCCAGTGAGCTTGGTCCCTCATCTACTGCCACACGAAGAATAGCCACCAGACCAGACAAATTTTTAGGGCTCGAAGCCTAGTAAATATTGGGCTCGTTCTTCTTATCATAACAAAAAGAAAAATTTATTGCTTAAATAATAACTGTCGTTAACAAAGGCGTTAGCCAAGTGCTATTTGCTATTAAAATAAGTGGGAAAAGAAATGGCCGATGTGGCTGGAATTGGGCCAAGGATAACGGATTGGACCAACCGATTGAAATAGTGTAGTGGACTAAATCATGTTCATAGAGGAAATTAATGGTCTTCTATGTGGTATTCCCTCCTTATTCATCGCTTTCCGTATGGTTTCTTTCAACCAGGAAGAGTTTTAAAAGGAGTTCATTAGAGTCACTTTTGATATTTTCTATAAATACTGAGTTTCTCTATAATATTATAGAGGTTAAGGTGAGAGAGAGGGCTATTAAGTGCTTTAAAACAATTTCAAATGTTGGGAATGAATATTTCTCACTTAGCATTTATGCAGATGATCTTTTGTTTGTTCTCAATATAGATTATAGAACAATTATTAATGTTTCAAATACTCATGAATATTTTGCCACTTTAACTGATTTATACATTAACAAAGACAAGAGTTTCTTGTTTTTCTCTACATCAGTCGGAAAGAAGAAGAGGATATCATAAATTTTGAATTGTAAATTTGGAGGCTTTCATTTGCTAGTATTTAGGCCTCCCTCTTATGTCTACTATTTTAAGATTTTCATCTTGTTCAGCCTTCATGGATAATTTGATTTCTAAGCTCTCTCCTTGGAATAGGCTTAATGTTTTAATTCCTGACTTGTTGGAGATAGTGAATTTTGTTCTTACCTCTTTTGCTTACTACTAGACATCAATTTTTAAGCTCCAGCTAGAGTCATTGTTATCTTCAAAAATAAGATGAGGAACTTTTCTGAGGATCTAGTGAAAACAAAGAGACAATTCATGCCCTTAATTAGAATATTGTTTATTCCACTAACAATGAGTGATGTGTGGGTGTGAGGAAGTTGATTGATATAAATAATGTTTCAATTTGAAGATATGGTTTGCACATCCTACACTCAAAATATTGTAGATGGATTTCTTGGTTTGGTAAAAGATATACCAAAATTACCAATTACATGATCTATTCATACTCTGTCTCTCAGTCCATTATTTTGGAAAAATGTATTGGACACGAGAGATTTCATGAAGCACCATATTCTATATATTTATTCATTGATCCATGGTGTTTTGGTTCTCCTTTGCTTGAAAATTTTGGTAGTAGACTACATATAGACCTGGGGCTTCCAAATAACTCTAAGGTGGAGATGATGTTTCACTTTCAAATATGTTTGGAGTGTCATCACAACTCAGCATAACATGTTTTTTTGGTTGGAATGGTTCACAACCTAAGGTATCCAATACCTACTACTCTATTTTTATAATAAGTTGCTCTCTTACACTAATCTTCCGAAGAGAGGTCTTTATTTGGCTTCATTTTTGAATGGTTTAAGACCATAGTATCCACTAACTGCTGCTCTATTTTTTATTAAATATAATAAAGACTTGTGGCCCATGTATGGGCAGTAACTAGGAATTGGTCCAGCAGTGTAATGGATCGAATCCAAGTCCGTTGGGGACATGGATCAAGTCCAATACACTGTTGGACCAATTCCTAATTGTTGCTCTATTGCACTAATATTCGGAGGAGAGGTCTCTATTTGGATGCATTTTATTGTTCTTACTTCAATTCACTTCTAATAGCTTAAGGAATAGATTTTGTAGAAGGTTATTTTTTACTACTCTATTCCATATTTGGATAGGGAGGCATGTTCAACTTCATGAGGAGGTTTTACTAAAATTGCCCAGGCAATTTGGTGGGAGTGTTGGATATTTTCTACTACGCACTGAAACTCAATAGCAGTTTATATTGAAATTCGATGTTATAATTATGTTGATAACAATTGTTACAAGCTTGTGCGGGACATTGGTTTGAAGAGCTTATAAGCTTAGGAAGCTTTATATCCTCACTCAAATTATTATTATTAAGTGCAAAGCTTACAAAACTTAGAAAGCTTTTGAAACAATCATTATGGGGAAAAAGAATCCTAACAAAATTTTAGTAAAACAAGACAGATAGAAACATGTGCCATTTCAACAAACATATTGTTTGATAATAGAAACAAAAGGATAGACAATGGAAGACTTCCTGCTTGAGTATGAGCCAGAGAATGATGTGGAGCCAGAAATTCAAACTCAACCTGAATGGAAGCTCCATGTCGATAGATCAACAACACATATGGGATCGGGCATTGGCGTAAAAATTTAGACTCCTGATGGAACTGCTCTTCAGTAGGAAATACATTTAGAGTTCCCTACATCAAACAATGAAGCTAAATATGAAGCCCAGCTAGCAAGATTAAGGCTAGTAAAGACACTCCAGGTAAAAAATTTACAAGTTTTTTAATGATTCTCAACTAATAGTGAAACAGGTTAGTGGGGATTACTTTTAAAAGATGACCGTATGAAAGCCTATAAAGACTTAACAGAAAGGGAGCTCAAAAAGTTCAACCAAGTCAAGGTTTCTAAAATCCCAAGGGACTAAAACCTGGAAGCTGACAAGCTAGTGCGTTCGGCTCAGCAGCAAGCCCAAACCTGATCCGGATAATACCAATCAATACATTGTAGACACGTAGTATCCATGCCAAAAAATAAGTGTTGGTTTTATAGAACAGCCAGTTGGATAGATCCCATAAAGGTTTATCTCATCAATGGAATATTACCAACATCAAAAGAGGAAGTAAGGAAAATTAGAATGAGTTCACCAAGATATTCACTGATCGGCAGACATCTTTATAGAAGATCATTTTCGAGATCGTACCTGAGATGTGTTAACACCATCAGAAGCAAAAGAAATACTCTCCAGAATTCATGAAGGCGATCGTGTATAGATTCAAAATTTTCTTTTATTTATTTATTTTTTGAAATAGGATTATAAATAAATTTGTATATATTTTCAATATGATTTACATATGTAGGGACTTGTTTAAAGGTCCAGGGAGTTGTCTAAGCCATTTGGCTCAATTTGAAATTATTGGGTCGGTGGGGCCTCGAAAACCCGAGATTTTTTCAAAAAATTTTATTTTTTGTTTTACCCCAAATAGAATGTTAAAAGAGATGTAGAATTGATTTCAAGGCCATATCTACTTTCGAATTTGAAACGGAGGTCGGGAAGTACGTTAAGTGAACTAGGGGTGTTTTGGTTATTTTATGCCCTAGGACTTATAAATATCATAACTCAGATATTTTCAGTCATTTCTATCTTTACAAACAGTTGGAAATCTCCTTTCTCTCTTCTCTCTTCTCTCTTCATTTTTCTTCCTTCTCTCTAAGTTTTAAAGGCTTTAGGATGAGATTTCAAAGGTGCCGATGAAGGGAAGTTTGTTCTACATAGCGAGGGTGTTGTTTTGAACCAAACAGGGATAGGTTTGGGTGATTTTTGAGTTACTAAATTTGAGTAGTGTTACAAATTCAATCTCTTAAGGTAGGGGGTGTATGAAGTGTCTTTTAATTCAAGCTTGATTTCATATTATATGTATAAAATGTTAGGTTTTCATATTATTGTTGAAAATATGAGAAATTATGTTACTATTTTTTTCTTTTCTTTGATAAAAATGACTAAAATTGTGATGTAGAATGCCTAGAATGCATGCCTTGTGATTATAGGCCATATATGATAAATGTTTGGCCATATATGATGTTATATGAGATTTTAAGTGATGTGGTGTATGTGTTAAGCTTAGGGCTTAATGTGAATTGTTTTGAAATAAATGGATTTTGTATATGTCATTAACGGTTCATTGTATGACATGCTAGAAATTGAACCTAGGACATGAAATGGGTGCTTATGCATCGAGGACTTGCGTGTGTATATGTTAAACGTGACATGTTTGGGGTGTATGGAATAACATCTCAGAAAAGACTAATGTATAAAGTAGAGGGGAAATAGATCCTCAAGGTTGAAAGACCTCAAACTTGCGCAAGCCGATTGGTTATCGGTGGGTTAGTAGCCCAAAAATAAGTATGTACGTGGGATATGGGGCTTTAGCATGTATTTAGTTTGGGTGTGTGAGTGTGAATACAATTCTGAGAGTAATATGATTTTGTGTTGGACTTTATGTTCGAATTATTTTGTTTTTTGTCATATGTTATAAGTATAATGAAGTTATGCATTAATGCATGGAACTATATTTAGCTTTTTGAATTATCATATATATTGAAGTGTATGGCATGTGAATGAATCAATTGTGGCATTGACTAGAATGCAAGGAAGCATGACACGTAGCTATGCTATGCATTTTGATTGATTTATGTATTAATATGAAATGTGAGGACTTGAGTGGATTGCACAACATATGACCATGAGCCGTTGACTTTGCTCACCCCCTTACATTAACAATTTCAGGGAGGTCGCCGAGGGTAGCCAACCATGAGTTGAATTTAGAGTATAGAAGAACTCCTTTTGGTTATTTTGTATTATGCACGTTCGAGATATGGACATAGTGCATTTAGACATTTATAAGGAGACTTTTATTTTAGGATATTGTATATAGGCATCTATGCCTTGAATGTTGGTTTTGGACAAGAACAACTATGTATAAATATGAAATATGTTCACTTGATGAGTATTTCATGTGTTAGTTGATATTTATATGTTAAGGTTGTGTTGTGATGTACGTTAAGATGTGATGTTTCACTTCTTCACCCTTGAATTTTGTACCATTCTAGGTATAGAAATTCAGGGCGTGACAGATCGTTGGCTCATAAGGCCATTACCCAAAGGTATTTCTGGTCATATATGGCTCGAGATGTCGAAGTGTATACTAGGAGATGTGATAAGTGCCAGTGGCATGCAATAATGCCTATGGTCAGCCCTTGGTCATTCGTGAAATAGGGAATGGATTCAGTTGGACCACTCCCTAAACCTGCAAATAGCAAGAAGTACGTCTTTTTGGCTACAGATTACTTCACAAAGTGTGTCAAGGTCGAAGCTTACGCAATGATCACCCACATACAAGTGAAAAGGTTCATCTGGATCAACATTATCTATCGATTCGGTTTTCCAAAATCCATCATCATGGATAATGCCAAAAACTTTGACAATCAGCCAATAGAGAAGTTCTTCAGAAAATAGGGGATCAACCAGAAATTCTCCTCAAGATCATATCCGTAGGGGAATGGCCAAATAGAAATAACCAATCGGACCATCTTTAAATGCATTCAAAAGAAATTGAAAGACTGAAAGGGCAAATGGTTGGATGATCTATCTAAAGTGCTCTGGGCCTACTGATTGAAGAAAATATGTTTTGTCTAGCTTATGGATCCCAAGCAGTAATACCAACCGAGTTATCCACCCCAATAATCAGATCGAAAGTGTAAGGGGGCAGAATGATCAACAGCTAGAACAGAGCTTAGCCCTCCTGGAAGAAAAGAGGGAGGTAGTTTAGATCAGGCTAGTGTCATATCAGAAGATAGTCAAAAATAGTTATGATAAAAAAAAAGTGAAACATCGAGCATTTGATATTAGAGACTGGGTGATAAGGAAAGTCACTGAGAATCAAAAGAACTTAATGCTAGAATGTTTAGAGCAAAATGGAAAAGTTCATACGAAGTCACAGAAGTTATTAGAAAGGGTGTATACAAGCTTCGCACAGTAAGTGACACTGAGTCAATTAACAAGCCTTGGAATGCAACCCATTTGAAAAGGTACTATGTTTGAATTTTACTATATTAAACTAAATTCTTTGTTTGGGCAGTGTATCTCATACATTCCATAATTATAGGAAAGTTTCTTAGTAAAAGTGTATTTTCTAAAAAATCTCCGTACTTCATAATAAATAAAGAGCAAAATCAAACTCTACAAGTCAAGACAAGACGACCATTGTACAAAAATACATGCACAACAGCACTATTTTGCCAATTTTTCTATTCACCCCCAAAATATTTAGCCATTGAGGCAACTAATTGCAACTCTACAAGGACTATAGGTCAATTCATTTGGACAAATTTTACGTTTAAACTCAGTATATATATTAAAACTTAGAGTTTAACTTTCATCAATATGGTCTTCACTTTTCTTACAAAATATGAATGTATTTTTTTTCATAATTGACCTCAAAAGTAATGAGAGTCATTTCTTTTTAAGTTATTCATTGTCAAAAGGTGAGTGGGCATAGTCCCACACCAGGCAAAAAGTTTCATACTTTTTTTATAGATAAAGAGTAAAGTCAAAGTAACAAGTCACTGTAAGGCATGGCCACCACTCAAAAGATATAAGCAATGCCAATGTCTTGTCAGGAATTTTTTTTTAAAAAAAGAAAAGAAAAAACTTATGAGATAATCAAATTGTTGAAGCAATTGTCTAGGGAGCATCTAAATCCCCACAAAGGTTTAAAACTAGAAGGTTATGCTCGAATCTAACTTCAATAACATGACCTTCATTTCCCTAAGGTAATAGGGAAACGTTATTAAAATCCATCTTAGAGTTGATAAGGAGGTTTTCCTCTGAATATCTAGCATGGTCCCACATCGACGAAAAATGTCTGCACTTCACTGTAGATAAGGGAGAAAAGGAGAGCTTAAAACTGCGGCAAGGCAGGGCATTGTGCAAGAAGATATGCACAATGTCACTTTCTTACCAAATTTTTCTCACAAAACAATCGATATCGATCTCATAAATATGTATGTATGTGTCTACATATATATATATATATATATATATATATATGCATTGATTCCACCAAAGCTAAGGTCAAAATGACCGATCGCTTACAAAAGAGGAAGCTCATATTACGAGCCGATAGCCTGAAAAAAAAAATAGGCATTGAGCCAACCAAAGCTAAGGTCAAAATGACCAATCGCTTACAAAAGAGGCAGCTGACATTACAAGCCGATCACCTAAAAAGAAAAAAAAATAGGCATTGAACCCACCAAAGCTAAGGTCAAAATGACCGATCGCTTACAAAAGAGGCAACTGGCATTACAAGTTGATAGTCTGAAAAGAAAAGAAAAATAGGCATTGAACCCACCAATGCTAAGGTCAATACGACCAATTGCTTACAAAAGAATCAGTTGGCATTACAAGTCAATCGCTTAAAAAGAGGCACCTGGCATTATAAGCCGATCACTTGAAAAGAAAAAAAATAGGCATTGAGCCCACCAAAGCTTAGGTCAAAATGACCGATCACTTACAAGAGAAGCAACTAATATTACAAGTCGATCGCCTGAAAAGAAAAAAAAAATAGGCATTGAACCCACCAAAGTAAGGTCAAAATGACCGATCGCTTACAAAAGGGGCAGTTGGCATTACAATTCGATCGCTTAAAAAAAATATAGGCATTGAGCCCACCAAAGATAAGGACAAAATGACCAATTGCTTTCAAAATATTTAGCTAGCATTACAAGCCGATCGCCTAAAAAGAAAAAAAAATAGACATTGAGTCCACCAAAGCTAAGGTCAAAATGAACGATCACTTAAAAAAGCGGCAGCTGACATTACAAGCCGATCGCCTGGAAAAAAATAGGCATTGAGCCCACTAATGCTAAGGTCAAAATAATCAATCACTTACAAAAAAGGCAGTTGGCATTATAAGTCGATCGCTTGGAAAGGAAAAAAAATTAAGCATTGAGCCCACCAAAGCTAAGATCAAAATGACCGATCTCTTATAAAAGAAGCAATTAGCATTACAAACCGATTACCTGGAAAAAAAAAAAGGCATTAAGCCCACTAAATCTAAGGTCAAAATGACATATCTCTTACAAAAGAGACAATTAGCATTACAACCCGATCGCCTGAAAAGAAAAAAATAGGCATTGAGCCCACCAAAGCTAAGGATAAAATGACCAATCGCTTACAAAAGAGGCAGCTGGCATTATAAGTCGATCCCCTAAAAATAAAAAATATATAAACATTAAGCCCACCAAAGCTAAGGTCAAAATGACCGATCGCTTATAAAAGTTAGCGTCCTAAGCCGATCACTTAAAAAGCCTATACTAAGTGCATTATTTGATAGTCTCCTAAATAAGGAAGCTAAGACATCATGCATCGAACGTTGGTCATTCACACTAAACTCCCCAAATGATAAACAGAGTTGGAAAAGGGTTTTCTATTTATTAAGAGAGACCAATGCCTAAGTTACCAAGTGTTTTTCCTGTTCATGGGATATCAAATATTGGAGTATCAACAGAATCAACACAAGATGCTCAAGAAGTTAAAGTGCAGAAGAAACTTTAGTATTAATCAGAATGTTGATTATAAAAGAAGGGAGAAAATACAACTATCCCCTAAAAAGCTCTAACTGAACATTATAGAAAAAGAACAAAGAAAAGAAGAGAAGTCAATTCTTGGGAGCTGCCCCATCCTTCTTATTGAAGTCCTGATCGAATGAGTCAACTATCACAGTACATTTCTTAGCATGCGCCAGCACTTCAGGTGTGATTTGATCGGGTGGAAGGGGAAAAGGAACACCAACCGAAGCAGCAGGGGCTAAAGCCGAACAAGAGCTCTTGAGAAAGTTAGTAAACTTCCTCTTAGCTTCGCCAACCTCAGGAATGTCATACTCACCGAATGAATGAATCCCTTAATCGGAATAAAAGTTATCAGGATATAGATAGTTACGTTTAGCTTCAGGTTTCACACTCTGGTCAAAGCTAAACTAGAAGTCGTCAGCGATCTTCAGAGTGAAAATCTTCACGAATCGCTGATACATCTCACCCCACCATACTTGAATGAGAACCTAAAGTTTAGCAGCTTTCTGTTCGGCTTCCAATGCTCTCTACTCAAAGTGTAAAATTGCATTTTGCTTCTTAGCAAGAAACTTATTGAGAGACTTCACCTATCCCTCAAGGTTTTCGACCTTGCTTTCGTTCAGTCACTCAACCTCCAGAGCCTTGCAGAAGGAGATAATCATATATGTGCTCTGTATTGCCACAAGTCAAGCAAAGTTAAAAAAAAAAAGTAAGAATGGCAAGGGAAAAAAAGGAACAAAACAAACCTCCATGATATGAAGAGGAACGTTTGCAAAGAGTTCATCCCTATCAGCTCCTTGCTGACGGAGCACATCCCTGGAAAGCTAAATCCCATGGGCTAGAGTCCCCATAATATCACAATCAAGAGTAGCACAATCCTTAACCATTAAAAATGAGCCATCAGACTTCCTCAAGTTTGGAATCCACCATTCAGTCAGACTGATGAACAGCTCATAAGCGCACTGCTGGTAGGATCGGCCAAGACTAAAGCAGAAGATAAAAAGCTCTTACTTTTTATGGCATCCACTATCAACTTCTGATACTTAACAAGGGAGCAGCACCAGAAGAAGGCCTCTTCTAAGGATAAGAGATAGCAGTAGACTTATTCTTGTCTTACTTGGCCTTTGACCTCCCTTCAGTATTTTTAGCCTTGAGTTGGCCAAAGGTGGAAGATCCTCTCCTAGTTTTGGGTTCGGGCATCTCCATCTTTGAATCTGAGAAATCTAAATTAACTTCTAGAATGAAAGATTGAATTGAAGCATCACAATCAAGAGCTTGAAGTTTGTGAGGGGTCAAAAGCTTTTTCAAAAAAGGTCTACCATCCTAAACATTCTTCTTCAAATACTCAATCCAATCAGTTGCACAAGAAAAAAGACCAGATTTGGATAAGAAATAAAAAGAAAAACAGCAAATTCTAAAAGTTCCCTAGAGAAACTAAAGAAAAACTTGTCAGACAAAGTGACAGAAAAGATCACCACATCATCAAACACTCTGGAAATAGGAAAGCATTGAGCATCCTTAACACTCTAGACTCCCTTCACCAAAACAAGTTTTTGCTTCCACAACTTGTCAGAAGCGGGGGCATCAACACAAATCTTTCTATTCTTGTTAGGGAACAAATGATAACGGTTATCCTTCGATCTAACTCTATGGATAGAATAATAGAATTAAAGGTCATTTAGACCTAGGTTCAATTTATAAACATGGTTCAAAGAAAGTAAACAAGAAATGATGTGAAAGAAATTAGGGTTCAACTGAAGTGGTGCAAGCCTTAGTTTGTAAAGGATGAAGTTGAAAAAAGGATGAAGAGGAAACCTAAAAGTCTTATAATGAGAATCTGAGAAAAGAACTTCACCTTTTTTTACTCCTTTACCAGTGCTATAATTAGAATCCAAGGGATAACCCTCGATTGTGATGTCACTGGGGATCCGACATTCCCCCCGAATCTTTTCAATGTAAACTAACTACCTGAGCACTAGAGCAACATCCACACCCTGATAGGTTGGGCAATTTTTATAACTTGAAGAGAATAACTAGACATAATGGTCTCACGATTGTCAAAATAAGTACGGTCATTATCACTCGGAGACATTGTAAAGAGAAAAAAAAAACGTGGGTAAAAGAATGAAAACTAACCTGTGAAGGTCAACCGGTACCAGAAAACTCAGAGGAAATGAATTTAAGGAAGAAGACAAGCAGTTGTAGAAGTTTTGTGGCTAAAAATAACAAAGTATCAAGACAAAAATCACAAAGGTAGAATAAATGAGTTATGTGTTTAACGTTGTCGTTGGTACCTCAACATTAATGAAGGTTCTCAATACAAGCAAAAGTATGAAGCTGACGTCTCTAGAAATTCCCTCCAATTTGGGCAAGCTCACACTAAAAGGAATTAGGGGCAAAGTGTAGGAAAAAAATCTCTAGTTATTCACATGGGCCTATTAGCACATGAACGGGCTGAACCCTAGAGGAATTAAGCCCAAAGTTCAGTGAAAAGCCTCAAAAAATAGTCTCGAAAGAAATAATGGGTCAGCCCACCCCTTTTAAGATTAAAGCAGCCCAATATAGACATCAATCCAAATTATATTAGGAATTTATATGCTGGAGAGAAAAGATAGTTGTAAATAGAGAAATTTATGTCCTAAAAGGATTCAAATTTCCAACCTATATAAATAGAAGAAAAAATTAATGAAAAATGATTCTCTCTTTATCTAAAGAAAGATACTGTGTTCTTGAATTTTTGGGTGTGTGCAATAGATTAATTTGTTAGAAATCAGGTAAGAAATTTCTTGTACTAACAATTATATATATATAATAATTTTTATTCATCTTATCTACACTATCGTAAATGTAAACACAAATTTGGAGGTTAAGTGTTAGATATATCTTGCTTCTCTTCTCTAAAGCTTTAAATTTTAAAGCAAATTACACTAAACCACTTCGGCTATTAACATTTTCACATTACCCATTTCAAGAATATCTTTTTGCACAAAACGTCCCTTCAATTGGTCTATTTATTGCAAGGGGGCTATACTCATTAGCTAGTTATTATAAAAGTAAAGGTTATTTGTCACTTTGATACACTAGGACAATTGTATCGACAAACATTGCAAAAGATTGATAAATTAATGGAGGTTTAGTACTTTTTGCCACTCAAGAACTTTCACACACACATATATAAGTTCATTATATGTTCTGAAAGTTTCATAAATATCTAATTTCAAAAACTATACATATATATTAGGTTGCTGATATTTGTGCTCCACTAATCACTTGAGACACTCTACTCTCTTTTTTTAAAATGAAATTTATAAAAGAATCCTTAAACTATAGAATACTTGGTTCTCATATTTTTAATACCATAATTACCCTTTTTTTATTCAAGTTAGAACTCTTGAATGCCCTCTCAAGTTTACACACTATATATATATACAAAAATTATAAATATATGTAAAATACATTATATAATAATTTAAAGTAAATTTAATCGCATAATAACTTAATTTCTAAAAGTTCCCTTCTTAAATCAAACAATCTTTCCTTCACTTGGTTATTGAACTATACAACAGAGTTTCTATTTAAGTAAAATGAGGTTTTACTCACTCTTCAAAAAAAATATTTTCCTTTGATTTTCAATTCAATTAAATATTACTGTACATTGTAAAAGTTGTTTTGCTTTCAATTTAATGTTATAAATAGGTTTTATTCATTGTGTTAACACCCAAAAGTGGCGTGACATGTGGTTGCCACTTTGGTGTTGCTATAGATAAGAAATCAGTATATACATGGAAGGAGAAACAGATTAACCGAGAGATATTAGTGGAATTGGACTCTATCAAGAGTCAATAGAAATGATGACTCTAAAGGCTAATAGGAATAGAATCATGGATGCTTTAGACTCTTGAAGCTTCATCATTGACTTTGGATATGTGTAGACTTTATATATATATATATATATATATATATATATATATATAGTTGATCAGTTTATAATGAAGATGGGCTTTTACAAGGATATGCTATATTATTGAAAATGTATTTGCTAAATTCTGGACTTTGTGAAGGCTGACAGCTGCGAACAATAGGCTGATACAGGAAGAGCCGGCTGAGTGCATAAGTCCAAGTGTGACTTGGACTCTATAGGGATGTAGGGGATAAAGTCATTCACACTTTAGACTCTAGATTAATTCTAAGTATTGGTGGACTTTTTATGAATAATGACTCTAATAATCAAGTTACGAAGTCGGTTATACAGAGTGTACGTGTAAACATAATCTGTGTATATACATGGATTAGTTGGTATGCACAAGGACTCCTATAAATTTGGGCTACATTGGAAGACTTTGGTGAATCGTGGACTTTGTACAAATAAATGGCTGAAAGGAGTTAAGCTTAAATAGGACTCTGTGAAGGCTGATGACCATAAATAGTAGGCTGTTACATGAAGGCTGACTCTGTAGATGAGTCCAAGTGTGACTTGGACTCTTTGGGAGTTTAGGAGAGGATCAATATCAGCTTGTTATGTGCAAGATCAGTTATACAGAGGTCAGGTTAATATGCTATAATCAAGGGGACTTGAAGACACGGTGTGTTAGGATATTTTATTATTATCTTGTAATTTAGGGTTACGGTTAGTGATGTAATCTTTTCTATAAATAAATGAAAGGAACTCTGTATTAAGTGTTCCCACAACCATGATAAAATAATTGCATCATGTGCAATCTACCTCTCTCATAATATTCTCCTAGAATATTGCTCTATTTCTTACTCGATCTACATCTCCCTCATAATTTCTTGCTCGCAGCCTCCTCTAATCAGTTTGTCTATCTACATCTACCTCACTTTCTACCTCCCTCCTTTCTATCTCCTTCCTTCTACCTCCCTCCTTGCTACAAGTCAGTCTCACAATTATTTGCGCACAGTTAAAAGTTCTCTTAATTGAGGCAAGAAAGAACTCAATAGGGAGTTTCATATTCTCTCTCCCTAGCTAATCGCTTGATCCAATATGACCTCCAAATGAGATACTTGTGTTCAACCAATTATTTACATCGAGCTGACACCACGGCTCTGGCATGCCTACAAACACAAATAATCAACCAGCCTGCTTAGCTGATTAATTATATAACGAACACATTGATACATAATTTATTTTCAATTCAAATATTTTTTTATCCTAAGTAGATACATTTTCATCCTAATCATAGATACTTTCTTAAGTCATTATTTTCAAAATCAACTCAAAAAATATATTTTGATGAAAAACATCCACCATTACCACGAGAATTAGAAATGTTTAATAATTCATAGAATTTTGATATTTTTTCATATTGCTTGTCTTAACTTCCTTTAACTCAGACATTATATGATTACTAAGATATTTCATTTTTGTGTAAAGAGAAAAGATAAATGAATTTGTAGTTTAAGTTCCAGAGTCCCAACCTTAATTGAAAAGGGTAATTATGACATTAAAAATATAATAACTACAAATTGTGTGATGTAAGGACTTTTTTGTGATTTTATTTTTTTAAAAAAAGAAAAAGAAAGTGAAGCGCTTGAGGATATTAGTGGAGCGCCAATATCAGCTCCCTATATATTCTATGAATTTATACACAATAACAACAATTAAGTCTTTTTCTCAATTATTACATGAATCTTGTGTTTCCATTTAAGGTTATAGCCTCAGTCAATCCACATGCTGTCATATCTTTTTTTACTAACCCTACCCACGTTAGCTTTGCTCTTCCTCTTCTCCTACTACAATTCTCCATATGGATAATGTCACTTTTTCTGACCGGCTCACCTAAAGGTCTTCTTGCACATGTCCAAACTATCTTAATGAGTTTTCTCTCATTTTATCTCCAATTGGTGCTATTCCAACCATCTTCCGAATGTGATCATTTCTAATTCTATTATTTCTAGTCTTACTACACATCTATCTCAACATTCGCATTTCTGCACACTCACTTTATGCAAATGTTGTTTCCTATCTACCCAACATTTGGTACAATAAAGATCTATTTGACATTATATGAATTTTTATATATAGACAAAATCACAATTCATGATTCGAGAAAGCTACTTTAATGCAAAGTATACGAATTTTAACCATTTATGTCTCGCAAATCATAAGTATGTATTCATAACTTTAAAAATATATATATGTACCAAAACTAAAATTGTAATAATAAATATAACAAAGGTATGTGCTTATCACCAAGAAATATAGGCAAGCAAACTTGTTGAGATGGACATCACACAAGGCAATTCATACAAAGTCAAAAAGTCCAGTCATCAAGTCAAACCAAAATCTTACAAAATCATAACCAAATAGGAAAAACATGATTCTCTCCTCAAACGAAGGGATCAACGTCAGTTAACCAAAAATCAAAGGGAATTACCAAGTAATCAATAGAAAATCAGTGTCGAGTTGGTTATTTTTCATGTACAAATATAAGAAAAAAGTTTGAGAAAAGGATATACAGAAATAGAGAGAAAATCCCGAAAAAGAAGTGTGATTCTTGTATCCTAAGATTCAAGAGGTCTAGGCCTAAGTGATAATCAGAGCTAGATGTTGGTATTTAGGGTGTCTTTCAAGTAAAAATTTTATACATTAGACTATCACACCCTAATTTTGGTGCCTAGAAATTGAGGGTAATTGAAGTCACTTAGCCACACTTCAAATCAGAATAACTCTTAATATCATATTTTGATACCAAGACTTCACCTCAATACTCTCACTAAGGTACCACGCTCTGATACCATGTTGTCATACCCTAATTTCTGATATTGTGTTAAGAGCGAGAAAAATAGGGTGATCGGTTAAAGACAAACATCGATACATCTCACATCTTATCTTAATCATACAACCCTTCAAATGATTCTATCACACAAATTCGGATATATTACTCCTTGTAAGTTTATCATCACAGGATTAAAAAGAAACTATTGGAAAGATGATTCAAAAATACTCAATTTTAAAAAATAATCACTTGATTTGGGTTTGAAACGACATAGTTATACCTATTTCAAAATAGTTGAAAATTTATATCAGTAAAATAGTCGATTGTTCCTAAGGGAAGAGTCGACTATATTGCCGCTCTAGAAAGCTCAAAATGATTTTGCCAAAAACAGTTGACTTATCAAGAGGACCAGTAGACTATTTTCACTAGAGAACCATTATTTTCATACATCACCCACTTGCATCCACAATTTCAACCCCAATACATCTTAACATCATTTAAATGATCTTTCAACCTAATTAAAACAAAATATCAGTTTATCATATTATGATCATGCACACATTCTCCCAAAGTCCACAAACCATCCTTATACAAATACACAAATAGATTCAAAATATGTGTTTTGTCAAATTGGGCTTCCAAGATGCATTTTATCCTTCTAAGCACATCCATACAACATCCAAATGATAAATGAAAGGTATTACTATCATACACAAGTCCTAAATCATGCATTTGATCAAATCATGCATTCATCTAATCATTTTCTCATCATTCATCACATTCCCATAACTATTCATTAACCTCATTTATATACACCATGAGTCCCAAATACATTACCTTAAGTCTAAAAATCATACATAACATGATGTGGTCCTCTAAGTTTTTAGTCATTAATAAATTACATATGTGTATCCAAAAATATCAATAATTTAACTATGATTACAATGAAAGTAAAATCAACATGCCATAAGCCCGCATGGATAGCCACATATAAGGTATACAAAAATATAACCAAGCTTCCAAAAGAAAACTCCACTTGAACGTTCACGTTCCATCTGTCATTGGTGCCTTCTAAATAAAATGTGTTGGGGGAGAGAGGTGAGCAACTCAACAGCTTAGTAAGAATGTCCCATCCCACCTAGGTGTCGACCCGACACCGATATATTGATATACAACTATGATGCCGCTACACTACGTGACATATAACAATGTTCTCACATTCTATACTTCACAAATGTAATTCAACAATATGCATTTAAATATACAACATGCTTAATAATTAAAACACATAAGAATTCAAGATAATTACACCTTATTCAGTCATAATCTAATACATAGCCATGATTGGTCCACTCCGATGATCATGTGGTGTTGGACCTCTCTGACGACACTCGTGTGATGGGGCAACTCCAATGATCACATAATCAATGTCTTATATATACCTTTTGCTTGGGTAACTCCAACAATCAATATACTTAGGATATGATTGGGCCTCTCTGACGATCATCCCATTAGGAGTATTCTCACTAATTCAAACACATGGTTGGCCACCTCTGAATTTCATGTTCATTATACTTGGACAACACTTCAAAATATACGTACATATACTCATAAGACACATATACAACACAAAACATATAGTTTTTACGCTCTTCAATACACATTCTTGCTAATTTAGTTCTAGCATGCATTCCTCTACACAATCTCTATATAATCACATATATGCTACAATTCATGCACATTAATCACATATGCATATAATTCATTTCATAGTAAAACATGCTCTCTTTCAATATATATTACAAGTATAAACATATAAGTTATCACATATAATAAGTTGACAAACTCTAGCATGCTTAATTATACAATGTTAAGAGAGGAAAGAAAATAATTCAACTCCCACCACTCAACCATACATGTTAGCACAAGTTATACAACACCAACTCCTCCCATACCCTAGAATCGACAACTAAGAGGGAAAAAACACCCTTACCTCGAATTTGAAGACTTTCCAAGTAATCTCCAAGATTTCAAGAAGGTTCCACCTTGCCAAAACTCAAATTTGTTTAGTTCAAACAGAAGCCCTTATCAAGCTCTACGACTTATCCTTCACGGACAACTCCTGAATCATGCCCGAAAGCTTCCGAAATGAAAAGAAAAGGAAGAAGGAAGAGAAAAAGAAGCCATAGCTAGCTGCTGGGACAAGAGGAATATGAAAATATCTTTGCAATTATGATGTTTAGTACCCCTTGGGCTCGAAACGATTAAAATGCCCTCAAGCCACTTAATATACCTTCCCGACCTCCATTTTATATTCCGAAAGCTCCTACGGCCTCAAAATTACTTCCTTAACTCTTTAAGCATTTTGTTTGGTCCATTACCAAAAGAAAAATAATGTCAAAAAATTTTAAATTTTCGGACCCACCTAGGCCTCTTCCCGAGGCCCCGTTGACAAAAAAAGTCAAAATTCTCCAAATATTCTAAAAATCTTAAATCAATCTTTCAAACATGTTTTTTACTCTGAAAACATCCAAAATATCATTCAAAACGCATTTATAGCGAAAATGATAAAAAAAATCATAATATCAATCAAATTTGGTTCCAGTCTTTACAACCTCCCCACCTTCAAGGAATTTTATTCTCGAAATTAACACACTCAAGGTTTTTCAAAACCAATCCATACAGGATGTTATTCTCACCGATAATCGTCACTTTCTCTTTCCATATACCCCAAGCGTTACACCTATAAACCTAACTCATAACACTCAAGTCTAGCACAATCAGTGCGCCTCGACTGCTCTAAAGTAATATAACCACGGAATGATCTAGCTAATGTGAGTAGACAACTCCGAGACAGTCACAAGTTACATAAACAATTTTAAATGATCATACAATCCCGGCAATATGTTGGTCTTGCCAATTATGAGTGGGAAACTTCAAATTCTCACAAAGTCATGGACAACTCTGAATTCTATGAGTGGGAAACTTCAAATTCTCACAAAGTCATGGACAACTCCGAATTCTAGGCCTCAACCTTGGTATGATGAGATAATTACAATGATCATACCCTAGTGGATAATTAACCACTCACGTGACATGGTTGTGCAACTCTAAACCCCCCATATATGGTTCACTTACACAATCCTCTAAAGCACTTGCTTCCTAGAGTCCACAATATCCACCTCAAGACCTATCCAATCCATATTTAAATTTAGTCCAATCACTTACAGTGATACTTCTCTATAATTGGGATCATCAATACTCAAAGTCATTACATCATCATCAAACATGATTTTAAATTCTAACATACCATTCTGGGCTTAGTCCCCAATTCTGTGTATTACTACAACACAACCACATCAATCTAGTGCACATCACAAGCACACCCACCAGCAAGGCACATGACAATGTATTTGCCAATATAAACTACATAAATAGTGTACTTATTGCAAAAATTCATAAAACTCTACCCCATTTCATAGGCTATCACCTAATGGAATCCAATGCTAAGTCTAGGATCTTACGTCCCACTGATTCCACAACCTCATTACTCAAGAGAATAATCATCTCTCTTTTCATCCTTCAACCCCAAGGAACTAGTTAATAGTTAGAAATAAATCCTTTCATATAGCACTTCACTTTAGATAACCCCTTCCAATGAGAGTTTGAGATCACCTACAGTAGCCATACAACGACTGCAGCCCACTGCGTCTATCGCGTCCACTGCATCCACCTCTTCCCCCTCATAGAAAAAAATTATCCTCACCTCAAATACCACATGTCAGGGTCCTCACCCACAGTCAACTTATCATTCACTTAACATCATATCCACACTTATGATACCTCTTTCAACTTAATTCCCATAAACCAAACGTCTCATTTTCAGACGTGTAATGTTATCAAATGTCCATTACCTTAAAAGGAATTAAATCAATTCCAAGTCTCCATCTAACTATCTCAATAGTACATCTTAGATATACTCTGTCTATAATCCTGGTATTGCAATACCACCAATTGCCTTAGTCAATTGACCGACCTTTATTTATCCAATATTGGTGCAAATATTGAAACACTACTTTAAACCACTACCAAACACTTGGTTTGAAAATCATTAAGGTAAATCGTACATTTCCCCAAAATTCCAAACTTACACTCTCAAATTCTATCACAACATGTCTATCTCAACATCACAATCCGCTCGAGTTCAAACTTCTACCTAGGTTTACCATTTCTCAAAACTAATATTTCTAGGTGGTGACTACATATTACTTCCAACCATGCAACACATAATGAAATACTAGAGTGCAATGCTCAGTCACATGAATCACATATTCTATATAGCATATAACATACAACATGTTTAATCAAATAAAACTCACACCATGTATGATATGACATATGATGCATCTAAACAAATCAATACCGTAACCCTCGACTAAATTTAGGAAAATACATTTGACCATATATAGTCTTAGTACATCCTCTACCTGAGCAAACGTGAAAACACAGCCTAGTTCCCTTAGTATACTAACACATGCACCATGTCGATAGTAGTTGTCTCAATCCTTAACCTCAAATGAACAGATAATCATTTCTCACCCTTCGTCCATGGTATTCATACCTATGGCTTTTATACCCTAGGTTTTCAAACCTAATGCTTCAATAGCAATCCAAAAATCATCAATTTCTTTCAAATCAAGATGTGGTTCAACCTTTACCCATCGCCCCTAGGTGTTCAAACCTAGAGCTCTAATAATCGACCAATACCCATCGTCCTCAAGTATTCAAATCTAATGCTCTAACAAACTACATGTCAATACACAAGTCTAACTAACAAGTGATTGGACCTTCACTCTTCGTCCTTAGGTATTCAAACCTAATGCTCTAACATAGATCGATTACTCAATTAACTACCTCAAATCCACACATAATCTGACCATTACCCTTCATCCCTAAGTGTTCAAACCTAGAGCTCTGTACCATATCTGTTGATGTGGTTGAAACTAAATTATATTGTAAGCTTAATTTTTCCCTTTTTATCAAAATATAATTTAACCACTCGCAAGAGCACGAATCTTTGTAGATAAGGTTCTATATAGAGGGTATCGATCCCACGAGGACTAGTCGCAATTGTCTTGAAGGAAGATTAATTCTACTTTAATTCAGAAAACATATTTTTGAATTTATGTTTAGACACTATTGCATGAATGAAATGACAAGAAAAGTAAAGAGTTTAAAGTTGGGAGAGAGAACTAGGGTTGGTTTCCACCACTAGCCATTCACATGTTCATAAGTGTAGCAAGCATGGGATTTATTAATTAAATGCCTAACAATGTCATTAGGCTTGTGACCTCAATGGCATATCAAAAGATCAATGTGTGTGCTAACCTATCATAATCCATCTTCAACAAGCGTAGCTCTTCAACCTAACTAACTACCTAATTACTCTACTCTCTAAGTGAACACTACATGCATCCAAACTACCTTGTCTTGGCATGGTCTATACAAATTAACATCACACATTCATTTAAACACCATTATCTAACCATCATTTGCACTTCTTGTGAAATATGCAAATGTTGTGCATTCAAGTGACAAAATCTACTCTAAGACAAGAATAAATTCCATATCAAATGAATATATATAAGAGATGTATTTGTGTACATAATCACTAGGCTAAATAATCAATATTTAATTACAAATTCCAAGAGCTACAAAGATGAACAAGTTTACATGGCTAGGGGTTGAAACCAACACCCTAGTAGAAGAGTTAGTTGCTCATGGTTGCCTTGCACCCTTCCATTGATGAAGAGAATGAAGCTTCTTGGTCTGGTTCAGCTCTTCCTCCTCCTCTCCCGAAGGTCTCTCCTCTGGTATTGCTGTGTGTTGAGAGATCTCCCTGAGATATGTGTGGCTTTTGGTGCTTTTAGGCTTCTTTTCTTCCTTTGGGGCCCACCATATATATATATATATCATTATATATATCTCTTGTATCAAGAAGGCCCCCAAAAGTCTTGTTCAAGTCAGATAATCCCCCTAAGTCGTGCAAAAAGGGGGATTTTGTTGCAAGTGGGAGAGCAGGTGAGCAAGTGGCCAAGTGGGTTCTGCAACATCTCGATTGATCGAGATTGAATCTCGATTGATCGAGATTTCGATCAATCGAAATGAGATCTCGATCAATCGAGATTTCGATTAATCGAGATCAACATCTCGATTGATCGAGATGCCTTGGGCTGCATTTTCTGATTTCTTCTCTTGACTGCAGAAAGCTTCTAACTTTGCTCCATTTGCTCCAATACCTGCAAAACATCAAAAACACAAAAATACCGTAAACATATCTCGGTAAACGCAAAAATGGAACTAACATATGCAATAAAGAGGGTTCAAATGCATAGAATTGAACACTTATCATCTGTCATGCCCCCCGATTTTTGACTCCCAAAAATTGAGGGTGATTAAGTCAGAAATCAATAATCCTAATCACAATTTTGCTCTGATACCATGTTGTCACACCCCGACTTCCAACGCCCAAAAATTGAGAGTGATTGAAGTCACCGAACCACACTTGAATCACAATCATTCTTGATATCATATTTTGATACCAAGACTTTACCTCAATAATCTCACTAAGGTACTATTCTCTGATACCATGTTATCATGCCCCGATTTTTAACACCGATTTAAGAGTAAGAGAAATGGGGGTGAATGGCAAAAGTCAAACATCGATATGTCTCACATCTTATCTCAACCATACAACCCTTCAAATGATTCTATCACACAACTGCGGATACATAACTCTTTGGAAGCTTATCATCATAGGCTTAAAATAAAACCATTGAAAATGGGATTAAAAAATACTCAATTTCAAAAAAAAAATCATTTGATTCGGGTTTGAATCAACATAGATATGCCTATTTCAAATTAAGTAAAAATTTATAGCAGTAAAATAGTCGACTATTCCTGAGGGAATAGTTGACTATTTTGCCTTTTTAGAAAGCTCAAAATGGCTCTACTAAAAAAGTCAACTTTTCAATAGAAGCATTCGATTGTTTTTATCTGGGAACCTTATTTTCAAACATCATCTACTTGCATCCACAGTTTCAACCCTAATTTATTTACAAGCATCTTAACATTAATCAAATGATGTTTCAACCTAATTAAAACAAAATATCAGTTTATCATATTACGAGCATGTACACATTCTCCCAAAGTCCACAAACCATCCTCATACAAATACACAAATAGATTCAAAATATGTGTTCCATCAAATTGGGCTTCCAAGACATATTTTATCTTTCTAAGCCCATTCATACAACATTCAAATGATAAATGAAAGGTATTACCATCATGCACAAGTCCTAAATCATGCATTCATCCAATCATTTTTCCATCATTCATCACATTCTCATAATTATTCATTAACCTCATTTAAAAACACCATGAGTCCCAAATACATTACCTTAAGTTCAAAAATCATACATGTCATGATGTGGTCCTCCAAGTTTATATTCATTAACGAATTACATATGCGTCCAAAAATCCAACTACGACTATGACTAAAGTAAAATCAACATGCCACAAGCCGGCATGTATAGCCCCACATAAGGTATACAAAACTATATCCAAACTTTCAAAAGAGAACTCCACTTGGACATTCACATTCCATCCGCCATTCGTGCCTTATCCGTAAAATGTTTTGGGGGGGGAGAGAGATGAGCAACTCAACGGCTTAGTAGGATGTCCCATCCCACCTAGGTGTCGACCCGACACCGACATATATGATATGCAACTATGATGCTGCTATACTACGTGACATATAGCAATGTTCTCACGTTCCATACTTCACAAATGCAATTCAACAATATGCATTTAAACATACAATAGGCTTAACAATTAAAACACATGAGCATTCAAGATAATTATACCTTATTTAGTCAATCCGATACATAGCCATGATTGGTCTACTCTGACGATCATGTGGTATTGGACTGCTCCAACGACACCAAAGTGTTGGTCAACTCCGACGACACTCGTGTGATGGAAAACTCTAACGGTCACAGAATCAAGGTCTTATTTATGCCTTTTGCTAGTGATTGGGCAACTTCGACGATCACTATACTTGGGGTATGATTGCGCCTCTCTGACAATCATCCCATTGGGAGTATTCTTAACAATTCAAACACATGGTTGGCCACCTCTGAATCCCATGTTCATCATACTTAGACAACACTCCAAAAAATACGTACGCATGCTCATAAAACACATATATAACACAAAACATATAATTTTCATGCTCTTCAATACACATTCTTGCTACTTTAGTTCTAGCATGCATTCCTCTACGAAATTCTCATATAATCACATATATGCTACAATTCATACACATTAATCACATATGCATATAATTTATTTCATAGCAAAACTTATTCTCTTTCAATATACATTACAAGTATAAACACATAATTTATCACATATAATGAATTAAGCGACTCTAGCATGCTTAATTATACAATGTGAAGAGAGAAAAGAAAATAATTCAACTCCCACAACTCACCTATACTTGCTAGAATAAGTTATACAACACCAACTCCTCCCATACCCTAGAATCGACAATTAAGAGGGAAGAAACACCTCTACCTTGAATTTGAAGACTTTCCAAGCAATCTCCAAGATTTCAAGTGGATTTCACATTGCCAAAACTTGAGTTTGTTTGGTTCAAACCGAAGCCCATACCAAGCTCTACAACTTATCTTTCACGGATAACTCCCAAATCATGCCCGAAGGCCTCCGAAATAAAAAGAGAATGAAGAAGGAAAAAGGAGAGAGAGAAGTTATGGTCGGCTGCTGGGACAAGAAAGATATGAAAATATCTCTGCAATTCTGATATTTAATCCCCCTAGGGCGTGAAATGACTAAAATGCCCCCATGCCACTTAAGGTACCTTCCCAACCTCCGTTTTTTATTCTGAAAACTCCTACGGCCTCAAAATCACTTCCTTAACTCTCTAAACATTTTGTTTGGTCCATTACCAAAAAAAAAAATTCCCAAAATGTTTTCAGATTTTCGGGCTAGGGCTCCATTGACCAAAAAATCTAATTTCTCCAAATATTTTGGAAACCTTAAATCAACCTTTCAAAAAAAAATTCACTCTCGAAATATCCAAAACACCATTCAAAACGCATTTATAGCAAAATTGATGAAAAATCAAAAAATCGATCAAATTTGGTTCCGGTCTCTACATAGATGGTTTGTTGATTGAATTTTTTTTATATTTTTGCATCATTAAATATATATATTTGTGATAATATAATTGTATTGTTTGAATTCTAGAGATGAACCAATGGAACAATTCCATATATAGTCTGATTTATGTGCTTCCCGAAATGGATAGTTAAGGCACAGGTAGATATAAATCAAGATGTTGCATATGCATATATTATAAGTCCGCGCCTTTAGTAGAAGTGGTCACTCTAACTATAATGGTTTAACATGTTAAAGTATTTATTTATTGGTAACTTGTCTTAGTCTGCATAAATAGTGGCACTTATATGTTGATATGAAGAGCACACTGAATAGGATTGAGGATATATAATTTTTAAAAATTATGAATTCATCATAGTAATTTCTAGTTTTATTAGTTGTATTGGCCAGTTTTACTCTAAAGTCTGAAAGGGTAGTGAACCATAACTTTGGATAATAATTACTTTGATTATAATAGGTAGACCTTCGGGTGAAACACACTTTTATAGTTGGGTAATTATTAAATATTGACTTTGGAACATATATCCTAGATATTATTGTTATGCTTTCCTAATACTAGTTTCTTTATTGTGTGAGTGATTTAGTTAGATCACGAAAAAAATCCAGATCTGGTGGTTGTTATTGAAATTGTTTTATTCTATATTTATTTATTAAATATATTATTTTTAGTAAAAAAAGTTTTATATGATCAAACAAATTAAATTAGGATAGTCATGATAAAGGGGTAAATTGGTAATAGTACTAATGGCAATATTATATTCGATTGACACCAGTTTAGCATAGAGGGGTAAAACTATGATTATACACTATGACAATATATTAATATAATATCTTTCATGCTAGTAGTGTTTGGTCGACTATTTTTATTTAATGGTATTAAAATTAGTTTAGAGGAAATTGGTACTTTAAATAAGCCTATTGTAACCAAGTCATGATAGGCCCTATTAGATCCCACTCCTAGCCTAACTTGGATTACAAGTAACGAGTTAAAAGGAAACATAGGAGAAGGAGTTATAGATAGAGTTATTTACTCTCTTTATGAATATAAAGTGTTGCCCAACACTCTAGGGTTATGGTTTTGTAAGACATTGTCTTCTCTTTTTCTAGGATTTTCCCTCTCTATTGAAGCCAACACTTTTATACTTGTAGTTTTATAGAGGTTATAGGAGTGAAGATTTAGTCGTCTTTAATAGTCACATTTTCTCCATCGATAAAAGCTTCCCTTAAAGAAGAAACATCAATTCCTACAAGGTCAGTCACTCAAATGGGCATAACTTCCCTCAAAAATTGGATTGACCTAAAATTAATGGTCAGATGAAGCTAACTAACGATACTACTTTCCAGAATTTTCTCATAATTTTCAGAATTCTAGAAGGCAAGTTGGGATAGCCTAGAAGGTGACAATTTTTTGCATAAGTTTTTGCAAGCATTAAGTGAACACGACCTCGACAATTAATCAATTGCATTTTAATCCTTTTTGGTAACAAATTTATTTTAGGGTTGATACACAATGATTGATAGGAACAATTTTCAATCTTCCATGGCCTAAACCCATTTTTCCAACACTAGATCCATCATATTGCCTATTTTGAGTGTTATTGGTGTGATTATTGTTGATTTTCCATTTTATCAATTTTTTGCACCTAGAATAGTCCAATAGTATCTCCTCGATCAGTGGCAGAGCCACTGTGTTTTTTTACTACTATATGCATATTTTTTGTAAATCTCAAAAATGCCCCCCCCCCCCCCCTCAAACAAAAATTACTCCAATAGATTAGTGATGGTAGAGATCCAAGAGGAGCTATTGGTCATTTGGTTTTGTAATGTGTTAAAAGGTAAAGGTACCCAATTATGAAAATACAAGAGACAAGCAACGAATTTTCTTTGTATGGAATACAACATGTATATCTGAATATTTGAATTTTCTTTATATTTCAATCATTTGTAACATTTCCGTCCTAGGTCAAAACATAGTGAAAGAGGTACTCAAATGGAAGTTCTCGAAATTATCTATTCAATGGATTTTATTTCATCAAAAGATTTTATTTATAGTGGGAGTTATAGGACTTGAAGTGAGATGAAGGAAGAAAACTATATATATACATTCACTTATGTGTTATAGGTTGAGGAAGAGTGAAAAAAGGGGTGTATTGTGTGTAATGCAAACATACATATTTTTGTGTATATATTTTCTTAAATTTGTTTTCTATACCCTTTTTAAACTTGAAAATTGATAACTAATTGGCAAAAATTGAGTCAAAATTGAGTATTTCGAAGTCGTCTTTTCTATGAAAATAGTTTTCAAAACAAATTTTAAGTGGACAGAGCCTAGTTATTTAAATCTTAAGAAAATTTACTTTCTTTTATTTGGAGGAAAAAAAAGAATTTGACCAAGTTTCAAGTGCGTTGACAATTGAGTTGCGACTTTTAATTTAAGTCTTTTCACCACACCGGGTTTGGAAATCTGGGGCGTGACAACGTGGTATCAGAGTATAGTTACACTTTCTAATTTCTAAAGAAAAAAAATTCTCCAAAGTTAACAATAGCTCATTCTCTCTTTATTCTTGATTTCACTCATCTTCATGACTGCACTCCAACTTCTTCTCTGAGTTTGCAAAGGAGAGATAGAGAGAGAAAATAAACCTTCTGTAATTCTATTTCTCTATCACTAACTCACTGCAAGCTTAATTATTCGTTTCTTTTATAGTAAAATACATTTATTTTTTATGTAGAATATAAAAATACTAGATGGCTAGATGTAAATCTTTCTTTACATTTAAATTTTTTTTAAGCTTTGATATTCTAGCTCTCTAAGGATTCTTTTTCTAATTTTATTTTACTAACATCAGATTATGTTGCCCTGTTCCATTATTTTGATTTTTCGTTTCCTCATTAATAATCATTATCTTTAACAAAGAAACAAGATTGACTAAATTCACTTTTTTAGGTAAATTGAGAGCAAGACAAATGGTTTTTGCATCTTTTAGTTCATTAAGGGCTTGTTTGGATAACTCGAAGAAAAAAGAAAAGAAAGGTTAAGATAAGTTATAAGAGAAAAGAAAAGAAATGATAACATGTATTCATGTTTGGATAAATTATGAAAGAAAAGAAAGGAAATGATAACATTTTTGGTTGGATGAGTTAAATAAGAGAAAAGAAAAGAAACCATTTTAAATAATTTACTATTATACCCTTTTGTATTTATATCTTTTAAGAATTCTCTTTTAAAATGTTGAGGTCATTTTAGGTATTATGAAAATATCACTTAATTTGCTATCATTTCTTTCCCAATCTTCTCATTTTTGGAAGGATAGCAAGTGAGAGATTTGGAAGGATAAGCTATCCCTCTAAATCTCTCCGAATCCTTTCTTTTCTTTTCTTTTCTTTTCAAATCATTCAATCCAAACAAAGCCTAAGATTGTTCTATATTATGCAAATATGTTAACTTGACAAATGGTTTGGACATAATAGATTAAGAATACTATACTACTCATTGAAAAAATAGTGATTTTGTTGTATTTTTTCATTTTTTGTTTGTCTTTTGACGTAAAAAAATTATATTTGTCATGATAATTATTTTTTTTTTCCACCAAAATAAACTACGCCCCGTGAATTGAAATTCTGACTCTGCCCTGTTTTCGATTTCCTAAAATAGATGGTCGAGGAATCGTCCTTGTTGGAGCAAAGTGAGAGTGTGATTTTTTACAATTTCTACAAAGGCAAATTGCACTAAACACCCCTTAACTATCAATATTTTACAGATTACCCACTTTTAAGATTTTTTTTCCCCACAAAAATCCCATCAACATTTCTAATTGCCACTAACCTTTAACAGACACGAGTAACCTCCTTGCAACAAATTGAATACTTGACGATGACATTTTGAAAAAAAAAAAAAAAAGAAGAAGAAAAGAAATTCTTGAAAGGGGAATATGCAAAAGTTTGATATTCAAAGCGTGTTTAGTGCAGTTTGCCCTTTTAATTAATACATGATATATTTTAAAAATGTATTAGACCCCAATTTTTTTAAAAAAATAATTATTATTATTGCAAAAGTGTTCGAAACGTCTTTCATTGTGTCCATGCTATACTCCAGTGGTGTTTAATCAAAAAAATAAATTCAAATTTCAAGACAATCTTAACCATGTTGTTGGACATGTATCCAACCGTGTTCTTCGTCTAGGCACTGTCCCAGTCTACCGTGACACTCTTGTCTGGGCTTCCTAACAAAATACATACAAGTTGGCAAGTTGGGTACTAAAGTCACATGTGCCACATGGCCCTAGTGTACACCTAATATATTAAATTATAGTACACACATTGTTACATTATACATATAGTGCAATATAATGTCAGTATGGTACAATCTTGCATACGCTATTGTGGTCCTTACCTTCCTTTCTCTCGTTCAGTCGCAATATACACATATTTCTCTCATCAATGTGTTTATAAATTTTTGTCATATGATAAGAATTGAATTGTTGAAGTGATAGATATAACCAAACCAACAATGATTTTATACTAGAAAAGAAATATGAATTAAATGAAAGTTACAAATATTTCAAAGTAATGATCTTGATATGATATTATAATCTCCTAAATTCCCTTTTTGATGCTCTTATAATATTAATTTTCTTGTACCATTACTTTTTTTTTTTTTTTTTAAACGATGTTAACAAAGGTCACACTAAATCTAGGAAATACGAATACTTCTACAAGGTTACGTACTCATATCGTGTTTGTGTCAAATACCGATATTCTTCACATATTCACAAATACGTATCTGATACTTTATAAACTTATTCATAATTTTATAATATTTATTTGTATTTATTATAGGTATTTTATACTTCTAAGATACTTCAATCACGTATGAATCCCATACTTTTCAAATACTTCAGAACTCATATTTAACAAGTTTTGAACATTAAAATATAAAATTTTCAACAATAATATCATAGTATAATTGTTAAAGAAAGTTTAGAACTTATTCAAAAAAAGTATTGAGATATATATCATGATTTAGTTCAAAATTCATTCATACAATATAACTCACAACTCTTATTTTGTTTGTCAATAAAAATATATATAACATAAACAATTATTATAAAAAATTATTCATAGATACACATATATTAATTTTTATCCATATATACATTTATAATAATATATATAACATAAACAATTATTATAAAAAATTATTCATAGATACACATATTAATTTTTATCCATATATACATTGATAAAAATATATATTACCGTGTCATTGTGTATTCGTATCTTTATTTTTAATGCTTCATAACACTAAAATGATACTTTTAAGAAAAAAGTACTCTTAAGTTCTACTTTTCTCATTAAAAGACAAATAAGTCCTAAAAATATTTCTTCGGTCCTACTTTTTTCATTGAAAGACAAATAAATTCACAAAAATTTTCTTTAGGACCAATAAATCCTACTTTTCTCATTGAAAAACATATAAGTCCTAAAAAAATTCTTTAGGACCAATACGTCTACTTTTGATTTTTTTTTTTTTCCATTTAAGTCCTAAATCACTACATATTTCATTTACACCATAAATAAATAGAAGTAAAATTTTATAATTATATATTTATCCAAGAATTGATATATAATCTATTTTATTTTTTATATATTCCTTTAAGTTTTAATTAGTTACTTAATAATATTGAATTATAATTTTGAATAATAATTAATTTAATTTAAATTCAATTCAAAAAAACTCATGTAGAATAGACGATTTTAATACAAAAAAATTAATTATTCTATAAAAAAATAATAACATGTATTTTTTACCTTTTTATTCAAATTTTATGTCTACTTTTGTAAGGGTAATTAGAGTCAAAATTTTATATCTAATATTACAAATAATATATATAATTTATTAAGGTTATAAATTGAAAATTTAGTGATTTAGGACTTAAATGAAAAATAATATTTAAAAGTAGACTTATTGGTCTTAAAAAAAAAAATTTAGGACTTATTTATTTTTTAATAGAAAAAGTAGGACTTGATAGTCCTCAAGAAAAAAAATTAGGACTTATTTATCTTTCAATGAAAAAAGTAGGATTTATTGGTCCTAAAAAAAAATTAAGACTAATTTATTTTTTAATAAAAAAAAAGTAGGACTTAAAGAGTAATTTTTTCTACTTTAATGTAAGAAGATATTTTCTCTTTTTAAGATGGGGGCAAAAAAGGACATGGACATGTGCAGTAGCCAAAGGGATTGCTTTATCCTAATCCCACACTCCATAATGATACCAAGCAACACTAAATGATTTATGCACTCGTGTGAATATATATAATTTAAAACTTTAGCATTACTATTTAAATACTATTTTGATTGCGAAATTTTAACAATAATACTGGGAATTATTAAATATCCATTACAAAGGAGCTTTACCATGTATTATATATTCGCCGGCCATATCTCTATCCAATATCGTTTTTTATTAATTTTTAAATAATAATTCAAATTGAGCTAGCTCAACATGGTGATCATCTCCTGATTTTTCCCCTTCTGCATGCAAAATTCATTACAAACCCAATAATAAATAAAAACATTTTTTTATATTAGCAATCATAAAACATCAATGTAGAGTATTAATTTATGGAATACGTTTACAATGCAAATGGTGTAAATATATCGAGTGAATCTCATTCGTATGTATATAATACGCGTTGTGAAGCCCATTGCACGTGAACAATACGTACGATTCAAATTCATCTGATGTAATATAAATTTTCTCCAACTCATGCTGCAAATGAATCTAACTGGGTACAGTTGAAGGACAAAAGGACAATTAATTTAAGATTATATTCGGTTGCATGGAATTTATGTTTTGAAAATAAAATTGGTGAAATCGGAGAAAATTTACCAATTTCAATTCTGCCAATTTTAATTTCAAGACACCAATTATACGCAACCGAAAAGTGGCAGAAAGACAAGAGAAAGAATGATATATATGATAAATAAAATTGTTATGACATTATTAATCTTATTTTAATATATTAATTTATATATTATTTATTTCTTCTCTTTCATTCCACCTAACAAGAAGAGAGATTAATACTCTCTCTTTATTGAAAAATAGGATGTCTTTTTCATCCTTCCTCCTCCATTATAATTGTTTTGTCTCAACAAATATACACTGCAAACTTTACTAGCGTAGAAGCTTGAACGTTTAACCTTTTTTAATTTGTGAGATAGAAAAGTGTACCATTATTGAATTGTGTTTTTTTAACTAATTAATGCCTTTTTTTTTTAACTAATTAATTCCAAAAATCATCTGAAAGGCTGAAAGACCAAACAAGTACGTTTTCGGCCGTTTGATGCATATGTGTGGGACCCAAAAACACGCCGGGTTCACCATTCGAAAGACTGAAAGATCAAACAAAACAAAACAAATACAAATCTGCAAGAAACAACTAATAATACTAATCAAATGTTACACATACAAGCAAAAAACAACTAATAATACTAATCAAATGTTACACATACAAGCTGAGTTCTCTCAAAAGTGAATGATTTTTTTTTTTTCTTTTTTCTCTGGGCAAATTGAAAAATTATATGGATAAAATTTAAACAACAAATTTTTCAAAAATTATATATATACACTACCATGTCAGCTATCGAAAACTTCATCAATTTTCTTAAAATCCAGTTTCAATTTCACAAGTCTCTCAAGTATAAGATTCAATGCTTCAACCCACGTCAAAGTGGGTGAAACAATTCGGCCATCAACATATGGATCTCAATAAACACCATCTTTAGTTTTGTAATGGACAATTCAGAATCGAAATTAACTATCTTAGAAGTGAGAATTTTCAGATTAGAGTCCAACGTAGTTGCCTTCAATGACCTCAATGATCAAAGCTTTGTAAAATTTAGTAAATTAAAGTTTATATTTTGAGATGTACTTCTCAAACATTAAGAATATTTAAAAAATACCAAATTGAAAGTCAAAAACCATTAGTGATTAAGTCATAAACAGAACACAATATCATTACATTTGGGTTAAGAAAGAAGAAAAGAAATAAAATAGAGAGAAGAGTAACAATTGCATGCGGTGATGATTTGAGTTAAGAGAGAAGAAAAGAAAGGATCAAAAGAGAGAAACTTTGGGTTAAGAAAGAAGCATTAAGAATTTTTTTCCCATGTTTTATAACTTGTATTGGGCCTAAGAGACTTGTGTCTTTCTATTTAAAAGTGTTGTATTAACCCAATAGATAAAAACAGTGAAATAGCCCACGAATAAACCAAAAATAAACCAGCTAATCTATAGGATAAAAAATAAATTGGGGGGGGGGGGGGGAGGGGGAGGGGAAGCATTTTTGAAATTTCAAAAATATATACATATATAGGTAAAGAAATTTTTTTCAAGGGGGGCATGTGCCCTTCCTGGGCAGATGCTGTTATAGAGTATAATAGAAGTGTCCCGTTCCTTCTTAATTGCATTAAAAACAAACTGAGCTTGAGTCTATAGAGATCAGGTCTAATTTTGACCAATTTTTTTTTTATTTATCATTTATTTCCTTAAATTGAATATAAATGATAGTACGTACATTATAATATATATATATATATATATATATATATATATGTTTGGGGACTTGTTATGAAATCAGAGATGTTTTGAAGCCAGTTGGCTCATTTTGAGATTTTTGGATCAACAGGGTCCAGGAACGGGTCAAGTGGGCCCAAAAATCGGATATTTTTTTGAGAATATTTATTTTTAGTTTTAGACTAATTAGAATGTTAGAAGAGTAATGAAATTGATTTCGAGACCGTATCTGCTTTTAAAATCGAAAACGGAAGTCGGAAAGGTACGTTAACTGGCATAGGGGCATTTTAGTTATTTTGCGCCATAGAAATTATAAATATCATTTGGTTGGAATTTCTTTTCACTCCTCACATACCAAAATAGCCGGCCAAGCTACTCTCTTTCTCTTTCCATTCTCTCTTGATTTAGAAGGCCTTAAGCTTGTATTTGGAAGATGCTAGTGAAGGATAAATTGTTCTACATAGCAAGGGCAATGCTTTGACCCCAAAAAAATTTTATTTTGGCAAATTTTAAGCTTGATAATTTCTAGGGTTTTGCTAGAAAATCTTACAAACTTGAGATAGGGGTGTCTTCTCCTTTCTTTCATTTATTCCATAGGTTTTGAAGGTAATTTTGGTGGTTTAAGTAACAGCCCACTCCACCTTATGGTATGATATTGTCTGCTTTAAGCCTAAGCCCGCACAGTTTTACTCTTGAATTTTATCCCAAAAGGCCTCATACCATTTGAAGAGAACACATTACATATAAACACATCTCCTTCCCCACACCAAGACGATGTGGGATTGAGCACCCTGTAGGTTTCCAGTGTGGTAACTCGCCCAGTGTCTCTCGCACCCGCCTATATCACACCCGCCCACAAGGGTCACCACAATCCACCCCCTAGGTGGCCCGAAGTCCCCATCAGCACACTTCCGGTTGGGTCCGGCTCTGATACCATTAGGAAGAGCCCACTCCACCTGATGGTATGATATTTTTTGCTTTGGGCCTAAGCCCGCACAATTTTACTCCTAGGTTTTACCCCAAAATGTCTTATACCATTTGGAGAAAACACACTACATATAGGCACATCCCCTTCTCCACACCCAGGTGATGTGAGATTGAATACTTTATAGCTTGCTAGTGTGGGAGCTCGCCTAGTGTCTCTCGCACCTGCCCATATCACACTCACCCACAAGGGTCACCACAATTCACCCCCCTAGGAGGCCTGACGTCCCCGTCAACACACTTGTGACTAGGTTCGGCTCTAATACCATTAGTAACAACCCGCTCCATTTGATGGTATGATATGGTTCGCTTTGGGCCCAGCCCACATAGTTTTGCTCTTGGATTTTACCCCAAAATGTCTCATACCATTTAGAGAGAAACACTACATATTTCATCCCATTCTCTACACCTAGGAAATGTGGGATTGGGCACCCTGTAGCCTGCCAGTGTGGTAGCTTGCCCAACGCCTCTCGCACCCGCTCATAAGGGTCACCACAATCCACCTCCTAGGAGGCCCGACATCCCCATTAGCACACTTTTGATTAGGTCCGGTTCTGATACCATTAGTAACAGCCCACTCCACCTGATGGTATGATATTGTCTACTTTGGGACTAAGCCCGCACAGTTTTGCTCTTGGGTTTTACCCCAAAAAGTCTCATACAATTTGGAGAGAACACACTACATATAAGCACATTCCCTTCTCCATACCTAGGCGATGTGGGATTGAGCACCCTGTAACTTGCCAGTGTGGTAGCTCGCCCATTGTCTTTCGCATCCACCCACATCACACCCGCCCATAAGGGTCACCACAATCCACCCCCTAAGAGGCATGACGTCCCCGTTGGCACACTGTCAGTTGGGTCTGGCTCTAATACTCATGGGATGAGCTCCAACATGCTCAACAAGAATATCTAAAACAGAATTTCACAAGTCTTGTGAGTACCACATAACATATAATCATTTTATCATGTTAAGCACAATTTATATATATACAAGTATCCATGTCATGCATCATGTGTTGATATACATAATGATATGCTCCTCACAAGTGTCCTATACACACACACGACCTAGAATACTAGCTCTAGTGACAGCCCACTCAATAGCCGTTTCCCTTTCTCTTTTAGAACATCCAAACTCCTTTGTCGGCCGATGATGTTGCTATCGAGCTCCTTTGTCAGTCCATTTGGTGTTCCTCTCTTTCTCCACATACACCCTCATATCAATATATATGTAATGCAGGAACAATTTATAATTCTCATACTCATGTCCACTTCATCCCATGTCAAAACAAATATTTCAATAATAAAAATATGTTTTACATGTAATCATGCTCTTTAAGGCAATTCATCAAACACCTAAGCGTCACATTCACATGTACACATGAAACATATATAATTCTTTCACATTGTTCATTCAACAAATTATATAGTCACATGTAACATTTATAAACACATAATTATATCACCTCATAATGAGAATTTATTCAATTGTATAATCTAGCATGCTTTAACTTTAATAAAAATATCTAATTATACCGACATAGCCAATTGGTTTTCATAGACAACTAATATACTCACAAAAATCCCGAATTTCATAGGTTAGGCATCCCTACCTTAGTTTAGAAGAGCTTCTAAACAAAAAATTTCAAATCTCACCGAAATCAACTTTGTCCGAATTTGACTTTGAACGTATCAAACTCAAGCCCTCGCCGCGTAGATCAATCTTTTCTTCTTTGGCGTTGTTCAATTCACGCTCCAAGCTCCTCAATTTCAATGGAGAAGGAAGACGAATATAGGGATATATAACTCTCTCAATCAGCTACAACATTGTGAGAATGAATATGTAGAATTGTTTTCTATTTATTTTATTGACCTAGCCTCTCCTATTTACAAAAATGCCACTAGTCACTTACTAAACTTTCTCAGGCTCCGTTTTCAATTTTGAAAACTCCTACGGACTCGAAATTGATTTCATAATTCATAAAATATTTTATTTAAGCTACTCTAAAATTTTGGTGTCATTTCGACACTTTCAAATTTTTCGGGCCACCGGACCTGCGTCCCAGGCCCACCCAACCCAAAAAACTCAATTTTTACCAAACGCTACTCCCTAAACTTCTCCAGATTTATATAAGGGTCTCCAAACATATATTTCACATTTAAAACTCACATATAATCATCTAAACAATTTATATGACAATAAATGAAAATAAAAAAAAAATTGGCCAAAAATAGTCATGGTTCTTATAGTTTAGCATGCTAAAGTGACGTAGGAAGGTTGAGTATATTAATTTACTAGTTTTTTTTCTTGTTTAAGCATGTTAAGATTGGTTCTCATATGTGTTATATAATGAGATTGTGTGTATGTGTTTATTGGAGAAGCATGACGTTCATTAATGTCATTCTTGAGCCATGAGATAACATGTATGCATTTTGAATGCTAGGTGTTTGAGAAAATGCACCAAAGAAAGAAATTTTGTAGAAATGTTTATGTTGATGCCTTATGTAAGGAATTATATGCATTGTGAAAGATATGTTGAGCATGTGTTAGCATGATAATGTGATATGATTTATAATGCAATGAATGCATGATAATCATGCTAGTTGTGAAGTTATGTGGCTTAATGCACATTTGTAGAATTGCAATAATTCTTGATGAATTGGAGTTGTCCAGAGTTGTGCATAGCATTCGGAGTTGCCCAACCATATCACGGAGGTGGAGAACTATCCACATTGGTATAACCGTCAGAGTTGTCCAATCATACCTAGGGTAATGCCTAAGAATCAGAGTTGTCTACATACTCATATGACACTCGGAGTTGGCTAATCATACTTGGATTATCGAAGTTTAACCAATATCATATGACACTCAGAGTGTGGCCAATCACGTGTGCTCTCGAAATTTGACCAGTGGTTATAAATATGTGAGTGTTTATATGTTTTCCATTGAATAAACATGATGAATTGTTATATGCATGTATTGCATTGGAAATAGTGGATGTGGGCATTGGATATGTTATGTAGTTATAGGAATGCCATGTTGCATTTCATGTAGGTCGGTGTTGGGTCGATGCTTAGGTGGGTTGGGACATTTCTACTGAGCTAATCGGTTGCTCACCCCCTTTCTCCCAAACATTTTAGATAAGGTGCCGGTAGGAGATGAGTCCTAGAGTTACCCAATGGGAGTTCTGAAGTTGTTTTAAATTTTTGTATATCTATCCATGCTTGTATGTGTCATGTTAACACTTTTGAAAATGTTGTAATTATAGATGATTAAACTAGTACACTTGAATAGTATATGTATGAATCATGTTTGGCACTTAAAACAATTGAGAATGAGATTTGGGATTAATGTATAAATTTTGGGCTTGTTTACCTTCCATCCGATGGATTTATGATTTCCTTATCATTTATGCATGTTGTGACTTAAATTGGATGCATGTAAAGTCATATGTAGTGATTGTATGTTAAGTATGAAAAATGGAGAATTCTACAGAAAATGCTGTCAAAGACCTATGATCAATCGTAAGCCACCTTACAATGGATCATAGACCCCTTTACGATGGATTGTAAATTGGGAAGAAATAGAGTTGAAAAACTAGTACATTTCGATACATGTTACGATACGTCTTCAATGGATCATAGCTCTATGATCAATCGTAACCCATGTTACGATCAATCGTAGAGCTCAACTGCATTACACTTTAGAACAATGAAATTAAATGCATGTGTAACTTAGTGTGGGGTCCATTGGAGTGTGTTGACCTTAAATTATGCATGTTTAATTATATTCTTATGATGACGCATATATGAGAATTATGTGTTATTCGTTGGGTTAACGGATGGGTCCACACTTGAGATTCGGACACAGAAATGGAGATTCTGGTGACTCGAATTTCAGGACATGACAGAGTCAGATTCTGCAATAGTATCAAAAAAATCCCAACTCAATGACGGTTCCATTGCTTTCCTTATTACTTCAATGAAGCAGCAAAACATGGAATCCGCAAGAAACATGAAACTAAGGCATATTACATATATTATATATGTTTTAACTCCCAAAAGTAGTGTCGCATGGCTGCCACTTTGGTGAGAGATATGAGATGGGATAAATTATAAGTATTTTATTCTATCTGGACTATACATAAAGGATTAGAGGTTTATTGGGGATGGACACTTGTAGTTAGATGAATATAAGCTTAAGAGAATGGTTTAACGAGGACTGTATCAAGACTAAAGATATATTTCAAGTGGTTCAACTAATACATAATATATATATATGATATGTTTTAGCTAATTTGGACTCTTTGAGAGCTTGAATGAAGACGCTACATCAGTGGAGACTTGAAGACGCGTTACTTTGGTATATGCACAGTTATTTTCTTTCTTATATTTATTTTATTCTATTTTTATCTTGTTTCGTAGATTTAGGAAGTTAGTTATTTGTAACTTTTAAAAATAATTGTAAGCGAACTTTGTGCAAAGGGTTCCACAACCAATTCATAACCTTACAGCTCTAACTCTATATCTCTCTCATATTTCTTGTTCTCTACATTTTTTAATCAGTCTATCTCTCTACATCTCTCTCAAATTATATCTCCCTCCTTCTATCACCTTCCTTTCTATGATTCAATCTTGCAATTCTTTTACACAAACTAAAGTCCTCTTTGTTGAGACAAAAAAGAACTCAATAGTGAGTTTGGTATTTTCTCTCACTAGTCACTCATCTGATCCAACACTATTCTCAAAAGGGATATTGTGTTTGACCAAGCACTACTTTTCTTGAGTTGATTGAACGGCTTTGGCAAGCTCGCACTATACATTGATTTTAATCAACTGACCAGCCAATTTAGTGGATGAACAATATGTTATAATATAGCAAAAATAGTCAGAAATAAGAGACAACAAAGGTGAAGAAATATAGAAAAAAAAAGAGAGATAATAGTACATAGGAAGACATACCCTCATGGGAGGCCTTTGGAGTTGCTAGAGGTCATTAAAAGCTCGTCGAAACCTTCACAACTCGTTCCAAGTATCACGCAAGAGGAAATCGAATCAACCCTAGGCTTTTTAGATCATGATTTTTTAGCCCTAATTGCTTCCGGATCGTGAATTTTCCCGAGTGACTGAACGATTACTATTTAAGGCTACAAATTTTGTGCAAGAAAATTAGAGATGGAGTGAGAGAGATTTGTAGTCCAAAAATTGGAGATGGAGTGAGAGAGAACGAGCAAGAGAGAACGGAAATTTTGTGATTTGTGGTTACGTGTCCAAACACATTAGAATTTCACATTGGCCAGTTTTAAAGTCGAAAAAATAGTCGTCAATTATATCATTTTATTTTATTTTATGAGATAGAAAATGTTAAAAATTTTGAATGAAAATTAAAGGTGAAATTGTGGGATTCAAACTGAATAGACACCAAAAGTGTCTGTTAATACCGAATAGACGCAATTAGTATTGTTTAAAATTGAAACAGTACGAGTTGCAACCTTTTGCACCAAAGGACGTGTCCCATGCCTATTCGGGTACTTTTGAAAGGGTACTAGTATGCCTATAAATAGGCCATTTACTTCATTTGTAAAATATATTTTTCTGATTTCTTCTTCTCTCTGAGCATCAAGTCTCTCTCACTATATAGCCTAACTCAAGTGGTAGAAAGTCTTAGTAGTCTGGTCTGAACCAACGGGTTAGGAGAGTCAAGTCCAAGAGAGTACAAAAACATAGGTGGTTCGCAGAAGCTCAGTTGGTTTGTAGTGTTGCTATTGATTGAGATGAAGATCGTTGTATCCTGGGAGACAGTCGCCAAGAGTTCGTTCAACACCATTGCGGGGCGATAATTGTCTTAAGGACATAGAGTCTAACTCTAGCCTCGATCTACAAGTTCTTCAGTATTTATATATATTTTAAGTTCTGTTATATTTTCTATGGTTTATATAATATGTGATATATGTACTATACATGAGTTCAGTATGGTAAGAGATTTTCTATTATATTTATGTGATTTAACGTGTTAGTAAAATTGCATTATATCTTAAATAGTAACATATACACGTATATTTTTCCAACAATCTTAAGACAATTATGGTGTTATGCTATTGTATATATACTACTATTTAAGATAGTGATTTTATACGAAGTATAAAATATTGACGAGTTCAATATTAGTTAAATATTTGTGAAATATCAGTACCACATAAAGTATTGTTTATTTTGTAAAATTCAATATTTGTGATATAATATTGGTTAAGTTTGTGATATACCTTAATTCAATATTGGTGTGATATTGAATATGCATATATATACAAATCATACGATTTGAGTTGAATGTCATTATTAAAGTATGAATTTGATATTACATAGTTGGTATTTTTATGATGTGCATGTAATATGCTTATATCTTGGTGATAAGTTTAAGTATGATACATGTTATTCAAGTTTTATGAAATATTGATCTAGTGTTACATTTAAATTAGTGTTGTATTTATCAATATTTTTATAATGTGAAGAATAACAAGTATAATAGAGATAATTATTCTTGTCTAGAATAAGGAGAAATTTTGAGACATTCTCTAAGGCACATGTTGTGTTAGAGGAATAAAGGGGTATAAAAGAGATATACACCATATGAGACCATTGAGGGTACACATGATAAATGGTGTTTATCATGATTTCTAAAATCAATCTGGTTGTCAAATCAGAGGGTTATGAGTCGATATTTCTCATCATATCTGCTCCGATAAGAGGATTGTATTATTTATCAAATATGAAGGTTAAATCTTCTTAAGAAAATCCTCTACTACCAAAATAAGGTTATATTAGAAATAACCTTAGTGAGAGAATTCGTTCTTCAATGAGTTCATGTGTATTTAATCCAAGGGTGTGTAAACCTGGAATCAAGTTAATTTTTCTACTTGTGTGAATGTCCTAACTCTAATTTGGCATATGTAAAAGGAAATTAACTAGAGTTTATTTTCACTCATATAAAAGAGTGTTGTACCTCTAACGTTAAATCACAATGATATATGTGACTTAATATATGTGCACATGAGAGATGAAAAAAATATTTAATACTTTGATAGGAATTACACAAGATAATGTGAAATGAATTTTTGAGAATGAGGTTGAGAGTCAATTTAGCAATTTAATTGAAATGATGTTGCTAAAATGCAAGCACCCTAAAGTACAAATGATTTGTAGATAAATTCTGGATTATCCAGAAGTTGTGAGGGAAGCTCAACTATTTTCAAATTTAGTCTTATACCTCATTAAGAAAATTATTAAGACACCTATTGAATGATATATAGAAAGACCTTATATCTTCTATAAATATTTCGAAATGTGGAGGTGTCTATATAATGTGACAATCCTAAAATTATTAGGATATTAATGGGACATATCTTGTGTATAATTCAAGAATATAGAACAAGATTCTATTAATGAAAAATTGATTTGAAATAATCAAGGAGGGTTCATAGTTTTAAATCATGAAAAGAGAGTGTGCAAACTTGGAAAATCTATGTGTAGATTGAAACAAATACTAAATCAATGACATAGGTTAGTTGGTTACATGTCAATGAGTATGATGCATGCTAAAGATACTCTAGATGGATATATTTTCTAACTATGTTGTTGTGATCCAAATGACAAGTTGCACATAACTTGATATACAAGCAATCCGAGAAAATATTAACTGTATTGAGGTGGTTGAGATCCATCTTAAAATTAATGATTGTATTTATCAAGGATTAACATTGGTATTAAGGGATATAAAAGACTTTAGATCCACAAATGGACGTGTCTTTAATATTAAAGGTGTTGTCATGCATGAAATATAAGTTAGTTACTTTAAATGAAGCAAGAATGATTAAGAAGTGGTAAAAATTCTTAAAGGATATTCCAAACTGGCTAACACATATGCCACTTCTCTCAAATGAGAAAATCTCTATAGAGTGTATAGATCAAAGAACAACCTGGTGGCCACATATATGAAAAGTTGAATTAGAGAGCAAGTGATGATGTCATTGAGGGGAATAGGCTTAAAGCCTAAAACTAACGAGTCACCTTAATGGAAACCCTATCTAGCTGACTGGAGATCCCAAGATCTAGATTCAAAGGGACAACTGAAATTTTGAGTGACTCACCAGTAGCACTGAAAGATTTTATCTTCTACCTATTCCTATGATGACACAGTGCTGCCTGTCGTGGGTATCAAGTTAAGCAAATACTTTTAGTGATTCCTATATCTTGGAAATCCAAGTGGAGTATGACAGGATACTCTTAATAAAGAATCACCTATATGAGTGTGAAGTAGGTCGTTTCTATGAGAACGACAAGGCTAAGTTCTCTAGAGCACTCATAAATACCAGGATTTGTTCAGGGCCAAAATGAACACAACCGAAAGAACCAACTTTGTGCGGAAAGGTAATGTGCGTATACTATTGTCTGGTTTTACATAAACGGCTAAATAGTTCAAGACTTTATGTCACTAGTTAGCCAAGTAAATCCAATAGTATTACACTAGGAAAGATTCAAGGCCAAAAGCTATCTATCTCGATGCAATAACTTTCCAACTGTACTCTCTTAGTGGAAGTCAAAGTCCGTTTTTCAAATTATATTAATTTTCATTCATGTGGGGGATTGTTAGAAATTTTGAATGAAAATTAAAGGTGAAATTGTGGGATTCAAACTGAATAGACACCAAAAGTGTCTGTTAATACTGAATAGACGCAATTAGTTTTGTTTAAAGTTGAAACAGTACGAGTTGCAACCTTTTGCACCAAAGGACGTTTCCCATGCCTATTCGGGTACTTTTGAAAGGGTACTAGTATGCCTATAAATAGGCCATTTACTTCATTTGTAAAATATATTTTTCTGATTTCTTCTTCTCTCTGAGCATCAAGTCTCTCTCACGATATAGCCTAACTCAAGTGGTAGAAAGTCTTAGTAGTCTGGTCTGAACCAACGGGTTAGGAGAGTCAAGTCCAAGAGAGTACAAAAACATAGGTGGTTCGCAGAAGCTCAGTTGGTTTGTAGTGTTGCTATTGATTGAGATGAAGATCGTTGTATCCTGGGAGACAGTCGCCAAGAGTTCGTTCAACACCATTGCGGGGCGATAATTGTCTTAAGGACATAGAGTCTAACTCTAGCCTCGATCTACAAGTTCTTCAGTATTTATATATATTTTAAGTTCTGTTATATTTTCTATGGTTTATATAATATGTGATATATGTACTATACATGAGTTCAGTATGGTAAGAGATTTTCTATTATATTTATGTGATTTAACGTGTTAGTAAAATTGCATTATATCTTAAATAGTAACATATACACGTATATTTTTCCAACAGAAAATTGTGTCCAGCCATTGTGGTTGATAGACTTGTTATTTATTTATTATTTTACGAATTTATATGCATCATACACATCAAGTTGTTTAACTAATTCAGGCCTTTCTTTCTCAAATTCCCTATTCCAAATATATGCAAGATTGTCTTCCATTATTTATTTGGCATCATTTTCAAACAACTTTAACAAATTGATATAACGCGGTTGCCTTGCTGGCCTTGCGGCCCTTGCCCCCACAAATATTATACATATATTCAAGTTTCCAAAAGGTACTGTAGTTTAGACAAAATTACCCATTAGTCCTACTTTTTGATTTTAAAAACAAATAATTTTTTTTTTATGAAGACCATAAAGTCATACTTTTAACAAATATTCTTAACTAAAGTTCAAAATTCTATAAATAATATTTTTTTTCCAACATTTCTCATTCTTATAAATGCCTTAAATGTTATTTTCTTATTGAAACATTAACTATATCATTTACCACTAGTTTTTTAATTAGTATCAATTTACAATAATAATGAAAAATCACATAGTTTTTTTTCCCTAGTTTTTTCTCTTTTTTTCCCTAGTTTAAAGCAGAGTTTTCACTGCCACCAAAATTAATAATTTTTTAAAATATTTAACAAGTTATTTAAATTCACCCAATTGTAATAAAAATAACTATTAAAACAAGCCCCAAAAGTTCCACAATTTTTGTTTGGATGAGGTATATTCCTGTACAATTAATGAATTATTTAAATTCTTTTCACTTTTTATTTATTTATATTGTTTTTAAAATATGTAATTTCAGGAACTAAAGGTAATTTTATGTAAATTCTATGACATTAATGATATTTTTATACATATAAAAAAATATATATATATATATATATTGGAAGAAAACCAATGTAAATGAAATTAAAAATTTAATTAAAAATACTTACTAAAATTAGGATTTAGTTATCTTAACAAAAAAATATTTAGAATCTATTGGTCCTTAAAGGTGAAAAAGTAAGACAAAAAAGGTAAATTTCCCCTTTTTATACATATAATGAAGTCATACATTATGTATTATGTATGTTTACATACTCGTATATAAAGTTTCATCCATTGATACTTTTGAATGTAAAACCCACTATCACTCTTCAAAAATAAGCTAGCTGGTTCTTTACATCACTGTTTATCTCCACTTCAAACTCGCAAAAAGTGCCATATTTTTATTAAGAAAAGCTATATATATATAGATATATATATATAAATACACATTATAGCCTTTTCAGATTCACCCAAAAAAAATACAAGATTCCACTTAAATAAAGTAAAAAAAGGAGTGTCCTAAAATGAAAAACCTAGAAAGGGTAGGTAAAGTAAAGGTTGGGACACACACTAGGGAGTGGTGGGTCTCACTCTTGTCCAGGGCTAGGCAATCCCAGCTCAGCAAACAATACTGAACTTAGGGTTTTGATCAACTCGGTTAGGTCTCACAACTGAGTTGACTCGGATCCTAGCTAAGTTTCAACCTCGTTGAGCGAGGTTAGGGTTTGAGAAACTCCATAAGGTCTCTAACTGAGTTAACCCGGAACCTAGCTGAGTTTCCAAGCGGAGGCGGCAATGAGTGGCCGAGTGTGCCAACCCAGCAAGAGACACCCACCGTTCTCTTCCACTCTGTACCCATCGCCACCGTTCAACAGAGCCAACAACATGCTCGCCTGCTTGAACGCGTTGGACCCCAAGTGAACCGGCTCGAACCCAGACGAACCCATCCTGACTCGCCACTGAGTCAGAGACTCGTGTCGCTCAACTCGGTCCAATCCTTCACAGGCCACCACGTTCAATATCTGCCTCCCCAAGTACACCTCCGACATGACCCTGTCCTGATCACTCACCGCCGCGGCCGCCGATGACAAAGTCCCAACACCGCCGATGCCAGCACCACTACCCTCCAACGAGTCAAACAGAGTTGAATAGTAATGCAATGACTCAGTGAACCGATCCACGAAATTCATCCCATTGTGGTTCGCTTCTTGCTCGACCACCGTCAATATCTCCGGCTTCATCTCCTTCACCACGGACAACACCTTTTCGATCGCACCAGCTCGAGCCAACAATTCATGCAATTCGAACACCGAATTCACCGCCACAACCTCATCCTCTTTCAGATGAAGCATCGAGGCTTCGAGATCGGCCAAACTGTTCGCCACAAAGCCTCTGAATTCGAACTCAACATTAATTGCCTCAGCGAATTGAGCCAATTTCCAACCCACTTCCTGTAAATTGTCTGTGCCGTCGTGAGACGGCGGCCCAATTCCGGTCAAACGAAACGCCGGTGGACCGCCAGGCCGCAGAGCTAAAGCTTCCATCAGAGCCGGCCATTGCATACCCTGTTTCAAGCTGAAATCGATTACGTGAACGCGTTTCTTGTTCTCGAACGCTTCGAGAATGGCCTGATTGGCCGTGAAGTGGGCGAATTTGAGGTAAGGACAGGTCTCGTAGAAATGCATTTGAAGGAGGTCAGAGAAGGCCAAGTCCTGAGGCTGGTTCTGTGGGTACAATCGGTAGATTCGGCGGGCGAGAGCTTCGGCGAAGTAGGCGGCGACCTTCCTCATCGCGCCGGCCTGAGACACGGCGAGGGATCTGATTTGCTTGACGAGAGCTTCGGCGAGCTTGAGATTGTCTTGTTGCACAGCTTCGGCACAGGCCATGAGTGCGTGGACTAGTCTAATACCATTTTCCTGCGAGTCAACCAGTATCACAGGTCTATTACTGTGAACAATCTCGTTGGAAACACCCAAAATCCCATGTGATGTAATAGTTGATGATGAATCTGAAGAGGGTTTCAAGCGTTTGTTCGGTGGCGATGATTGGATTTGTTGCTGTGGGTAAATTGCTGGACCTGGTATGGCTTTGAGATCGTAATCACAAGATGTGAAGAATGGGTCAGAATTAGAGAGAGGATTGAGCTCGGAGATCATTGATTCGAGCCAAGTAGACAGATCAGAAGGATTGTAGTGAACGGTGTCTGAGACTAAGTGAGACAATCCATCTTCTTGAGCACTATCCATCACTTGTTCGAGCTGTTCAAGCTTCTGGGCCACTTCGGCCATCTTTGACGACTTGACCTCGTACCCCAACACGGCCAGGAGCTCATCCACTCCGGCGTCTTGTTCAGTTTGCTCCCACATCTTAGCTTTTCCGTTCGCCGACGGGGACGAATCACCGCTGTCGCCGCCTTGATAAGGAGGAGGACGGTGGTGTCGCTTCATATTTATCTTTAACTATTCTTGTGGTTCAGAGAAGCTTTTGGTGTGGATTGGGGTTTCAGAGAGACTCACAAAACAAAGAAGGGTTTCAATAGGTGAAGAATCTGAGCATATGTGGTTGGATTGGGTAAGCTTTGCTTGGTTTTTCACAAAATTTTAGTTCTTATTTTGTTTAATTTATTTATTTATTTATTTGGTGAGAATAAGTGAAGAGCGAGAGGAGGAGGAGGAGGAGAGAGAAAGCAACAGTAGAGAGAGAAACAGAAACGCTCGTGAGGGGGCTCGAGCTCTAAAACAGGTAGTGGCACAAAACCAAGCAGATAAGATGAAGAGTTGCATTGTTTTTCACGCGCTTAACAGTGTTGATAATACGCGTGGTACTCAAATCACTGTCAGTTGACTGGCCGTCGCCGTCGAAAGCATTTTAGACGGAGGACGGCAAAAGGACTAACGGAGTCAATAACGGCCTCTCTTCCTTTGTTACACACTGTCATCTCCTCTAACTCTCCAAGTGCCTTCACTCTCTCTTAAATATATATTATTTATATAACATATTTATATATGAGCAAATTACACTCACCTCTACCCTATATTGGCTTTATTACAATTATTTTTTTTTAATTTGGCATATTACACTTACCTCTTTCACTAACAGATTTTAACGGTTGTTAAAAAAAAATGTAAAATTACTGTTATGTTATTTACATTTAGGCTCCGTTTCAATTGAGGGATTTGAAATGATAAGAAGAGAAAAGAAATGAGAGGATATGTCATATTATATTTGGATAGACTTTAAAAGAAAAGAAAGGATATCCTATCCTCCCAAAAGTGGAAATATTAGGAGGGAAATGATAATGTTTAAGTAATACTTTCATACTTTCAAAACTGTCCTCAACAATTAGAAAGAAAAAATTGTTATTTCACTTATATCCCATAAATATAAAAGGATATGATAGTAATTTGGTTTTATATCCTCTCTCTCATATCTTATCCAAACAAGAATACTATCTTCTTATTTCTTTTCTCTCCTACTTATCCAAACATAAATAGAGCTTGTTATTATCCTCTCCTCTCTTTTTTTTCTCTCATAACTAATGTTATCCTTTCCTTTCTTTTCTCACGTATCTATCCAAATGGAGCCTTACCTCCCCTCTAGATTGGCTTATTACACTCACCACCCCTATCTTTTGGAATATTACACTTACTCCCTTCTAATTTGGATGTTTGTAGCAAATAACCCCTTATCGTCAACAACACTAATTATGAGTGATGGTCTAGAAAGCACGGACACTTAGGGATGCCGTGTTGGTGTCGAACAGTCGGACACTTCTCGGACACTCCTGAAATTTTTTTTTTGGACACGACGAGGTATATTTTGTAATTTTTAAAAGTGCAAAAAACCCCTAAACTTTTCAAAATTACAAAAAGACCCTTTGAACTATTTTTGTGAGCATTTCAGCCCCTCATCTTCTAAAAGTTAATATCTTGACCCCTTGAAATAACTATAATGACATATATACTATTTAATATGACTATTATGCCATTTTCTCAATAAATATAGTATTTTCTAAAATAAAAAATTTTAAAACTAAAAAATAGTTAGATAAAATTCCTAAATAATAAATTTAGAAACAAAAAAATAAAAAAGCTAATAAAACTTTATTTAACATAAAGCCATGTTAGTTTATTTGGTATTTTGTATTTATTTGTTTGTTATTAGAAAAATGAGTAATGTGCAAGATTCTAGTAGTGGGTTTGAATATAATGAACACCTTATTTGAAAATATATTAATTGCTTGATAATAAATTGAAGTATTTGTGTAATTTATTCTTTTTTTATTGTTAGATTTATGGTATTGTGAATATTGGTTAACTTGTTGAATATATATTAATATATTATTTTATAGTCATATCCTCGTCGTGTCCGTGTCTTATTTTTTTAAAATTTGTCGTGTCGCCGTATCCGTGTCGTGTCGTACCCGTGTCCTATGTCTATGTCCATGCTTCTTAGGTGATGATCAATGTTAGCATGGCCAAATTTGAAGATTTATATGACAAAAATACTCTTCAAATATTTGTAGGAAAGCTTTTGTCCTATTTTGCTTATGCAAAAAGACAAATATAACCTTAACTAAAGAAAATACATAGATCATTTCTTCTACATATTGGCTTTTCGTCTTCTCTTTCTCTCTCTCTAAATCTATTGCCAACTTTATATCTATATGCCTGTTAATATATCATTTAGTTTTAGTTCTTGTTCGTTTTCAATTATATTGATTTAGATAATGACATCATAATGATGAATGATGAAAACTAATAGATTTTGGAGTTTATCTTTCTTCTAAGTGTTTGACAGACAATTCAAACAAAATGTAATGAGTTTTGATTCTTTGAAACGTTTCAGCCTTTAGGATTTATAAAAATTTGTGCGATTGTACGTATAATGTAATTGTGACAAAATAGTTTTTAGATAAATTATTTATATAATAATAATGGTACAATTATTATTTCACATTTTTGTCATATAAATCTTCAAATTTGGTCACACCAGTATTGACCATTTCTAACAGTTAGTGTTGCTCATCTCTAACAGTTAGTGTTGCTGACGATAAGGGGGGATTTGATACAAACGTCCAAATTAGAGGGAGGTAAGTGTAATATTTCAAAATACAAGGGTGATGAGTGTAATAAGCCAATCTAAAGGGAAGGTAAGTGTAAATGACATAAGGGTAATTTTACATTTTCTGTTAACAATTGCTAAAATTTGTTAGTGAGATGGAGTAAGTGTAATATGCCAAACTAGAGGGGAGGTAACTGTAATAAAGTCAATCTAGAGGAGAGGTAAGTGTAATTTTTCCTTTATATATCAGTATTACTCTTTCCGAGAATTATAGATATACAATAGAGATATGAACATTAAATACTAGCCAAGGTGGTGATTCAGGAACTATCAGGTCTAAGACCTAAGGATTAGTCGAAAATACTAGTGCAAACTAAAATAAATATATTAGAACATAATGTCAAATTAAATAATATTGATATATTATTATATAAACAAAAAAATATTTTGGTGATTTTATTATATTACTATCATGAATGTAATCACCAATTTAGTGCTTCAAATTAGATGGATGATGTTTTTGTTTTATAAAACTTTATATTATTTTTCTAATTAACCTATAACATGTTTTAAAATTACATTTGAACTCCAATTTTTTAAAAAAACAATTGGAAAACTATTGTCCCTGATGGGGTGTTTGACTCCTAATATGAAACGGATGACGTGAAAAAGAAGAATGCTTTGACCAAGACTGATTATCTCCAAGTGGGAAAGAAAAGCTGAAGAGACAGGGTTTTAGTAGGATACATCCTCACTTCATCATTCTAAATACAAGATGATCAATATACCAAGGTACGCAATTAATACCCTTTGAGTTCCTTTACAGCTTAAAAAAAATCCTTTCAATTTCTGAGTTGATCGTCGGAGCGTAATCTGCCGGCACCGCACCGGTGCCCTCTCGATTACCCTTCTCTTGTCCTTTTTTTACAGGTTGGCATTTGACCAGTTCGGGGTGGATTTTTGCTTCATCAGTTGGCGCCTTCTGTGGAAACCAATCACAAACTTGATTGTTCTATACGAATCATATACGAAGCATGATGCATCTACGATCTGGGTTAGAGACTACAGCCATACGAGACCCTCCTGCACAGGGCCCTCTTGCCGGCCACAATCCTCCAGCGTAGGACCTTCCTGTCAGTCATAATCCTCCAGCCGCACAGGATCCTCCTGTCAGCCATGACCTTCCTGGCTACAATGTGCCAGCTGCAGGACAGGGAGGTATGCAACCCCCTGGACAGATGGACTTCCCTGGGGCACGCCCCAAAATCCCAAACGACCAGGGATGGATCGCAGCATTGGAATGCCAGGTCAGAAACTTTAATCAAAGTTTGGCCCAGATACTCTAACAAAATGCGGCAATTCTGCAGCGCTTCCCTCTTGTGGCGCCGGTACCATCGCCAAGTCACCTTAGATATGTTGATCCAGAAGGGGATGGTATTGGGTGAAATAGTGAAGTCCCAACGGATAACGCAGCTCAGAGCCAAGTAAGAGGTGGAACGAACCCCACTCACCTAGTCCCACTCGAAAAGAACAAACCCATGGAGACTCAGGGCACCCGGGGGAAACTACCTATTATAACATAGAGATGCAGGACCTCAGAGTTAAGGTAGAAAGCAAGGCCCACGCCATAAGGGGGAAGGGCCCTGCTACAGTAGAGGATCTGGTCTAGCAAACCAACCTCCCTTTCTCTGCGGGGATAATGAACTGTCCTTTGTCCAACAAGTTCAAGATATTCACCCTTGAAAGCTTTGATGGGACCAAGGACCCGCTAGATCATCTGCAGACCTACAAGGCTCTGATGCACCTCCAAGGAATATCGAATGAAATCATATGTAGAGCTTTTCCTATTACATTAAAGGGTTTTACCCGGTCATGGTTTAACAACTTGAAGTCGGCATACGTACGTTCCTTCAAAGAACTAAGCCAATTGTTCATAGGCAATTTTATTGTCACCCGAAAGCACAAAAAGTCCGCCACCTATCTCCTGAACGTAAGACAGACTAAGGGGGAGTCATTGCGAGACTACATTAACCGATTTAATAGGGAGATGTTGTATGTCGATGCTCTGGATGATAAGGTGGCAGTTACTGCATTCATGGGGGCCTACTATCTTCAAAGTTCTTGTACTCAATTTCCAGGCACCCTCCAGAAAGTATGTCTGAGCTACTCGTGAAGGCCCAAAAGTACATGAATGCAGAGGATGCCCTTGATGTGAGAAAGGCAGACAGGAAAAGGGGGGATAGTCCGGTGAGGAAGATAGAGACCCTAAGTACGGCAGAATGTCACGGGAGTAGATTGATAAAGTATCGCATCGTGATAAAGGATTCAACACCTTTACCTAAACACATTAATGAATCAAATCCTCCTCTATATCCAAGATGACCCGGCTATTGCCTGGCCCCCAAAACTAAGAACCGATCCATCCAAGAGGTCCCGCGACAAGTATTGCAGGTTTCATCGTGACCATGACCACGATATAAATGAGTGCATAGACTTAAAAAGGCAGATTGAAAGTCTAATTTGTAGGGGCCAACTACAAAGATACGTGGCTGGAGATGAGAGGGGAACACGGAACCGCCAATGGGATGGGGATGGTAAAGATTACAACACTCAAAAAAATCATCTATTGAGGGAAATCAGAGTTATCTCTGGTGGACTTGGAGGAGACAGGGGGCATATTGACTAAAACACTAGACGGGAGGCAGTTGGCCTATCTTTGGAATACTAAGCATTTGAGGAAGTGCCACCAGTAAGACTTTCTTTTAAAAGTTGCATTTCTTTAATAATTATAACTGAAACTCAGTTTGATATCGAGCCTTAGGATGACAGCTCCGAGGTTTTTGCTCGAATAATTCTCTATTTGTTACTAAAATATCAATAGCAGTTCTTTTGTTTCAAAATATGTTTTTATAACTAAAACAAAAAGTAAATACACAACCCTACGGGGATACACCTCCAATGAGGGCCTTTAATGAAAAAGGCAGGATGGATGAATTTTGAGAACATTGTTAAAATAGCCTTACGTGGGCACAACCCTACAGGGATACACCTCCAATGAGGGCCTTTCATAAAAAAAGGCGGGATGGATGAATTCTAAGAACATTGTTAAAATAGCCCTACGCATGACTAACCCTATAGCCCTACGGGGGCACACCCCACGGAGACACAACCCTACGCATGGCTAGCCCTACAGCCCAACGGGGGCACAGCCCTATAGGGACACAGCCATATGGGGGCCAACCCAACTATGGGGACACGACTTTGTAGGGACACACCTCTTTAAAGGGCCTTTAATAAAAAGATGGGATAATTAATCCCGAGAAACATTATCAACCGACCTTATGGGGGCACAACCCGTTAAAAGAAATTTTATCAAATGGTGGGTAAGTCCCGCCAAGGTTGTCGCATGGCTTATCAAGAGCTGTGCCATGAAGTTTATTAGTTAAAATTTATTAACCAAGTGAGTCATTGGGATAATGGTTAGGGTGAGACCATTAGAGTTTATTAACTAAGGTTCGATTCTTCAAAGTGACAATTATTATATATATATATATATATATATATATATAAATCGGGTTCCTATATACCGGCCTGACCAAAAGCCGAGCCCAGGAAGAAATCGATCCGACCAAGCGGCTGGCCTAAGAAAAAACTGGCCCGATCAAGTGGCAGGCCTAAGAAGAAATCGACCCATCTTGAGCACGACCAAGGCCACGCGCCAGACGAGTGACCCATACTCATGCGGCCGACGCGCATGGCCAAGGCCACGCGCCAGACGCGTGACCCATACGCATGCGGCCGACGCGCACAGCCAAGGCCACGCTGCAGGCACGAGACTAAGGCCAAGCACCAAGCGCGCAGCCCACAAACGCGAGGCCAGGGCCAAGTGCCAACCCACGCGCGCGGCTAAGGCCAAGTGCCAGGCGCGAGGGCCCACCACGCGCGGCTAGGGCCAAGCACCAGGCACGCAACCCATGCTCACGTTTAAGTCCAGGCCAGCAAAAAAAAAAGTAGGCCGGACCGGTGGTTCAAGTATTCATTTAAACACTGACCAAAGTGTTCCTAATGTCTGACAAACGGCCATCATGAACAGGGGGCATCTGATAGGGTGTTTGACTCCTAATATAAAATGGATGACATGAAAAAAAAGAATACTTTGACCAAGACTGGTTATCTCCAAGTGAGAAAGGAAAGCTGAAGAGACAGGGGTTTAGTAGGACACACCCTCACTTCGTCGCTATAAATACAGGACGGTCAATATACCAAGGTACGCAATTAATACCCTTTGAGTTCCTTTACAGCTTTAAAAAAGCACTTTCGATTTCTGACTTGATCGTCGGAGCGTAGTCGGCCAGCATTGCACCGGTGCCCTCTCAATTACCCTTCTCTTGTCCTTTTTATAGGTTGGCGTTTGACCAGTTCAGGATGGATTTTTGCTTCATCAGTCCCAAATAGTGTCTCATCTGTGTCCACATTGAGTCCAAATGTGTGTTCGAATAGTGTCCAATCAAAAAGAAAAATATTCAAATTTCAAAACAGTTCTAGACTTGTTGATCACATGCTCGATCATACACATTCTAGAGAATGTCTCTACTTTTCTTATATTCTTTTTTTTTTCTCTCTTTTTGCCTTCTTTCATTGAATTGGCTTTACATTTTGATATAAGAAGTGACAACAAACTCTCAAGCAAAAGAACAAACAAAGATATACCTTGTTGCTGGACTTTTAAGTATATTTTTTATATTAAAATTTTTACTCCATTAGATTTTAAAATTTGAGTTGAGTTGAATGGTTTTAAAAAATTATTCCACCCTGCCTTGTGTCGTTCGTGTCCTTAAAGTATTCGGGTTGTGTCCATCTCAAAAAATAATTATTTAAAATACGAAAACTTTTAGCCGCGTCGAACACGTGTCTGGACTTTATCTTCAACGTATCCATCTATAAACCCGTGTCATTATCGCAACTTCAAGAAAGTGTCCATGCTTCTTAGACTACAGCCATGGAAGACTCTCCATGATTTTTAGCTAGAGAACTCTCTCTCTCTTTGGAGGTCCAATTTCACCTTAGTTAGTACTGTACCACACCATCAGGGCCATGTGAATGTGAAACATATCTAGATCCAGAACTTTTGGTGGTCCCCATTCCAATCTTAGCGGTCGTTGCTGCATTTCTATTTTTAGCTATAAATGGATCAGAAGCCATCCATACATGGTGTCCATTTGCTTAACAGTTGTCTTAGAACATCTACCAACTGATCCTTAGAGGGCACATATGGTATGCAAATCAAACCACTCTCAAGTTTCTCCTTAATAAAGTGAAGATCAACCTCAACATGTTTTGTTCTATCGTGTTGAACTTAATTATGGACTATGCTAATGGCTGCCTTGTTATCACAATACAATCTCATTGGTGCTTCACATGGTACTCTCAAGCCTTGGAGTAACTTTTTGAGCCAGAGTAACTCATATATTCCATGGGCTACTGCTCTAAACTCTGCCTCTGCAGTACTCCTTGCAATAACTGATTGTTTCTTGCTTCTCCAAGTGACCAAATTACCTCTCACAAAAGAACAGTAACCTGATGTTAACCTTCTATCAATGACACTTCCAACCCAATCTACATCGGTGTAAGCCTCAACATGAAGTCTATTGTTTTTCTTGAACATCAATCCTTTCCCTGGACTTCCTTCAAATACTTCAACACACAAAAAATTGCCTCAAGATGCTTATTTTTTGGAGAATGCATAAATTGGCCAATCACACTTACTGACAAATAAATCAATTTCCCTACCAATTTTTGGTATATCTCTAAATCAACATTTTGATCCTCCTCTAAAAGACCCAATTTATACGCTGGATCAATGGGAGTCTCGACTGGCTGGCAGCTTAGCAGTCCTATTTCTTCAAGTAAATCCAGTGTATATTTCCTCTATAAAACAAAAATTCCTTCTCGTGATCTATCAAACTCCATCCCCAAGAAATACCTCAAAGACTTGAGTTATTTAATCTCGAATTTCTTGGCTATGAACCCTTTCAACTTTTCTAGATATACTAGATCATTGCTTATGAGGATATATAATATCATCAACATAGACTATCAAGATTGCAACCTTACCTTCATTTGAGTGTTGATAGAACATTGTGTGGTCTGCCTGACTTTGACCAAAACCATAACTATTAACAGCCTCTGAAAAATGATCAACCAAGCTCTTGGTGACTGTTTCAATCCATAAAGTGATTTCTCCAGCTTACATACTTTGTTGCTCCCAAGCTTCTTCTCAAATCCTGGAGGTAGAACCATATAAAATGCCTCTCTCCACTCACCATTCAAGAAGGCATTATTCACGTCCAGTTGTTGTAGAAGCCAATCTAAATTGGCTGCAGGTGACAAAAGAACCCTTATTTTATTTAGTTTAGCAACTAGAGGAAAGGTCTCTTAGTAGTCAATCCCATAGATTTGTGTAAACCCCTTCGCAACTAACCTTGCCTTTTATTTTTCAATAGGCCCATATGGATTGTACTTCATAGTAAATACCCATTTACACCCCACAGGTTTGGAATCCCTTGGTCTATCCACAATCTACCAAGTTTTATTCTTCTCAAGCGCCTTCATTTCCTCTAGGACTGCATTCTTTCATTCTGGAACATACAAAGCTTCCTGAATATCTTTTGGAATGGAGACACTAGATAGATTAGTAGTAAAAGCCTTCATAGAGGATGATAGGTTATGATAAGAAACATCTTTTGATATAGGGTGTTTAGTACATATCCTAATACCTTTTCTAACAGCTATAGGAACATTCAATATAGGACTAGAAATATTATTAGCAGGTGTTGAAGTAGGAGGAAGAGATTCAGGAGCTGACATACTTGTATTTTCCAGGTTACCTGCACACAGGTTAGATGGTTGATGTACTGCAATAGTTGGACTTGACTTCTTCTGACCTGTCTTCCTCCTAGAGTAAACAAGCTTCTCAGGGCAAGTAGGTTTTATATCTCCCACTAAAGGATATTGAGTTAAAGGCATAAAAGAATTAGTTAAAGGTAGGGATGTTTCAACATTTGATTGCAAGTTGTCAACAAGGGATTCATGTAAAATAACGGGTAGAGAGGAAGTAGAATCCGAGACAAAAGTCCCAAAAATCTTATAATCACAAAAGATCTCCCCCTGAGGAGAAGTTTTATCAAAAAAAGATTTATTTTCAAAGAAAGTGACATCCATACTAATAAAAAATCTTTTTGAAGTTGGGGCATAACACTTATACCTTTTCTGAGTAGAAAAATAACCCAAGAAAACAAATTTAATAAATCTAGGATCCAATTTTGACCGAAATTGTTTATGGACATGAACAAAGGCTGTACACCCAAAATTTTTCAAAGGAATTGAATTCACAAGCTTATTTTCAAGAAAACTTTTTGAGAAACACTCTAAAGGAGTTTGAAATTTTAAAACTCTAGATGGCATATCGTTTATCAGATAAGTTGCAGTAAGAACTGTTTCACCCCACAAATACTTAGGTACACCCATAGTAAACATAATAGCCCTAGCCACTTCTAAAAGATGTCTATTTTTACGTTCGACTACTCCATTTTGTTGAGGAGTATCTACACAAGATAATTGATGAACAATACTCTTTTCTCTTAAAAAATAACCAAGAACAGAATTGAAATATTCTCTCCCATTATCAGTTCTCAAAATTTGAATTTGAGTTTGAAATTGTGTTTGAACCAAGTTATAGGAATCCTTAAATATCCTATTAGTTTCAGATTTCTCTTTCATGAAGTAAACCCAATATATTCTAGTATGATCATCAATAAAAGTGATAAACCACTTAGATCCTGACACATTTGAAATTTTCAAGGGACCCCAAATATCACTGTGAATAAGAGTGAAATGTTTAGATTTTTTTGTAGGGTTACACAGGAAAAGGTGAACGATTATGTTTAGCCAATTGACAACTTTCACATTGAAAAAATATTGAATTGTTATTCTTAAACAAGGTAGGAAACAAATGTTTCAAATAAGATAAACTTGGATGGCCAAGTCTAAAATTTCATAACATAATAGGATTTTCAATGGAAAAAATAGAACGACTACTTGCAGTTTGAGCTTGTTTTCTCTATGAGGAATCTTGGTTGAAGTAATAAAACCATACACTTCCTTAGCACTGCCAATCATCTTCCCCGAGTGTGTATCTTGAAATTTATAAGAAGGTGAAAATAGCACACTACAATTAGAATCTTGTGTGATTTTATTGACAGACAAGAGATTACAAGTGAGATTTGGGACATGAAGAACAAACTCAAGAACAAGAACATCAGATAAAGAGATTGAACCTTTTCCTGCAATTGAAGAGAAAGTACCATCTGCAATTCTAATCTTTAAATTTCCAAAACAAGGTTTATATGATGAAAAAAGATTGAATTGACTAGTCATATGATTAGATATACCTGAATCAATGATCCAAGATTTTGGACAACAAATGGAACTTAGAGCTTTGGAAATAATACCTTGATGTGCTATAGTGCAAGAAGGATTAGAAGGGAATTTGTTGAACATTTTTTTTAGGAGTTCAAATTGTTCCTTGCTGAACAAAGAAGACTCATTACTACAAATCTCGGTCAGTGCTTGACCTCTGTCCCTTACAGTTAAATGGCTTCCCATGGAGTTTCCAACAAGTCTCTCTTGTGTGCCTAGGTTTATTACAGTAGTCACACCATCTCCCCTTATCATCAGTGTTTTTGTTCCAGCCTATAGCAGCTACACCAACTTCTGGAGCAGAATGTTCGATAGCAGCAACCTACAAAGCCGATATTTCAGAAATTGCTGCAGGCATTGCTGCAGAACCCAACATAACTGATTTCCTATTTTCCTCCCTTCGGACCTCTGAAAACACCTCACAAACTATTGGTAGAGGCTCCTTCCCAAGAATCCTACCACGAACATCATCAAGGTCGACATTCAGACCAGCCAAAAACTCGAATACCCTATCCTTTTCCACAGTTTTTTTTATACAATGCAGAAATATTGGACAGGATCATTCTATGTCATAATACTAGTCAAGCTCTTGCCATAAATTCTGCAGCCAATTATAAAACTTGGTCATAGTCATCTCTCCTTGTTTAGTGTCTCTAATTTTTGTTTTAACCTCATAGACTTGGGCTGAGTTACCCAAATCTGAAAAGATTGCTGACACTAAGTCCCACACGGCTTTGGCAATGGGTAAAAACATATGGTTCTGACCAATGGTTGACTCCATAAAATTAACCAGCCACGATATGATCATGCTATTCTCAACATCCCATACTGCATAAATTGGATCCTTTTTATTAGGAGCTATTTTTGTACTAGTCAAATATCCAATCTTTCCATGCCCTCTAATGAACAGCTTCACAGATTGAGACTAGCGAAGAAAATTTCTCTCATTTAGAAGTTTAGTAGTGATTTGTGAATTAGATCCTGCTATTTGGGACTTTTTTTGGGATCTATTGATAGTATCAACTACTGTGTCCATGGAATAACAAATAGACACAAAGGAAAGAAAAATAGCATAAGCTAAAAAAAATTGTGTTGTCTACTAGGATCAGATCAACACAGGAAGAAATTTAAGCTCTCCCAGTAGGGGATGACTCTGATACCATGGATGCAAGATGAATGAATATTTTCTACTTTCAAATCTCAAATAGGTACAATACATGAAGTATAAATAACCTAAGTCAGTTGAAACATCCTCCTAGCTATACACACATATATTCCTAAAAGTTAGGAGTATTTTAAAAATAAAAAAAATAAACATTTGAATAAGTAACAAACATTTGAATAAGTCTAACTAACTCATAGTTTTTAGGGAATCGTAAACAATATATATAGGTATATTCAAAGGTGTATTTTAGTCCATTAGACATGGTTAAAAGGGTAAATTTAGTATTCAAATGGGTTATGTCAAAAGTCAAATTGCAGCATGGTCATTTCACCATCAAAAAGTGCTATGACATGTTGTACTTTTGATAGGAGGGGGTGTATGTGATATAGGACAATGTTGGTGACGAAAATTCACAAAGTTGTAGTCGTGTGTCAATACATCAAACCTCAGGAGGTGTCAATGATATTTACCCTATTAATTTTTAAGATAAAAAAATAAATAAAATACACTTTAAAAACAATTTCATATTTCACAATTATTGCAAAAAATATATTATACACTATAATGTACCTTTTAATTTATGGAATTATGTGCACTATAGTAAATGAAATCGTGTTATATTTGAATTTTTGGGAGAAAAAATCATTTTAGATTATCACATTTGTGACAAAAGGTACAATATGTTAGGATTTTTTTTTTTTTTGTATTTTATTGTATACACTATAATAATTAAAGTTTTTTTTTTTTTTTAAAGAAAGCTTTAGTTATGAGATTTTTTTTATTAACCACTTAATTGAGATTTTTAAAAAAATAAATGAACTTCTCAATAAATTTTTTAATACAACAACCAATAGAAAGAACTCTTAATAGTCTTACTCCAATAAATAGCATCGTGTGCACCTATATTCAACTAACCTTTCTTTCATGATAATTGATCTCTTTTTGGTGAGTCCATTAGGTTGTTGGAATTATTATACTAATTTACCTATTTTTAGTGGACTCATTAGCTTGTAGTTATTATGGTATAGAAGTATTTAATTAGTAATATCTATATAGGGTCCTAACCAGGATCATTATTTTTGTTTCACAATTATTTGCGCTTTTTATGGTTTTTCAATTATCCTTATAAATTTGTGCTAAAATTAAAAAGAAAAATATGATCAGCCCTTAAAAAAAAAAAATTAACAGCTAACTTTAGAGTGTTAAAAGTTTAAGCGATAATTGTAAATTGAGAATTTTTTTTAATATTTTATTAACTTTTAATTGTTCTTACTGTCACTATTGACATTTAATTTTTAAGTAATATTCAACATTGACTATCAAACATACTTAATTGGTAATTAAAAAAAAAACCCCAATAAATCCAAAATCATAAAAACTCAACTCAACTGAGCTGAACTTGTAAACCTCCTAAACCCTTGACTCAGTTGGGACCCATAATTTCATAAATATAAATGTGGGCAATCGCCTTCTCCCAAACAGAGGCTTCATTCAAAGTAATAAAGACCCACTGTAACATTTTGCCCACCAATTAGTTATAAACATATATATGTTTTGACAATTTTTTTCTAAACATTCGAATGTTTTGATCATTTTTATTAAAAAAAACTTTTCACACCTGCCATCTATAAGTGGGCCTCACACACTACTGTGTGTATTGGCTTAAATAGCTGAACTCTTTTTATTATACCATTTTTTAAAAATTAATCAGTGAACTTTCATTTGAAATTTATAAACAATGACTTAGCAATCTTTCATGAGGGAAAAAGGTGCACCAATCTATATATATATATATATTTTTGGATAAAATGCTCTAACACCTCTCCAAGTTTCCTTTAAGGGTAAATTACCTTGACCTCCCCTCAGATTTTCTTTAATTACCCGTAGATTAAACTTTTTGTATTCTTTCTCTGACACCCCTTACAAACTAATGATTCATCAATTGTACTAACTAATGTTGTGCTTTTACCGTTGTGCCCTCAATTAAAGTGAGGAATTACACTGCTTTGTTTTTCAAGTAACAGACGTCACTTTTAAATTTCCAAAATGCATCAACCCATTTCTTCTCTATCTTCTCTCTAAACTCAAACAAACCCTAGCCCTCCCATATCTCTCTCTCGTTCCACCTCTCTCTCCACCACCCATGTCCACCACAAACCCTAACAAAAAAACCCTACCACGACCCTCTAATCTAGCATCCCCCAATACAACCACCAACGGCCAGATTTTCATCGCCATCTACTTCCTCTCTTTCTTCAATGGCCTCTTCCTCTTCACCCAGTACCCTACCCTAGCCTTAGCCCTTGAATCCATCCTCCCTCTCCTTAGCCTCTACAAGTCTGTGCCTTACGTGAGCTTTCTCACCTTCTTCGAACTCTACGCCGCATTCAACGCAATGCAGGTGGTGGTGCCGCTCTTGCTCCTATGGATCTTCATCTTAAGTCGTGACGAGTCGGTTCAATTTGATGGTGATGAGTCATATATTTGTGTTTAGAGTGTTATGCATTGTTTATAACTTGGTGTTTTTCAGTTCTGAGTCAGAGCCCCATTTGCCATTTGTTGCATATGCTGCTGGTAGACAAATGTAATGTGATCATTTTTTTCTTAAATTAATAGGGTTTATATTTTTCACTGTGATTTTGTTACTTTTTTCTGGATTTATGAAAGTAGGGCTTGTCAATTTCCTTAAACATAATTAAAAGGGTTATGTTTGTCACTGTAATTCTATTTTTTTTTGTTCCTTCTATTTTTGTGATTTATGAAGTTAGGGTTTGCCAATTTTCTTAAACTAAAACGGTGTATGATTAGCCTGGTAATTTTATTTTATTTTTATATATTTTTATATGAAGCTACGGTTTATCAATTATGGCTATGAAATGAGTTTGCAGGAGTTGAATATTAATAATGGAGAGAACTACATATATTTTACATGAATTGGTGGTGTTTCTATTGATTGAAAGTTAGTGACTTTGTAAAACAGTAAACTATAGTGTGTTCGTCTGTTAGAGAGAGAGATAAGATAAAAGATACATGTGTTTCACATGAAGGTAATGAGGGTAGTTTAGGCATTTATATTTTTGATATGACCTGATTTTAACAGGCCTAACAGTTTATTTGACGGCAGGGGTGGTCAGGATTAGGTCAACTAAACTTCAAGGGAGGTTGACCGCTATATTTTGAAAAGTTTAATCTGTAGGTAATTAAAGAAAACCTGAGGTGAGGTCAGGGTAATTTACCCTTCCTTTAATTGTTCACGGAGAATTTTTGTGTCAAAAATAGTTCTAACACCCTCTATTAGAACTAACAGCCATTTGTTTTTAACGATTTATATGTTTTTACCATTATACTCTGTAATGTACCCAAAATGAAAAAAGTCATTTTTGTCTCTACTTCTAAACTAATTTCTCTACTTCCTCACAAGAAATTCAAATCCCTAATTTTCACCCATTTTTGCAAACTCTCAAACTTGATCCACTACATATCTGTCCTGTTTTATCAAATCAATCATAGGGCTCTTAATTTATACATCAACCAAAGTTTAATACACCAAAAATCTAAGAGTTTTACAGATTGAGGAAGTTATATTCACACACACACACATACACACACACACACACACACACACACACACACACACACACATATATATATATATATATATATATCATCGTAGCAAAAATGAATCTATGGTAGTGGAGGACGCCCCAATCTTTCCCAACGGTGACGTAAAGAGAAGCATATCAGAGTTGGCTTTGGAGGAGCTCTCAAGCAAACTGTTTTTGAGATCGCCTAGAAAGATGAGAAAATCGGTGAAATTTGGACTCCCAGAGCTTGAGTTTTCGCCACTACTGGCTCTCTCTTTGTAGTTGAAGACAACGACAAAATCCTCGTCGACATTTGCACCGACGATCTCATCTTCCCTTTCAAAAATTTGGTCAGTGCCCTTCTCTCTCTACATATACATACATATATATATATATATATACTCACTATAGTGTACTCTCTCTCTCTACATATAAATATACATATATACTCACTATAGTGTACTTGAGGTGGTGACCTAGTGTGGCCTCGTCAGAGTCGACAACGGCAGTTGACGGTGGCTTCTGTGTACTGTCTCTATCTATATATGATTATATACACAATTATATATATATATATATATATATACAACATGAGAAATGAGAGTTGCAAATTGGAGTGAGTTTAAGTAGCATCATTAAGGGTATAAAGGTCTAAAGATTTGAGCCTAAAATTGTAATTTTAAATAGGAAGGGTAGTTTTGGCATTTCAATTTTTAAAATTAGTTTACTTTTGACTGGTGTGATGGTCAACTAATAGGGGGGTGTTAGGACAAGGTTAACTAAACCTGAGGGAAGTTGATTACCTTTTTTGACACAACTATTTTTTTTGTAAACAATTAAAGGAAACTTAGGGGGGTGTTAGAGCATTTTACCCCCTTTTTTTTTGTAATTAAATGTGCACCAAGTTTTTGATCCATCAATAACAATTTTTTATGAAATACAACTATTAATGGCTTACCGCCCACTTATAATTTTTCAATCATCCAACAATAATTATTTGAAACACGGATTTATGGGCTTAATTTCTTTGAATTCAATCAAAAGTAATTTTTTTTTTGTTAAAATTCTTACCATTTAGTCATTAGAAGATCAACACGCATCAAAAAAATTACTCATGTTGTTTTGGAAGCACCAAATCGGCATCTTGTATTTTAAATTAAAGAACTAATTTTTTTGCAATTTTAATTTTAAAGCGTGGATTCGATGTTTAGGTATTTACCTTCTATTGAAATTGAAAAAATTAGAATAAAAGTTTACAATTTTACCTAAACTTATGCACATTCAATCTATAAATGAATCAATCATAGGGGTGATTCAAGTCCTTTCTTGTCTTGTAACCACGAAAACTTATCCACAAAGCTATACTATATAGTATATACAAACAAAAAGAATTATTACTTGATTAAATTGAATAAAGAGAAAGAAGTACTTACTTGCATTTAATACACTAGGTATTAGTTACAAGTCTCATCATTTAATTTCTTGAATTGTAGAAACCTACCCTTGTCCTACAATGTCAATTGTCCTTCAAATAACTTCCAAATAACCACCAATAACCACCCTTTGGTCCTCTCTTAAGTGTCATGTGTCATTCTAAATGCATGTTCTTTAAGGAGACACTTATACCTCATACATGTTAAATACCATGTAATATTCAATAAAAAATTTCTATTATTAAGTATATATATTTAAAAAATAAATTTTGATGTAGTATCCAACTTTTACAAATAACTTTCTTAAATTCCTTAGAATTATTTGAAATTCATTCGATTTCACGACTCCCATCTACATACGTGGATTAACATGAGCTTTTGTGAATAATAGCAAAGAGAGTGAATCTCCGTTTAGTATAAATGCATAGTATAGAGCATTTGCTAATGTCACTTCTGAGTTTTTGTGACTACGATGACTCCTTTTGGACATTAAAATTTCTTCATCCACTATGACTCCTATATATTGTTATAATAGGAGTGTTATTCAATCACATTGCACACAATGATATATTTCATAAGCGAACAAAACATATTGAAATTGATTGTCATTTTGTTCGTCGTCATATTTTTCAGAATGTCTTGCAGTTTTGATCCTTCACTTCACAAAATTAGAAATGTGATATTTTCACCAAATCACTACCAACATGTCATTTTTGAGAGATTGTTTTCAAACTTAAGATGATTTAATATAATCCATTTTGAATTTGAAAGAGACTCTTATATTATATTGTATATTAGGGTTTCCTACTGATATCATCACCTACCCCCATTCCATACATAGGGTTGCTTGTGCTGAAAACTTAACCCAATACCTTGCCCTATAAACAAGCAAGTATACATTGTATTATTCATTCATTCAATATTGAGATTAATTCTAACTTTTTCTTTCTCTGATACTTATAACATGAACAAAGACTAACAATATGTAAAACATTTGTAGTTATTTTGCAGAACATAACTACTCTTTTTAATTATTTGCACAAAGTCTCATTTAGATTTGATTATTTATGTGTATACACACACACTGTGTAATTGAATTGGTTATGAGTGAAGCATGTAGCCATTGCTGCAAGTGTTCAACCTGACCCACCAAAGTCCAAACATCTGCCAATTTGAAAACAGCAACTGTATCACACAACAAGATTAAAAGCCAGCACATGCCTATCCAACTTGATTGGACAACACTGTCAAAAGGGCACTTGAATCAATTATTTCATTTTTCAGGGAATCAAAGAAGGGGTCCTCACTTGAGCTATATATCCATATATCACCCATATCATATGATATATATGGCAGTTGCTCAATTTCCCTAAAGATTTTAAATATAAAAATTATGAATTTCATGAAAGTAGTAAAAGAGAAGGTCTCATGCCAGTTTATAATGATGGCAGATAATATTTATTTTCACTCATTTTACCTTTAGAAAAAAAAGCATCATTGTAGTACATTGTCAATGGACAATGTACATTGCAGTAACAACCAATGAGGACTGAAGATTCATTGCCATTTCATGAGTTTGAGTGACTTGAAAGTTGAGACCAGTCTTGAACATAGGTCAAGGTTAAAAATCACTCCAATAAAAAAAAGAAAATTACAATTATGGTTAGTATAGTTGTAGTTATTTACCAATCAACCTATCCCATAATAATTATAAAATTAATAAGAAAGTATTATTTGGCTGTGATAATTTAAGACCATTCTAGAGGAGATATTAATCTAAGAAGTACGGACACGGACATGGGACACGGGTATGACATGGACACGGCGACACGACAAATTTTAAAAAAACAGAACACGGATACAGCAGGGATACGGCTATAACATAATAATATATTAATATATATTTAACAAGTTAACCAATATTCACAATACGATAAACTAACAATAAAAAAAAAAATACACAAATACTTGAATTTATTATCAAGTAATTAATGTATTTTCAAAATGAGTGTTTTCATTATATTCAAACCCACTACTAGAATATTACACATTACTCATTTTTCTAATAACAAACAAATAAATTTAAATACAAAATACCAAACAAAATGACATGGCTTTATGTTAAATAAAGTTCTATTGGCTTTTTTTATTTTTTTTTGTTTCTAAATTTATTATTTAGAAATTTTATCTAACTATTTTTATTTTTTAAAATTTTATTTTAGAAAACACTATATTTATAAAGAAAAAGGCATAATAGTCATATTAAATGGTATATATGTCATTATAATTCTTCCAGTGGGTCAAGATATTAGCTTTTAGATGATGAGAGACTGAAATGCTAAAAAAAAAATAGTTCAAAGGGGTCTTTTTGCAACTTTGGATGGAAAAGTTTAGGAGTTTTTTGAACTTTTAAAAATTACAAAATGTACCCCGCCGTGTTCCCTGCGTGTCCTATCCGTGTCCTTGCCATGTCCCCACCGTGTCCCCCGCATGTCTTATCCGTCTCATTGTTGTGTCCTCCGCGTGTCAAAAAATAAAAAATTCAGGACACTTCTAAGGAGTGTCCGACACGTGTTCGAGGAGTGTTTGAGAAGTGTTCGAGTATCCGACACTGGTACAACACTCTTATATGAAGTGTTTATGCTTTCTAGATATTAATAATAAAAATTTATTTCTATGTAAAAAAAATAGAAAGGAAAAATGGTGGGTGTAGTTGCATTTATTACACTGTTTCGTAAAAATTTGTGAAATCAATGAAAATTATATTATTAGTTTTGTTAAATTTAAGGTTACTATCATCAAATCAAATGAGAAATTATTAATGTAATTCTGAATCAATCAGAATGTGACGCAATCTAATTTGAAATAAAATTGACATGCTTACTTATGTGTCATACTCTAATTGACCCGACCAAAACCAATGTACCTTATAAATTTTCATCATCAAAACCTTGACTTGAGTGACATGTCTTCCACATCTTCAAAGAAGACGTTGATGATGTGTGATGCATATATATATATATATATATATATTCTTTTGAGGTTACTCTAAAGCCCCCCAGATTAAGGTAGGGTTGTAGAATACCTCAAAAAAATAAATAAAAATAAAAATTCAAATGAGTCATTGAATAAATCTTTCTATTGGACATAGAGCTAAAGAAAAAAATACACTAGAAAATTGAGTGTTAAAATTCCATTGTCTGAGAAAAAAGGAAAAAATAATGGTTGAAGTCTATTCGGTGAATATAGTTGCATTTTTTAAACACATTGCTAGTTACAAATTTTGAATTCATTATAAATTTATCTACTAAAATATAAAATAAAATTGAGGTTACTCAAAAGTCTAAATCCCAGGAAGGTGGAGTAGTGGGATACCAATAATAGGAAATAAACAAAAAAAATAATTAAAAAAGAGGTCATTCTCGAGAAAACAGGAGTGTTGAAATTCTATCATCTAAGAAAAAGAACAAAAAGAAAAAAAAAATGGTGGTTCAAGTCAATTTGATGAATATACATGATTTATATATTTAAGTTACGATCTTTCTAATAGTTTAAGTTTTTAGATTAGATGATTCTTAAAATGGTATTATAGCCTATAAGCTTCTGGTAGTCTTCGTTGTCCATCAAATTGAAATACATGTTGAACAAAAAAAAAAAATTACTCGTAAAGAGACTTGTTAAAGAATTTATATATTTAAATTACACATTTTTTAACCTCCTAAATTTTTAGATCAGATGATTGTTAATATATATATATATATATATATATATATAGCTGCGTCTTTCACACAATATATCCACTACAAAATTTGAAACTAATGATCAATAATGTTACGAGTTGCATCATTTATTCTTAGAATAATCGAATACTACGATCAGTTTCAGGTGTTGCTACAAAGTTTAGATCAATAGCTTCTTAACATATGGAAGTAGTTATATATATATATATATATATATATATATATATATCATTATCAGATGGCTTCTCAATCATAAGCCAAAAAATCAATCTATATATATATATAGAAGCCATCTGATAATGTACTTGATCGGTATTTAAGCACATTTATTTCCTATATATGCAAAATCTTTAAGGACATTTATTTCGTATATATGCAAAATCTTGAAGGAGATATCACCTATGTTCCATCGACCCTAGCTTTCTCCAAACATAGACTGAGACTCTTTATGATCCACTTTTTGATACATCAATGTCATCTTAGGACCACAAGTGGGACCACAGGACAATTATGTTTTGCTCTCATTTTAGGCACGTTAGGAAAGTAAAGAAGGAAAGAGAACATAACAACCATGGTTCACCATTGTGGGAGTGGATTTAGACCAACTTTTTTAACTTGGCATGTAAGGTTTAAAATGTACATAAATTTTGATTGTAGAATCTAATGAATATGAAATTTTAATATTTTTTGTTGAATTTTTAAAGATGATTTAATACAAGTAATGATTAGTTGGCACTAAAAACTTAATAATTTAGAATTGTTACTAAATTAATTAATGAGTAATAATAGACTTTAATGTGTAATTAATAATTTTTTTTTTTTTTTATCTTGGCAAACACATTAGTACATTATACATTCACATATTATCAATATAAGATGGGATTTGAAACAACATTGGGTAGATCAAAATCATTATACATTATACAAATAAAAGATTGAATACTTACTCATTTGATGAAAATTCAAATAAACTTAAAAAATCGGATAAATCCCAAGAAAACTTGTAGATCTTGTGTAGATCGATTTAGGCATTTAGTGAAGAAACTAATAAATAAATAAAATAAAAAATTGAAAACACTGATCAAATAGGATATAAGTTTAGATCAAACAGAAATTTTTTGATTCACGCCGTTCGTTCATGTAATGATTATTAGAATTTCGCATATAATTTGACAGCATGATCAATATTCTGGTCTTACACATAGTTCGACCATATCACACAATGATTTACCACGCAATTCAACCAAGCTCCCAATTTCTCTATACCAATATCAACATCAATCAAAATACATACCCTTCAAACACCACATCGTGTGCCCAAACATCCATTCTAATTAATCCCAAGGGTTGGCTCAGGTCTAAAGTTCAACTCGTCTTGAGTGTACACAATTTTTTGGAGTCATTCTTCATAGACAATTCCATAATTTACCCGATCTGGAGTGGGTAGACGCCCTTTCTGGATACTAAGAATTAGTCACGGCAAAGTCTCGAATACCTAATTAATCTAAAAAATATCCATTATAATTGTTATCGATGACTAACAAGCACCACGCAATTCAACCAAGCTCCCAATTTCTCTATACCAATATCAACATCAATCAAAATACATACCCTTCAAACACCACATCGTGTGCCCTAACATCCATTCTAATTAATCCCAAGGGTTGGCTCAGGTCTAAAGTTCAACTCGTCTTGAGTGTACACAATTTTTTGGAGTCATTCTCTATAGACAATTCCGTAATTTACCCAATCTGGAGTGGGGAGACGCCCTTTCTGGATACTAAGAATTAGTCACGGCAAAGTCTCGAATACCTGGTTAATCTAAAAAATATCCATTATAATTGTTATCCATGACTAACAAGCACAATCGAGAAAGAAAATTACATCTAGAAATCATCACATCTACCTAACTTAAATCTTATTTAAACCAACTTCTTAAACATGTTTCCTAATTAATTTCCTCGATTTTTTTAACTTCTAAATTCATACTAAAAAATATTTTATTTCTGGCAGGTCCAAAAGTTGACCCAAGTTGCTGGGCTCGACTAGTGGAGTCCATAGGCTAAAGTTGCCACCTGAAATTACCACCCCAGATGCAGCACGCTTCGCTAGTGCGCGTGGGCTTGAGCTGGCCCGGGTCTTATTCTTCCTGCTCTGTTTCTCGCACAGAAAACGAGAAAAAGAAAAAGAAAAAAAAGTTAGTTCGACCTAGCTACTTTTCAAGCCCCGATTTCAACCCATTTAGCCTCAAGTTTCATGAAAACTTTAGGTTTCTCCATTCTAAAGCACCCGACGATTCAAGTTTCATGTTAATCAACAGTGAACATTGAAAGAAACTTGACCTTTCAACTCAGCTTTCAGCCATGCTGCAGATCTCAATCTCTCACTTAATACAATACATATAGAAACATAATCCTTGTAAAGATTCTCATGAATAGATATCCCTACTCTATGCTAACCACATCTAAACTCAAAATATGTTTCTATTCACAATTCTAGTAATGTAAATAATCATCTCATATAATTATGAAAAAACTACCACCAAGTACTAAAAATACGTTACTAATTTTCTTTAAGACTATTAATATATATTCACATATTTTGCATCTTCGCGATGACAATAATTGGTTGGTATTTTCATATACTTTATTGTCACCCATTCAGACATTTCTCATGCCGTTCATATAGTTAGTCAGTTCCTGACTGTCTCGAGATCTATTAATTTTGGAGCAGTTCTCCACATCCTTCGCTATATCTCAATGGTACTATGTTTCATGGACTTTATATTTCCTCTTTGTCACCACATTTTCTCCATGCGTAGACCAATGTAGATTGGGCAGAAAACCCCACAGATCATCGTTCTACTACAGGATTTTACTTTTTTCTTGATAATTCACTCATCTTTTGGCGTTGCAAGAAGTACACCGTGGTTGCTCAATTAAGTATAGAAGTCGAGTACATGGCACTTGCTGATACTATTTCTGAACTTTTGTGGTTATGTTGACTCCTTTAAGATATGGAAGTTTCTTCATCCACTGCCACTCCTATCTATTGTGATAATGGGAGTGTCATTCAGATTGCACATAATGATATATTTCACGAGTGAACCAAATGCATTAAGGAGATCGATTGTCACTTTATGTCGTCTATCATCTTCTTTAGAATATATTACAGTTGCAGTTCATTTATTCAAATGATCAATTAGCCGACATCTTCACCTAGTCTCTTCTGGTAGGCCGCTTTCATGATCTTGTATCCAAACTCAAGTTAACTTCTTATAACCCACCTTGAGTTTGAGGGGAGATGTGTTAATGTATATTCACATATTTGAACATGAGTTTGAGGGGACTAAATACGTTTCACCTAGCCCCATTCCGTGTATAGCCTGACCTACTGTCTGCCTTGTATAGCTTCCCAATAGCCTATATAATGGATCCCATGCACTGTTCTTTAATATCAATTCAATTTACATTCTCCATACTCTCCAACAAGAACCAGTAAGTCCTACTTTTGAATTTCTTTTCCTTTAAATTCTAAATCACTAAATCTTTCATTTATATCCTTACTAAATTATATATACTCTTGGTACATCATATATAAAATTTAGATTCAAAATTTCATGTATACCCTTCCAAAATTAGACATAAAATTTGAAATAAAAAAATACATTTTATTCAAAGGCAATGAAATATTATATAATTTTTTCTAAGAAAATTGTGTATTCTACACAAGAGTATTTGAATTTAATTTAATTCATATTAATTATAATTTCAACTCATAATACAATATTTTTAAGTACCTAAAACTCAAAAGGATATATTAAAAAAAGATTATATATCAATTCTTGAATATATTTAAAATTACAAAAAATAACTTCAATTTAATAAGGATATAAATGGAAGATGTAGTGATTTAGGATTTAAATAGAAAAAAAAATCTCAAAAGTAGGACTTATTGGTCCTAAAGAAATTTTTTAGGACTTATTTGTCTTTCAATGAGAAAACTAAGACTTACGGTAATTTATCCTATAATTTTCATGTTCAATTCAATTATCAAAACCAAAAGAACACGTCTTCTACGCAGTTCAATTGTAACATTAAAAATAATTCAAGAATTAGTTGTAGGATTTGCATGTATATTTATTAATTTTACCTAGGAATATGCCAATCATTGCAGAAAAAATAGAATATTACTTGATCATATTGCTACTTTTTGTGATCTCCTCTTAATTCTTCACTCTCTTCAAGATTATACCTAGACTAATTAGGTTAACCTCAGTCATATATCTGTAGACAACCTTGTATATAATTTTAATGTGTCCATGTTTTTCTCCTATTTAGGTTAGAATTGTATTATTAATTTATCATTTTTTGAATTTATTAAATACTTAATTATTTTTAACAATTTAATTATTTAATTAATTACTAATTTATGTTATTAATTTGGCGACTATTATATTAGAAGACCTAAAAAGGTCAAAACTTTTGTGTTTGCCTGTGACTTGACGGCTAGTATTGTGACTTGACCTTATTAGATTATATATTTCATATTATATCATTTTCTAAACCACATAGGTTTCTTATACCCTCTTCTAAATCATCTAGAATTTCTTGTCTCCTAAGTTTACTTAGTCTCCAAGATTACATGCCTATAAATAGGCCTTTGTGTATTATTCATATAATTTTAATTCAATATAATTTTTTTATATTTCTAACAAGGTATCAGAGCCTTGGACATCAGCAAGTCCTGAGTTAAAATCTCGTCATCACCCTGCCTTGATAATTAAAAAAATTATCACTTATTATGTTATGAAAGTGCTCGATCAAGTCACACTTGAGGGGGCTTTTATATATTTCCTATTATATTCTTTCCTAAACCACAAAGATTTCTTATACCCTCTCCTAAACCATCTAGGATTTCTTGTCTCCTAAGTTTACTTAGTATCCAAAATTATGTGCCTATAAATAGGCTTTTGTATATTGAAGAACCTAGAGAGGGAGGGGGTGAATAAGTTCTACAATTTTTCTTCCTAATTGTAACGCCCTACTTTATCCCAATATTGTCGACTTTTGGTTCCCCCAGACCAGAGACTTCCCAGGGGGTTACTCATCTTGATACTACTCCCCGCTAAGCACGCTTAACTGTAGAGTTCTGGTGGGTTCACAACCATCACGACTTTAAAACACGTTGTGTCATAGAAGAGTGATAAACATACATATAACACTTTCCCATTTCACACCCAAGTGATGTGGGATTGAGCACCCTATAGCCAGCTAGCTAGTGTGGTAGCTCGCCTAGTGTCTCGCACCCACACACATTACACCCACCTATAAGGGTCACTAGAATCCACCCCCTAGGAGGCTCGACTTCTCCATTGTCACATTTTTGGCCGAGTGATACCATTTGTAATAGCCCGCTCCACCTGATGGTATGATATTGTCCATTTTAGGCCTAAGCCCACACGATTTTGCTCTTGAGTTTTACTCTAAAATGCCTCATACCATTTGGAAAGAACACACTACATATAAGGACATCCCCTTCTCCACACCCAGGCGATGTAGGATTGAGCACCTGTAGCCTGCTAGTGTGGTAGCTCGCCTAGTGTCTCTTGCACCCGCCCACAAGGGTCACTACAATCCACCCCCTAAGAGGCTCGATGTCCCCATCTGCACACTTTTGACTGTGCTCCAACTCTGATACCAGTTGTAATAGCCCGCAACGTTACACTAATATTGTAAGTTTGGCTGCCAAATTTAATCACACAGTTTGACACAATTGTTTATAGAGGTAAAACCCCAATGTGGGGAATCATCCTCTTTGGTTGTCAAGCCAGAACTAAACTCCACTATGTTTGAAAGGATAGTATACTAATTCTCTAATCACTCTCTCACTCACCCAACTCACCACATAGTCACTACAGCTCTCACCCTAGTTCACAGCCTCCTTAAGCTTAAACCACTCTCACCAATTCTCATAACAGCTTTCTGCTCTCACCCAGCCCAGGCTTCCCAAAGCCCAAGCTATCTCTCACCAAGCTCACCACAATCACTCAAACTCCCGCTGTCCAAAGTATCCCTATACTTGGACTACAAATAGTGACTGTGGAGTCAGTACAATGTATAGATTAGTAACTCTTCAAGCTTTGATTGTTAATCTTCAAAGTCAAGCTTGATAAAGAAAAGGCCACTTAATCTTTTGGCAGATAATGATGTTTGAACTTTTGTAGTGATAGGCTTAGTATGAACACCCTTGAGTGTAGCTACAAAGGACTTGAAGAAGACTGTTCTTTCAGAAGGTTCCCTTCTCAGCTACTTAAACATTTCTTCAGCTTGGTATTCATTTTAAGCAACTATGTTGGTACTACTTTGTCTTTGTACCTATTCTTAAAATAGACACGACTGCAACTAGAGTAGACTTTAGTAGAATAGATAAAAGCTCAAAAATCAGCAATAGAAGTTTAACAATTTAGTATGTAAAATTTAGCGAATCAGCTATTTGAAGTTCAACAATTTAGCATATAAAAACCAGCAACTCAACAATAAGAACTTCATCAATTTAACTTATAAAAACCAACAATTCAATAATAAGAACTTCAGCAATTTGACATGCAAAAAAAAAAAACAACAACAACAACTCAGAATTGTGAACTTCAGCAATTTGACATTAAAAAACTAGCAACTTAGAATTATGAACTTCAGCAATTTGACATATACAAACAGCAACTCAGAATTGTGAACTTTAGCAATTCTGGAACTTACTAATCAGAACTATGAATCATTCTAAATAGATTTTAGAACATGTAAGCAAGTTAACCAAGTTTTCAGAACAAGAAACAAATATGAAAATTTATTAAACACAAACTTTAAAATTCAAGAATCCAGATTCATAAATTAGTGATCACACATATAATCACAGACTAGCAAACTACATAGTAACACAACACATGTATTGCTTTCCTCACTCAGAAATCAGAAAATGAGCTCACATAATATAAATTTGATTTAGTGCACATGTGAGAGTGTTTGTCAACAAGAAAAGCCCCAACTAGTGCGCTTGTGATGTGTGAATACATATATGTAATCGATCTAAATTTTTGTGTGTCTGTGATGTGTGAAATACATATATGTAATCGATCTAAATTTTAGTGCGCCTGTGATGTGTGAAAGAGAGGATTAGAAAGATTATACCCAGATTTCGAGCCTAGGATTTTCAAGTATAGTAGCCATGTATGAATTCCAGGAGTTGAAACAAAGAACAAGCTTTGATGTTCAGTACGAATTCGATGAAGAAGAGCTTTTGATATTCACCATGGAATTGTCGAAGAAGGACACACAAATCAGATATGGGATCGTTGAAGAAGATTACAGAACTTCGGTATGAGATCGTTGAAGAAGATCACATAACTTTGACATGGGATCGTTGAAGAAGTTCACTCTTTTCACTTTGTCGCTAAACACACTTCTTCAGAAACTCACACTCATACACGGCTCACACACACACACACACACACACACACACACACACACACACACACGATCTTATTGACTGCCGTGAGAGTGAATCTCAGCTTACTGTATCTTTCTTTCTCTCTCTCTCTCTCTCCCCTTTCTTTTTTCTCTCTCTGTATTTCAATATCTGTGACCACCTTTAATTCATTTGTTCTTTTCTTTTTATAAGACTCTTTTCTAGGGTTTTCAACCCTAGTGGATGCAAAACCCAAATTTACCCTTCCCTGGAGAAATGACTATAAAGCCCCTACAGGTTAGTTAATGCACATATATGGAAAAATATATAATTAAGGACATGATAGTTGAAAATAAACTCAGTTAGTGCATTTAATGTGAAAGGACAGTAATGCCTCTACAAATCTTTTTGACATTAAAATTAGGGCAAACATGCTAATGGGATTTTTAGACCATCAATCTCCCCCTTTTGCCTTTTAATTTCAAAAACCTGACCTACCTCTTATTCTAACTTCTTTCTCCCCTTTTTGACAATGAAAGTCAAAATGGTAGTAAAATAGAGAGCTAGTAGAGAGGAAGTGTGAGGCTTAAGGCAGTGCAGAGAGTCTCAAACCTTGTCAGACACAAAGGTTTGGTCATAATGTCTGCTAATTGTGCCTCAGTATTGATATACTCAATGAGTATATTGCCTTTTTGCATTTTGTCCCCCAGGAAGTGATATTTGATGTCTATGTGTTTATTTTTATTATATAAAGTGTGGTTCTTACTAATAACAATGGCACTTTTATTATCACAGAATATGGTAGTAGGAATAGAGAATTCAATGCCTAGATCTGTGAGTGTGGTTCTCATCCACAAGGCTTGAGAGCAAGCTTGTGCAGCTAAAATGTATTCAGCTTCTGAGGTGGAGAGAGATGGTGTGTGATCTCGTTCGTGTGTTTAAAAATAAAATTATATTCTATCACTCGCAATAGAATGAATCCTTAATAGGATAGGGCTCTATGTAGAGGGTGTCGATCCCATAGAGACTATGTTGGTTTAACAGTTAAAATCGAAGATTGGTTCCGGTTCAATTAGCAAACGGTGATTGTTTGTTTGCTTAAACTACATGAATTATAGAAAATGCAATTAATTGATAAGAGTTTGAGAAAATGTTAAAGAATTAGGGCTTAGACGTCATCACTAGCCTCACAACCATGCCATTGTACTAAATTGGAGAATGTATGAAAATGTGTACAAAAGACGCGTTTGGCAAGTGCTACCTACAACGACGTCAACAAGCTGATACATGAACCCTAACTAATGATAATTCATCTTCGATAGGCGTAATTTACCTATCTAACTACATTAACCTAACTACCAAATTACCTAAGTGTAGTGAAATTACCTTATCTGAGCATAGATTATGAAAACTAAGAATTAACATATTCAAGTGAAAATAAGCACAAAGCTATCACTCATAGTTCTTGTGGAACTATAAGTGTTTGAGGGTCATGTGAAACAATTAATGATTCTAAGACAAGAAAAATAAATTACCACACATGATCATATAGAATTTATAAACTTGTATTAAAGACAAGGTACAAGGCTAAGTACATATACACATAATTGCACAAAAACTCCCATTCATTACAATATAAACATAGTTACATGACTAGGGTTTTGTCTAAACCCTAGAGAAGGAGTTAGTTGATCATGATGGTGATGAAGCACTCCATAGATAGAGATGATTGCAGCTCCATATGGTCTTCAAGGCTTTGTCAAAACCTTCTTTGAAGTTTTCCCTCTTGAGAACTTTTCTTCTCTCTCTAGAATCTATAATATTTGCTCTCTATTGCAAAACTAATTCTATATCTAACTATGAGACTCAAAATTGTATTTACATATGATATCAAGCTCAAATTATCCCAAAAATTACGTGCAAAGGCTTCTTCAAGGTGATTAGTGACAAATGGCAAATGGTTGAAATACCCTTTGCCAGCTGTCTTGTTTTCTGCAGATTGGCGATGTATTGTAATGTATGTTACGATGCATCGTAATTTATGATGCATCTAAATGAATATTATGATGTATCGTAATTCCTTACCTTTGAAACTTGATTTTATCTTGCATTGAAGCTCCGGCTTTGCACGTATTCCGATAATCCTTATGGCAAGCATTCTATCATATAGTCTTGAACTTGGAATGCATTCTTGAAATGATAACGTTGTCAGATTAAGCCGGTTTTCAGAATATAACCTGAAATCAACAAAAAAATGAAAACACGTAAAACTTTTATACTGTCACGCCCCAAAATTTAGACCACCAAGACTCCCCCAGTCTAATTTTAAATACCGAGTGTGAACCCGTCATTTAAGTCCTAATGAACCATCTTAACTCATAATTACTGCGGAAGCTTAATCACGTACACAATCATGTGTGTATGCAACTCAACATCAACTAATACCAATAAAAAGAGGATTAAAAAATACTCGATTTAAAAAAAAATTCACTTAAATCGAGTTTGAGATGAAAATGTTATACCTATTTAACAATAGTTAAAAATCTCTATCAATCGACTTATCTGAATGAACAGTCGACTAATTTGCCGCTCTAGAAAACTCAAAAACACTTTGCCAAAAATAGTCGATTTATTTGAATAAGCAGTTGATTGATTCCACATATTTGAAAAACTATATCATTCGACTTATTTAAAGGAGTAGTCGACTGGTTAAAAATCTCTATCAGTCAACTTATTTAAAGGAGTAGTCGACTAGTTTAAAATCACAATCAATTGACTTATTTAAAGGAAATTTATATCAGTCAACTTATTTAAAGAAGTAGTTGACTGATTCCACCCAGACACCCCTTTTTAGTATTTTTTTGTCTAAATCTTACAACAATCCTCATACAAATACATTTTCAAAATACAAAACTTATCCAATCATATTCCAATCATAAATGAAATGTCAAAAAATTTATGCATTCCATATAATTAACCTTTAAAAATATAAATGATTTTATACATGTTCATTTCATGCAAAGAGTCTACAAACCGAACATATATTCAAATGTATAACTTTAAATTTGAATTACAAGTTCGATAAATACCCTAACATGGCATACGAAAACATAACATAAATGATAATGGAGAAATATAAATTTTATCTCTCGAGCTCCTCAAGCTCTATCCACAACCGATGTCTTATTTGTAAAAATGGTTAGGGAAGGGGGGTGAGCACCATGGTGGCTCAGTAGAGATACCCAAACCAACCTATGCATCGACTCGACGTGACCTACATAAATGCAAACATGGCATCCCTATACTATATGGCATACTTCCAATACACATGAAAAGTTGTCATAACATTCCTACATTATATGGCATACTTCAATACATATGCTCAAAGGGATTTTAATTCAAAACTTAAATGGAAAACATGTTCAACATTACTCAATTTCAAGAAAAATGTCACGTAATATCAATGTGATTATCACAATTCAATAATAACACTTAAGCACTAAACCATATAAATTTCAAAATCATACAAGGGTGGGAATTGTCGTAGAACCACTGGATAACAGATAAATGAGCCAATTATCTGTAATATCTATCTTGATAGGTGATCAACCCGAGGGTCTAGAAGGAACCAAATATAACTTTACGAGCTACTAACCCGATGGTCTAGAGTAACCACCTTGGCCAAGTTTAGGGATTTGCACCATAGGGATCTAAGCCCTCATTACTTTCCAACCTCCTCCCAAAATCAACAACCAATCACATAGGTTCAAGTATGACAACACATACAATTTCAAGCGCATCATAAGCCACTTAATTTCCATGTTAAAACATATAACAATGCAAAATTTTCATAATTCAAGTGTATCATAGGCCACTTAACTTCCATGCTAACACATGTAATCTCATGCATAAAATAATGCATTCATTTCATAATTCAAGCACATCATAAGTCATTTAATTCACATGTTAAAACATGTGATTCCATGCATATAACAATACAACATTTGAAGAAAATAATCATTTTTATACATATTATCAAACACATAACATGGATTATACACAACATGGTCTCTACACTATAAATCATGTTATAAAATAACATTCCTCCACAATTAACAACACCTAAGCATATAGATACAATTCAATGCACATAAATTTGATAAGATCATCAATTTTCATGAATTGACCCAATTAAAAGTGCAAGACTCACATTCTAGCAATTCTAAATATGATAAATAACCCAATCCACATCAATTCCTAAGGAATCGATGATAAGATGGAGAGAATACCCCAACCTCAATTTCAAGCTAAAATATTCTAAAAATCCAACTTTGTTTAAAAATGATTTTGATTGGACCAAACCTGAACCCTCAACGCGTAGATCGTTTCTCTCTTCTTCGGCTCTTTCTAGTTCTCACTTTAAGACCCTCTAATTTAATGAATAAGAAGAAGATGATGAAAATATATATATATCTATATCTATATCTATATCTATATATATATATATATAGACTCACTCACGGCTGATGAAGAAGAAAGAATGAATTGGAATCCCTTACTTTGCTATTTATAGCAATTTGACCTACTCTTATTCACAAAAATGCTATCATATTTTTCCTAAACCTTTCCGGGCTCATTTTCGGAGTTCTGTAACTTCGATTGACACGAAATCAATTTCTTAGCACATCAAATATTTTATTTAAGCTACCCTCTGAATTTGAAGTCATTCTGACATTTTCAAATTTTTTGGGGCAACAGGGCCCGCGCACTCGGGTTAATCGAATCTGAAAAAGTTAACTTTTGTCAAACGCTCTGAAAACTTTTCAAGCCTTAAATAAGTTATCTAAGTATGTATTTTACATTTAAAACACATAAAAAATTTATTTAAACCATCGTTATGACAATAAATGAAATTAAAGAAAAATTAACAAAAAATGGTCACAGTCCTTACATATACAATATGTGCAACTATGGGGTCAAAATATGTAAGTAAAGGTGTGAGAATGTACAAAATTCAACGCTTATCACACTCCCAAACTTAGATATTGCTAGTCTCATAGCAATACAAAAAGATTTAAATTAAAACAACTAATCTACTTCCACTTTCGTGAGAAACACGACTGCATTTAGCGAATGCAACAAGCCTTTTAAACCCCTAGACACGGCTAGTGGACAAGTGAAGTCTCATTGAGTTTAACATACTTGTTAAACTAACAAAAATATGCAAAAATGATTGATTGGCTCAATCATTAACTAGTAAAGGATGATCGCCCAAACTACCGTCAGGCGACAAATACAACAAGTATTATGGAACTAAATGGATATCAATATCAAAATGCTTTCAAAATTATGAATTAGATGAAAATTCCCACATAATGCTTAACTTGACACAAATACAAGTGCTAACCAAAATTATCTTTGAAAGTGAATATACATCATAGTGCGTGGTTTAACATTGTACCCGGAGAATAAATTCAACACCAATCTCAAAAAGAACTTCTTTTCGAAAGAGATCACAAAGGCATGTCATTCGAACATAAAAACTTTACAAAAGCTTATTTAAAGGCGACCGTACATTGCCTAAGTCCCTTAAGCTTTCTAGCAAACCCATGTAACAAGCTTTAGGTCACTGACTCCCAAACCGAATGATTTTAGGGCATTAGGTTCAGAAACACCCCAAAGAACTTAATAACCCGAGCTTGATAGGCTACGAACTCAAACTAGCCATTTATTTCTTTACTGCTCAACCTTGCATTTTTTTTTAAACATTGGCACGCCATAGGAAATCATTCTCTAAGTTATTCAAAAAGAAAATGGACATTTTCAAAACTTTCTGTACAATGTATACCCCACCATAAGATGCATACGGACCCTAAACCCTAAACCCTAAAACCACCCTATGAGCGTCTCTACAGGCAAGTTCTTGACTAGAGTAATCTTAGAGTTTTTGGGTGTGCTTGTTTTGTTCTTTTTTATCCTCATGAGCGAACAAAATTACAAACTCGTGCTCAGCTTTATTGTTTTCTTGGGTATGGACTTGAACAAAAGAGATATAGATGTTATGATCCAGTTGTGAGACGCCTTAGAGTCTCTCATTATGTTATTTTTTGGGAACATAAAATGTTTCATACCTTATCCAAATTCATTGGTATTTTTGATCACTAATTTCCTATTCCTCCTTTAGATACATTTGCAAATATTTTTCCAGATTCCCCTCCTGCTAGCTTATCTAATTCAGTTGACCTTTCTGTCTCATCACATGTGGTTGACCCTCCTATAGTTGAGTTCCAATCATTTGTCCCGCCTGAGGCTCCTGATGTTACCACTATTTTGGGTCATCGTCGATCCACTCGGGTAAGAACCTCCCCTGCACATCTTCATGACTATCATTGTTATCATGTTCTTGCAACCCTTCATGAATCTCACACTTTTCAAGAAGCCTTTTCTAACCCTTTATGGCAGCAAGTAATGAAAGAAGAGTTAGATGCACTTACCCAGACTCATACATAGGATCTAGTTGAATTGCCTCCAGGGAAGTCTGTCATTGAAAGTAAATGGGTCTACAAAATCAAGACTCGTTTAGATGGGTTTGTTGAGCGCTATAAAGCCCGACTTGTAGCAAGGGGATTCACATAAGAGTATGACATTGATTATGAGGAGATTTTTGCTCCTGTTGCTTATCTTCCTTCTGTCATACTCTTATTGATGTGGCTGTTTCCCGTCATTAGGAATTTTTTCAGATGGATGTCAAAAATGTCTTCCTCAATGGTGATTTGCTTAAGGAAGTTTATATAAAGCCTCCTCCAGGTTTTGATCATCCATCTCATCAGGTTTGTTGACTTAGGCGTGCTATGTTTGGTTTTAAATAGGCACCTCGAGCTTGGTTAGCCAAGTTCAGTTCTACTATTTATCGCCTTGGTTATTCTACTAGTACATATGATTCAGCTTTATTTATCCGGCATACTGCAAATGGTGTTATTCTCTCTTGCTTTATGTTGATAATATGATCATCATCGGGGATGATACTCAGGGTATTCAAGAACTTAAGCAGTTTCTCAATCATCAATTTGAAATGAAAGATCCTTAATTATTTTCTTGACATGAAAATTACTCGAGCTACTGATAGCTACTATCTTACTCAAGCAAAGTACATTCTGATCTTCTTTCCAAAGCTGGCATCACAAACAACAAGATTGCTAATACTCCACTTAAGCCTAATGTCAGACTTACTCCACATGATGGTAAACTTATTTGTGATGGTACTTTGTATTGTCAGTTAGTTAGTAGTCTGGTATATCTTACTATTACTCGTCCAGATATTTCTTATGCTGTTCATATCGTCATTCAGTTCATGGCTTCACCAAGATCAGTTCACTTTGCTACTGTTCTTCATATTCTCCGTTATGTTAAGGGTACTATATTTTATGAGCTCTTTTTCTCTCATTAGTCTTCACTTATGCTTCGTGCTTATTCTGATGCAAATTGGGCTGTTCCACTATAGGATATTGCTTCCTTCTTGGTAGCTCACTAATCTCTTGGTGTAGTAAGAAACAGTTCGTTATTACTCGATCTAGCACTGAGGCTGAGTATAAAGCACTTGCCAATGCTACTTCTAAGCTTTTATGGTTACAATGGCTTCTTCAGGATATAGGTGTTTCTTCGTCCCCTACTACTCACATCTATTGTGATAACAAGAGTGCTATTTAGATTGCACACAATAATGTTTGTCATGAGTGGACCAAACACATTGAGATAGATTTTTATTTTATTCGTCATCATCTACTTTAGAACATCTTGTAGTTACGGTTAGTCACTTCACATGATGAGATAGTAGATATCTTCACCAAATCTATTTCACCAGGGTGCTTTCGAAAGCTTGTTTTCAAACTCCAAATGGCGTCGTATAACCTACCTTGAATTTGAGGGGGTGTGTTAAAATATATTAGTATATTTTATATTTAACATTTTCCATATCCAAATATTGGGGACTTACCATATATAGGATAACTTGTTCTCCACTCACCTACCTTTTTTCCTTCTCCTATATATATGCTCTCATTGTATATTATTTCTCAAACCATTCATTAATATAATTCAGAGATTTTTCTCTCTTTTCCTCTTATTTCTAATAGTATATATACATATGTGTGTACATGTATCTATTTGAAGTTTCCGTATAGAAAATGAGGATTCATTTAAACTGCATCACATCAATCATTTTAAGGGCATTTTTGTCAATATGTTACAGCCCTTTTTGTCATCTCATGTAAGGGCATTATGGTAATCAAATAACTAAAGGGTAAGTCTTTTTGCACATTTTCGTTAATGGATTTGACGGGAGGGGGATCACTGTAAACACGCACCTAACCTCAGGGGCACACGGTGTAATAAACGCCAAACATGGCTGCCGTGTGTAATTAGGCCAAACCTCAGGAGAGGTTAGTGTATTTAATCCTAATAATAATAAATAAATTACATAGAGGACTTAACAAGATAAAAAACGGAAGCTGAGTATGTGCTAAATCATCATAAACAAGCTGAATTAAAATATCTCTGAAGCACAGTGATAATTTGGCTTACCATATAATAAATAAAGACTGAACCATTATTCTGTATAAACCTTGCAACTGAATATGCCAAGTCTTCTACTGGCCTGTTAGGAACTGGACCACCAAACGCTGTGTACCTGTGAGAATAAAACAAAGGAACAAGGATAATAAAATTTAGAAAGAGTTACTATAAAATTATGACATATATAGTGACCATTTAGTGTATGTCATGGCAACCTAAATGGGAAGAAAAGGCTATGTATAGAAGACAAAAACTTGGTTTATGTCAAACACAGATGTCATGCCTCCAACACAAAAGATGCTGGAGAAGAGGTGCCTTTACCACAGACCTTGATTGAGGAAAAACTAGAAAATATTTATATATATATAGTAAAACAAAGATTGGAAGGAGAATATAGTTGAAGAGCAACATTGCTTATGTGCTAATTGTTGAAGGCCAGATACAGTCTAAAAACTAAATTATTTTCAACATCGATTTTGTCAACAAGTGGTCGAGCATAACCTGTGGGCATACCAGTATGGTAAATTTTAAAAAATATAAAAGCGAAAAGAGGAATCAAAAGAAGAGAACCAAAATAGTGGTGAAGTAACGAGCAAAACCTCCAAGACCAGCAGTAAATAACACAAGCTCTGCAAATTGACTGAGTTGTTTTAAAAATTCTTATAATCCTAGAAGTTTGAACACTGTCACATAGTTGACCTTAGGCTTGCCTTCACATTCCTTCAAACCCAACATTGAATACTAAAATAGATTCATTTAAAAAAAAAACCAATTAAACTATAAATTATGGATAAAAAATAAATAAATAAGACATCTTATCCAAAGATACGCATTACAGCTCAAACTACTTCAACCCAGCTTCTATAGCTTGGTTACAAACAATAGCAGGCAAACTAGAGGTCTTATTCTATGATAAACACACACACATACACAATATATGTTGTGCCGGGAGCCCAGAAATTCAACAAACAAATCACCACACACACAAATACACAGAGATTTACGTGATTCGGCAATTGCCTACGTCCACAGGAGGCAGTGGATTTCACTATTGGAGAGAATGGTTACAAATACAAATTTTTCTCTCAAACTCTCACTCTCTGTCTGAGACTGAATTACCACAGATTACAAACATCAGTTGCACCAGATTTGCAACACATCTGTTGCACTGAATCTACAACCGGGTGATTTGTGAGCCACAGTGCACACACTGATGGTGCCTACATTGGACCAACACCTGCTGCGTCTTGCACTCATATACAAATATATATATCAAGTATATATATACTACAAAGAGGGAGACAATCCGGAAAAATCGGCACCCATTGTCCACAATTTTGGCACCCAAATTTTTTCTCTCTTTCGGTGGCTTTCGGTGCCATAAATTCGAGCCACTATCCAACAATCTTCACCTCGGTGAGAATTCACCAATCAACTATCTCCACCTTGGAGAAAAATGACCAATCAACGTTGCCTCCTCCAATGCGCCCTTAGACGCCATGATGAATGTCAGTGCTGAACTTGACCTTTTTTCTGCTTGCTTATTGAAAGCCCAAACCATCAACCATGTTGGACCAACTCACAGCTCAAACAAGACCCAAACCAACTTCAAATTCAGCCCAATTCACTATAGAGGCCCAAAATAAATTGATTTCTGAAATCAACCCAATTTAAACCAAATATGACAGCCCACCAAGACTATCACCAACTTTGTTGAGTCAGAACATCCAAAATTTTGCATTGCACATGCTAAAGTTGTCCAAACCAAACACCAAAGAATACCTAGTGTTTGAACCATGGCAGCTCATTGCCCAAATTAAAAAAATTCACCATAAATCAACCTCAAAGTCCCATACCGCATAGCTGAATCCACCCCAAACAGAAACTTCAATTGTAATTAGAAAGTTTAAGGGCAGAATTATGATTTTTTTAGGGACATCAAGGGCTAAATTACAATTATCAGAAACATCAGGGGCATAATTACAATTTCTGAAAACTCTAGGGACTGAATTGTAATTAACAGAAAGGTCAGGGCTAAATTACAATTATCAGAAATATCAGGGGTAGAATTGCAATTTAAAAAAATCCAAGGACTAAATTGAAATTTTTATAAAATTTGGGGGCATAGTTGCAATTTTCAAAAAATATAGGGACTGAATTATAATTAATAGAAAGTTTAGGGCCAGAATTGCAATTTTCAAAAAACACAGTGACTGAATTACAATTAATAAAAAGCTCAGGGGTAGAATTGTAATTTTCAAAGGGACTAAATTGCAATTCACATAAAGATCAGGGGTAGAATTACAATTTTTAGAAAAATCAGGAGCTGGATTGCAATTAATAGAAATCTCAGGGGCAGAATTGCAATTTTCAGAAAATCAGGCCACGTGGCAATGATGTGGCCATTCTGCTGACCTAGTGCTGAGTTGGCGCTGACGTGGCAAACCAATCAAATGCTTAGTCAGCGAGTCGACTCGGTCTAGACTCGCTGAGTCAGCTCAAATTCGGAAACAGGCGCATATAACGCGTGGGGGCGAGTGGGCACGTGGCTACCACTCGTCTTCTTCCTCTGGAGCGCGAACGCTCCATTTTTGTCACCGGTGCGTGAGAGCGCGTGGGAGGTGTGTAGGTCACACGCTTTCTTCTGGGGCGCGTGAGGGTCTTCCAACCTCCGTTTGACCTCCGGTTTGTTCCGTTGGACTCGTATCGGTGAGATCTACCCTCTAATATGCTCAAAATTCAAGTTTGAGCACTTTGAATTTCTAGGTAGTGAGCAAAAATGCTCTGAACTAAGGCTCTCATACCAATTTGTTGTGCTGGAAGCCCAGAAATTCAACAAACAAATCACCACACACACAAATACACAGAGATTTACGTGATTCGGCAATTGCTTACGTTCATGGGAGGCATCGGATTTCACTATCGAAGAAAAATGGTTACAAATACAGATTTTTCTCTCAAACTCTCACTCTCTATCTGAGACTGAACTGCCACAGATTACAAACATCAATTGCACCAGATTTGTAACACATCTATTGCACTGAATCTGCAACCGGCTGATTTGTGCACACACAGTGCACACACTGATGGTGCCTACATTGGACCAGCACATGCTGCCTCTTGCACTCATATACAAATATATACATCAAGTATATATATACTACAAAGAGAGAGACAATCCGAAAAAATCGGCACCCATTGTCCACAATTTCGGTGCCCAATTTTCTTCTCTCTTTCGGTAGCTTTCGGTGCCATAAATTCGAGCCACTATCCAACAATATATATATAGACACACACAAATAAATAAATAAAAGATTGGAGAATATTGTCAGAGTGAATGCTTGTAAAGCTTTCATATATACATTATCACTGAGAGATTAGTAATGGGAAATTCAGTATATTTTTTTCAACAGCTTGGGCAGTTGCAAGAAGATAGTTACTTAACTGGCTCAAAATATTTCTCTACACACAATGAGGTGTTGTCTAATATAGGTCATATTTCAAGAAACAAAAAAGTAAAATATTTTAAGTTCAAGGAGCCTACGCACCTCTAAAAGGCCTTCAGTTTGAAATCTATGTGATGTTGACTCAGTGTGATGATTGGGGGAGGGAAGCTCAGTTCTCAATGAACAAAAGACGAATTGTAGGACATGAAAACAGAGCTGAATTATCAAAGTCCAAATTTTCTTCTGCTAGAACAAGAACGTTTCTATACAATATTATTTGGTTTTTTTTTTTAAGTATATACAACATTACTTGTTACCCACTCATTTTAATGTATCCATACAAGTGAAGAACATTAATGGTTTCGGAAAAGGATATAGCTGCGTGTCAATCTAATGGAGTACTCTCCCTCTCTCTCTCTCTCTCTCAAGGTGTTGGTGTAATATATTTACAGAGTTATAGTGGAATCTCTTCTCATTCGTAAATGTAGGCTGATTTTGGCCGAACCACGTCATATCTTGTGTTTGTGTCTGATTGCTTTGTTGCTTTCATTGAGATCTTCATGGTCATGTTGTCTCAACAATAAATATGATTATTATTTAGCCTTTTTTCCATTTGAATATTTTTTAGAACTGTAGTACATATGATTCATCTTTGAAAAGGAATGGAGTAAATTTCATAAAAAAAAACCTTTCAGAAACCACATAAATAAGATAAATTTTTATTTTGGCTTTAATTCATTCAATTGAACCCAATATATTAAATGATTTGTTGGACCTCAAAATGCTATTTTGGTTTTCATTACTATCATTATTAGTAGTGCAACGATTTAATTTAGGACTGGTTAGCACCAAATAGTGCTACAACAACCCCAAAAATTCATTCACATGGATTGTCACAACAATCTAACATGACAATGGCACAAAATTTGTCATCTACAATGTTAACTGCAAGTAGTCATAGCACGGAACATATGTGTTTACCATATCAACAATTTCTTTTTTACATGCAAAATGTAAAGTTCAGAATTTGGATACTTACATGAATGACCAGAATGAGACATTTTACCAATGGATTTTGTCAATGTTCTGCACGACACCAATAAATATCATGTTCAGAGACATATTCTGCAGGGTAAGATAAGCTATGTTACATAGACTCTTCCAAAGTAGGTGAAGTACCCGTATCGACACATATTATTCGGACATAAGTTTCAGATATGTGTTCGACACTTCTGGTTGATAATACACTAAAAAATATATCCAATGATTCCATATTATTATATTATTACTTCAAATGAGTGAAATGTCTATTAAAGTCACTATATTATATAAAAATATTATTTTACTCTAAAGAATAAAATAAAAATATTAAATACACGTCCGACGTGCCGATGCATACCCTCACATCCAACTCCATGTAACACAGGATAAGTGATGCCACACTTGGCCTTCAAGAAGAAGTCGTTGCCTAGGATGACATCAAAGTCGTCCAAAGGCACTGCCATCATCTTGCATTTTCCTTCCCACTCCCCCACCTTGAGGAAGACAGTGGCCAGCCCCTGGATAGGCTTGGCCTCTGAATTGACCGCCTTTGTCTTGCTTCTATATTTTGGTACAGCTTTAGGCCAAAATACTCCACTTCCCTCTGACCAATGAAATTGTGGGAAACACCTAAAATAACCTATAGTATACTTTTCTACTCTTAATCATAGTATACAAGTGAGATTTGGTAGGAAAGTGAAAGAGACTTTTTTGTATATGATAATCAAAAGGAGTGCCCTCGTTGTGCATATCGTTGTCCCAAAAGTAGACATGTTAATGGATCAGATTTTGATCCGAATTCAAACCAATAATTAGTATATGGATTGGACATTTAATACGATAATTCGTTAGTGATCCAAATCCGATAATCTGTTAACTAAACAAATCGGATATGGATTATGGTCGATCCGATCCAAAATAATTAATATATAATTTATTTTAAATATATTATCTAATGTCATAACATATGATATTTACATAATATTTAAATATTTTTTATCATTATTTCCTTCTTATTCTTCTTTCTCTCTATTTTGTCTCTCATTATAGTTTTTTTCTTTAATAAAAAGTCAAATACTTACATTTCTACTACTTTTTTCTTTATATTTTATTTTTCTTTCCTATTTTTTCCTACTCATTATTTGTTAATCTCTTTTGAAATTACATATTTTTTTTAAAAAAATTATATTTTCTGGATCGGGTTATCATATCAGAAATCCGATTAATAACAAATCAGATATAGATTTAATTATATATAATTCGTCGGGTAATCGGATCGGATCGCCTATATTCCTTATCGGGTTTGGATAGGATCAAGTCTAATCCAGTCCGAAATCCGATCCGTTTATAGGTTTACCCAGAAGCGGTACGACCACCCCATCCCTCTAGGGAAGCCCTACAGCTTAAGGAGGAACTAACAAGCTTCTCACTGACCCTTTACATTCAGCTAGCACTAAAAAGACTACTCCTAGTAGAAGTGGCAGAATTATTCCAAGTATTTCAGCTGGAACAGCTATGTACATTTTCTATTTTCTATTCACTTCCTTCGCCAAAAATGTGCCCCCAAACCCGGGAATCTCTTAATAAAGGGTAGGCTACAAGGTTCTCATACGGATCTCCTCCCCAATACGAAGATAGTCCCACCCCAGGTAGCTTGTGATATCCAACCAATAAGTGCACTTTACAGGGTACATGACTCTTAAGCCTGATAGTATAGGACTATGCAAAACAATGGCTCTTAATCGAGGCAAACAAGCTGCAAGGTCCAAAGTAGGGCCACTTCCAACAGACTGGCCATCAAGGATGATGTCTTCCTGCTTAGCACCATAGCTCTCTTCGACACACTTATATGCAGCTTCAATATCTGCACAAGTATTGTGCTCACTCGGTTGTAACAAGTTTGCATATACACTTCAGAGTGTGCCTTCAGCTAGTTAAATGGTATGAATAAGAGTGGAACAAATATCAACAAAAAGAAACGAATAGATTACAAACAATTGCAATATATATAACTATGTATATATAAGTTTGAATAAAATCATAATATATGAATAACTCAAGTCGTAATCGTATTATTATCGTGTCATAATCGTGTGACAGGTTATACAACTTAAACCCAAACTCAACCCAATTTTTGCGGTGTCGGCTTATCTCAAACTCAAACTCGCTTCATTCGGGTCGTGTTTGAGTCGTGTTGTCGTATCGTGTCTAATTTTCCAAACTCGCTTAATTCATATCATGTTCGAGTCGTGATTTTGTGTCATGTTTAATTTTGACACCCCTAAGTATAATAGGCGTTGGAAAAATCATATATGTTCAACTAGAAACTAGAACACTACCAAAAGGTTAAGAGATTATGATTAACTCAAGTGACAACTCAATTCAATGGACAATAGAGAGGACCTTATGCCAATTACTTAGTATTGGCAACATAAATGTTGTTTCTCATCTAGAGACATTCTCGTTCATTTTTCGTCTTAAAATAGAGTGTCATGTATGTATGCTCTGACAACCTTGACCCAAATTTCGTCTTAAATATGACGTCTATCCCTATTTTGCCTACTTTGGCGTGGATAATTTGCTGATACAAAATCCAAAGAAAACACATCTCAACCATCAAAACATCAATCGCACTCGGACAAAGTAACACAGAGAAATTAACCATAATATCACACTCTTAAGATGTAAAAGGACCATGTATAAAGAGGAAGTTATAGTTTGCACATGAACTGTTACAGACCTGTTCCTTTCACACCCACCAGAAACATCATCACTGTTCTCAAAACAACAATCCAATAGCCACCCAAAATTTAATTTTTAAGCCAACCTCCAATAGCCACATTAAAGCATTTCTATAACATGCATCTCTTGTTAATTTAAAAACAAAAACTAAAAAGAAGAACAAGAAAAAAAAAATTTGCCAACATATTCTAACTAGAATGGCTAATTCCCCAGAAAACCATCAATATTGTTGTAGAAATAAGGCAAACTTACCATCCAATCTATAAAATTCTCAAAATTGCAAAAATTGGTGAGTGAAGCACCTATAAGATTAACACTACAACTATACACCAAATTCAATAGAAAGCACATATATATCGCCTAGAAAAACAATAAATCCAAACTGGGTATGGCTAATTCACCAAAAAAAACATCAACAAAACTACTCAAAATTGCAAAAAAGGGCAAGTATAAACGGAAGAACCAATAAGATTAACACGCAGATATAGTTCAATTTGATAGAAAGCTTATACGTAAGGCCCATAAAAACAACAAATTCAAACTGGGTATAGCTAATTCACCAGGATTTTTCATCAATATAACACAGTTACACACACATATAGAGAGAGAGAATACCCCACTAGAATGACACGCAAGTGTATGCTGAGTTTGATGAAGAACATGTAAGCAAGTGATGATGCTGAGTTCCGAAGAGGAAATAATTCGTTTGAAGCCATGCGAACACTGTGTTGCTCTCCATTTCACTCACTCTCTCTCTCTCCCTCAATCAGAAATTGCCATTTACAACGGAAGAACTTAGCTGGTTAGATTATATATTTCCTATTATAAATTATATATCTTTTCTTAACCAGTTTGTTATACTCTTTCCTAAACTATTTAAGATTAGGATTTTTTATACTCTTTTCTAAATCATTTAGGACTAGAATTTTTTGTCTTCTAAGTTTACTTAGCCTCTACGATTATGTGCCTATAAATAGACCTTTTATGTATTATTCAATATAATATATTAATTTAATATACAATACTTAGTATCAGAGCCTACTAATTCCTGTTAGTCTTCATTATTCATCGCCTTCACCGCTGAGAATGACACCATCAGCTTCATCTCCAGCAGTCCCAGTCAATCATAGAAAATAGCTTCCGCCTTATATATATACATTTATACAAGTTTTCATCTGTGTTTCTCAGCCACTGTTGGTAACATCACCAGATTGTTTTCACGACCCGTAGCATCTGTGTGTTAAAATCGCTGATTTTAATGAGCTTCTTTACTGATTTTCAAATCAGTTTTCGCTCAACGAGCCGCTTTTGGTCTTTCCGGCTCTTTGCAACTTCTTTGTGTTCGTAGCCATAATTGGTTATATCACCAGATTGCTTTCTCGAGTCGAATTCAAGATTTTGTCTCTAAACTCAAGTTGACTTCATATGACTCACCTTGAGTTTGCAGGGGGCTGTTAGATTATATATTTTCTATTATAGATTATATATCTTTTTATAATAGATTTCTTATACCCTTTCCTAAACCATCTAAGATTAAGATTTCTTATACCCTTTTCTAAATCATCTAAGATTAAGATTTCTTATACCCTTTCCTAAACCATTTAGGATTAGGATTTTTTGTCTCATAAGTTTACTTAGCTTCCAAAATTATGTGCTTATAAATAGGCCTTTATGTATTATTCATAATATCAATATAATATATTAATTCAATATACAATCTTTCTTTATTTCTAACTGCTTGGAACCCATTGTTGTCGTCCTCCACCATTGATAATGTCACAGGGATGTTAAAGGGCTAACAGATAGCTTCTAAATCCATAAATTGCAGAAGATTTTAAAAACGAACCTACTTGATCGGCGATAATCTATCAAATCTTAGCTTGGAACCCCATTGTCGTCATCTCGATTTTCTTTGATCGACGATTAAAGGTTAAAATGATGAGTACAGGACGGGTTTTGGTTTCGCGAGGGAAGGTTTTGGATTTTGAATTCATCTTTTTTTTTTTTTTTAACAAGTCAAATTGCACAAAATCCCCTACCATTTCAAAAGAATTGAAAAATTGCAAAATGTTGCTAAGTGGAGTGGGATTGACTCCCATGTGGGTTGCAAGTGGTAAACCAAATTGCAACATTGTTAAGGCGGTGAATTGTTCTATATATCTATATTACATTTGAGCTTGGCATTTGAATTTTCTCCTAAAAAAATTTCATCATCTAATGGTCAAAAATGCTTAAAAAATCAATCTGACGATTCAAAATATTTATGCCTATCTACGATCTAAAATTATTCTCTCAATCTTCAATCAACGGTCATGATTAATTCACCCCATTACATTCTATATCACACTCTCCCACTCATTATTATTTTTATTTTTTTCTCTCTCCTATTTTATATATCTCACTCCATGATTTGGCATCAGACCAAAACACCACTACCATTTTTTCTCTCTCTCATGTTTTATACCACTCTCTCTCTCTCCATGATTTGGCAACAAACCAAAACACCACCACCAATGGCTGCAATCACGACCTTCTTCAAACACACCATCAATCGTGAAACCTTCATTTCTCAATAACCCAACTTTTTTTGCAATGATTTCGACAGCACTTGCTCCACTTCGGTCCGGCGATGAGCTGTTCTTGAAGGGCCAGATTCGGCCGACGAAGCTCTCGACGCACCTGCAATGACTGCTGGAGTCATTGCTCAATTTGGAAGAATAAGCCGACTAGTTCGGTGTCGGTTAGATTGATAAGCTCCGCTGATGAGCTGTTCTTGAACATCCAGATTCAGTTGATGAAGCTCTCGAAGTGGAAGAAGAAGCCTATAGGTCCGGCGTGGCTCTCGACGCACCTGTAATGGTTGCTGGAGCCATTGCTCGATCTGGAAGAAGAAGCCGACCGGTCCGGCGTTAGTCAGCTCGATCTAGAAGAAGAAGCCAACCGGTCTAGCGCTATTCTTGAACAACCAGATTCGGTCGATGATGCTTTTAACGCACCTGCAACAGTTGCTAAAGTCATTGCTCGTTCTGGAAGAAGAAGTAGAATGAGCTTGCCAGAGGATGAGATGTGATTCTGTGACACCAATTCTGCAACACCAAGTATGAGGCCGAAGCCAAATTTGCCACCACTTGTTCAGAATCGCCTTGTTCCACCACCGCCACCACCAGCACCCGAAGTAGCAGCGGTCGCCACCACCAGCTTAGGTCGCCACCACTAAGCAAGAGGCCGAAGCCAAGATCGCCACCATCAACTCAGAATCGGCTTGATTCGGTTTTGTTGATCGTTGATCTGTTGTTCTATCATTGATACCTTTGTTCACTATCATATCTCTGTATATGCCATTGTTAAGTGTTATAATAGGTAAAAGCATAAGGTATTTAGATGAAATGCTGAATTCTTAGCCCTTTTGTAGATAGTTATTTGTGTCATTCTTGGATTTTGAGGTATTCAAGATGCACAATAATTCTGAATTTGTTACTATATACTTGAGTTGATTCTTTTAAATTTTATGATCAAATATGATACAGGGGAGATGTTGGTTGGGCCAGCCAGAGCATTTTTCATGGACGACATTATTATCCTCTCAAATGGGCAAATAGTATATCAAGGTCCCTGACTTTTCATCTTCTTTTATTTTTTGTTTGTTTCAGTTTCAGTTGAATATATTGTGTTGGTTTTATGATAGTAATTGTGTTTGTCTTAGCCCCTCTTACATTTTTCTTTAAAAGGTATATATAAGGAATTCAAGTTTTGTTAACCTTATTAAATGTTTTTGTTTAATTTTCAAGGAAAAATGCTTCATGGTTCTCATTGGTGATCCTATGAAAGGTCTTTATGCTCTATGTGTGGGTATGTTAAATTTTCATTCAACTTTTTATTTATTTATTCATTTGTTTTTGCTCTCAAAGAAATCCTCCTTTTACACCAATTACAACTTCTTCATCTACATGTGGTCTATGCATTTTTTTTTTTGAAAGTGTTGAACGTCACAACAAAATCTATTAACCAGATTTATTCCTTTGGCTAACTTTTGAACTGGTGAGTGAGTGTACTTAATAATTAGTCAATTTGCTAATGGCCAACTTCATCACCCCAGGGCTACTGTTGATTTAACGTATTAAGGCCCTTTTGCTTAGGAACATTGGGATCCATTGCGGTTTCCATTTGGGTTTGCATTTGCATCAATCATTTGAGCTTTGATCCTGTTTCGGTTGGCCTGCTTTTTCTTTCTAAAGCCTTTTTTGTAGCATCTTTAAAAAAAAAATATGACCCCATATCTAAACCCATTTTGGTTGTAGGTCAGGTATTGCTTTACATGTTTGTTATATCTAAATCTAAACAGTATCTCATTTCATTAAAAATTGAAATATGTTGCTTTCAACCATAAATGAGAAGACAATTTATGTTGTGGCCATCAATATATTATATCTCTCTATATTACTTTTATTATGATTTTTCATGCTTTTCATTATTAAAAGTCAAAGTAATGAAAGAGTATCATTGTGGTCATGATAATGTGTCTGCTTCTTTTATATATCTACAATTGCATGCTTTTTGGGACAAGAGTATCCCTCCACATAAATTTTGAAATTTCAATTCTTTTTAGAAAAAGCAGCAACAGCAATAGCAAACCCAGCTAACAACAGTTGTATTTTAATTAATTTTAGCGGACCCACTTTTATTAGCATTCCATTATTTATTAATTTTAGCTATAATGGGTGAAGCTTTTGATGAAAAAAAAAAGTAATGTCACATGAGCGCATGCTTTTGCCTATTGCCTCCCTATATTTTTAGATATAAAATGGGGTGAAGCTTTTGATGCAAAAATAAAAATGTATGTCTCGTATGTTCTTGCCTACTTTCTCCTTATATTATTAGATATTAAACGGGGGGAAACTTTTGATGCAAAAGTAAAAAGGATTGTCACATGGGCGCATGTTATTGCCTGCTACCTTCTTATATTATTACACAACAATTATAATATGCTGCCTTCCACCTTCACTCTCTCCCTCCTCCACCTTCATTCTCTCCCTCTTTTTTTTCCCTCACACACAAACATGGTAACTGAGCACACAAGTCCATCCACGGTGAGCTCCCTTGGGTACACACCATCTCAGGTCACCACTAAGGCCATGAGATCCCCTGCCGTTGTAACTCTTGAGCTCCCAACGTCCCTCCAGCACACACCACATTCGGTCACCACTGCAGCCACTCGATCTCCTACTGATGCAAATACAGTGCCCTCACCAACCATAATTTTTCAACCAAGGTACGGTCGATTTTTGCAAATGTTTATATCCAAGTTGGATGCATTTTGCTTAACTTGAGTGTGGAAGAAATTCTCTGCTCTACATGGACCATATTGTTCAAGAGAGTATGAAGTTGTGCATATTATTTAACCATATTTATATTAGGGAGGCATCTTTTTAGTGAAATGATTATGTAAAACAAATATTGGTTTGAAATATGTAAAACATATTTGTTGTGCAGTTGTTGGTTCTTCATCTATAATTTTTACACAATTGACATATGTCTTAAAGTAGAGTTGACCGGGAGGCATGATTTTGTATACTCAAAAGTGATATATGTGTTGTCATGCATTTTTTTGTTTGAATTCATCGTGTAAAGTATACTACTAGAAAGTTCTTTTGTGACATTAATGTCTTAAATATCTACTACCACATGCCAAATATAGTAATAATATTAGTAAATAATTTATTGTTATTTTTTTTTTCAGAATTTGTGCACTTTTGATGTGTAAAGGTGAATATACAAATTAGTAAATTTCAAGCTTAGTACAGGAATGACAAAGTGATATACTAGCTGTAAGAAAAATAATTAGAAAGTGATATATATACTAGCAGTAAGAAAAATAATTCATGGCAAGCTATGCATAGGTGTATAAAAAAGGAGGAAACACCCGGCCTCCACAAGCCACAACTAACCCAAAGCTTCCATTCAGGGTTTTTATGCATCAAAGTTGAATCTCAATGAACAAATTAACAAACTATTTTTCATTATGATTTAATAAAACTCACTTATATCAGTCTCGATAAGACAAAGGAAAATAAAAGGAATGATGCTTATAAAATGGAAGTGGAAAAAAGATAAAAAGAAGTGTTAAATTTTCAGTGTTTGGATAATAATGAATTTTTCATTCTTATTATACCAAACTTCTATATTAATCGTCTATTTTTTTTTCTTTGTGAATGGTGCTTATAGCTTTAATTAGCTTTCTCTGTCTATTTTTATTTATATTTATTATAAGTTTATTTCTCCATTTAATAAACTGACTTTATTTGCTGCAAGAAAGTTCCAATATATTAACTCATCTTCACTACGCAATTGGGGAAGTAATGAGGTAATTCAATTTTGTGTTTACTCCAAATTATTATATTTTACCTAATGTTAATAATAAATATTAGATGGATTTTTTCTAAATTATTGTTCCGATATATATTTTGTAAATTGTTGTGCATAGTCCTTTTCTGAAGGCAAAGTACATTCATATTGATGCAAGGATATTATTCTCGGTAGTGGATAAAAGTTATGCTTCATTTTTGAAGAAGTAAAGAAGAAGAAGACGCGTGGTCATTATTATTATTTGTTTTGTAAACAATATCTAATGCAAATGGTGTTTTATAAATATTTGTTTATTGACACGTTGATTATATGAAATCAATTTTTATTTCAGTTCACAGAGATGTATATAGAGATAAAAAAATTTTGTATAATTGTCGCTGCTGAGAATTTGAAAAACTCCCAAAGAAGATAGAACAGTAGCTAATGCTTATGGTGTTTTGTCCAATAATTTTTTCTTTTATAGTGTCGTAGGCACAGACAATACGCTAGTGTGTGTGTGTGTATATATATATATATATCTGCCGCTATGTATCCGAATGTGATATACATCTTTTGAGAATACAAACAACATCAATTCTCTCCCATCTCTCTCTACCTTCTCTTTCACTGTGATATTTATATTATTTATTTATATCTATCAAACTCTCATATCCTATATTTCTTTCGAAATTACAACATCATACCAGTATTACGTTTTGTGAATGGATACCTTGTTAATCATTTTCACCTTTGGCTACTACTATTACTACAACATATACCTTATTAATCATTTTCACCTTTGGCTACTACTATTAATACAACATATACCTTATTAATCATTTTCACTTTTGGCTACTACTATTACAACACATTATCAGCAAGAGGTTCTGGCCATATGAGGAGACAATTTCATTTTTCATTCCCGAATCAAAGGTACGAAAATTATTTATTTATATCTCTGATAATGATAGAATATGTTTATACTAATTTTAACTTAACATAACAAAATTATTCCTGATTTATGCTTATGTCATTTCAATATATATATATATATATATATATAAAGTCTTTCTCGATTGGAGAAGCAACATACTTTTATACTAATTTTAACTTAACATAACAAAATTCTTCTTGATTTATGCTTGTGACATTTCAATATATATACATATATATAAAGTCCTTTCTGATTGAGAAGTGGCATGCTTATGCTATTTAAATTCATATTTTATTAAATATGGAATAAATATATATTTTAATGTGTTTGTCAATATACTATACTTGCATATAAAATTCCAACTATGTTTCTTTTCTAATTTATAGTATCCTAAAAATGTGAAATCTTACAAAACTCGACTTTACTGCCTTTGATATTTCTGGCATGAACTATCTATCATGGATTCTCAATATTGAGAACCATTTGGATGCTAAAAATTTGGGAGAGACAATTACAAAAGGAAATAAATCATCTATGCAAGAACGGGCAATGACAATAATTTTCATTCATCATCACATACATGAGGATTTAAAATCTGAATATCTTACAATAAAAGACATGTCCATATTATGGAAAAATTTGAAAGATAGGTTCGAATATCAAAGAACTATAATTCTTCCAAGAGTTTGAGACAACTGGTCAAAACTGAAATTGTCCAATTATAAATCTGTAATAGAATATAATTCAGCCTTATTTTGAATCAGCTCTCAAATGAACTTATGTGGAGAGCCAAAAACTTATGTGAATATGTTAAAAAAAATATTTACCACATTTCATCTCTCGAACTTGCTCCTCTAGCAGTAGTATCGAGATACACACTTTACAAGATATTCTGAGTTAATATCTTGCTTGTTAGTGGCTGAACAAAATAATGAGCTCTTATTGGAAAATCACTAATCCCATATGACCGGATCGACTTTATTAACTGAAGCACATGCAGCATCCTTTAATGGTCATAGTTGTGAACGTGGACGTAGATGTGGCCGAGGACGCAATTATGGTCGTGGTCGTGGCCACGGTAGTAACTATGGTAGTTATCATTCATTTGAGTTTGCTAGTAAAAACTGCACACTATACTATCATCAAGGAAATGCAAGTGAGGCCAAGAAAAAAAATTGAAAGGTGTGTAGAATACACCCCCTAAATAACATGAAAATGCTTGATTTCGATGTGGAATGAAAGAGCATTGGTCACAGACCTGTCGAATGTCCAAATATTTAGTTGAGCTATATCAAGCCTCACTCAAAGGAAAATGGAAGGAAAAAGGGATTGAAACAAATGCTATCGAGAATTTTGAGCCAGTGGCCATCAATCACCTTGATATTTCAGATTTCTATAAAGACCTGAAAAACAATAATCAGGACTGATGATGGAAATGTCCACATCAATTAGATATTATTTTCTTTTATTTTCACTAGTGTGTTATTTTCTTTTAGTGTGTTATTATCAGTTTTGTTTGTATTTACAGTTTTATTAATGTAATGAATTTTTTTTTTCTTTTTAGAAAATGGATTTGATCAATTCGTTGTCACACCCAAGATAAATGGTGAAGATATATGTTTGATAAATAGTGTCACGACACATACTATTCTTAGAGACAGAAAATAGTTTTTCCATATAACATTAGCTGAAGCTAATGTCAATACCATATCAGGTTCCATAGACCTGATTGATGGTTGTAGAAGGCTAACATTGTGCTATCATGTGGAACACAATTACATGTTGATGATGTTCTCTACTTAATCAGATCCAAGAGAAATTTGTTGAGTTTTAAAGATATACATCATAACAGATATCATATTGAAGCAATAAATAAAAGGAGTATAGAATATCTATGCATTACCTCAACTATTTCATGTTGGAGGTATGTTTTAGAAAAACTCTCTGCCTTCTTTTCTGGGCTATATTGTATGAATATAAAAGCAATCAAATCACATAAAGTGATGCATCAGAAGTGTTCTGACCCAAAGAATTTTATACTATAACATAATCACCTTGGTTATCTTGGGTCAACAATGATGCACCGAATTATTGAAAATTCAAATGGGCATCCATTAAAGAATCAAAATATTCATTTGGCAAGTGATTATACATGTACTTCATGCTCACAAGAAAAATTAATTGTGAGGCCATCTCCTTCAAAAATTATTATTGAATCCCCTGATTTTTTTACAAAGAATCCACGGAGATATATATGGGCCAATTGATCCATCATGTGGACCATTTTGTTATTTTATGGTTTTAATTGATGCCTCAACACGATGGTCCTATGTCTGCTTACTTTCCACTCGTAATGTTGCATTTGCTAGACTCTTGGCCTAAAAAATTTGTTTACAAGCACAATTCCTAAACTATCCAATTAAGACAATTCGTTTTAATAATGCCAGAGAATTTACATCTCAAGCCTTTAATAACTATTGCGTGTAGGGGTACACAAAGAACCGTAAGAACCGGAACCGAATGGAACCGTATTTGAACCGAACCGTACCATTGCCTACGGTTCTGGTTCTAATTCCTAATTTTAGGAACCGTTACCAACGGTTTTGATTCCAGTTCTAGGACTATAAGAACCGAACCGAATCGGAACCGTTGGATATTATGTATTAAATAAATATATATAATATATATAAATTATATAATACATTTATCTAACCCTAAATATTTTCATTCTTTATTTCTCACTCCTCAGTTCCTCACGCAGTCACGCAGCAGCGACGACCCTCACTCCTCAGTCTCTATCTCAGTTCCAGTAGTGGCTTGTTTTTCTTCCCCAACACTGGCTTGTTCTTCTTCCCTGACACTAGCTTGTTCTTCTTCTCTGGCACTTCCTTGTTCTTCTTCTCCAGCATAGTGACTTGTTCTTTTTCCCCGACACTGGCTTATTCTTCTTCTCCGACACTGGCTTGTTCTTCTTCCCCGGCACAGTCCATCACCTTTCACGAATCTACTATCCCGCGCATCTCCGGACTCCGGCACAACACTCCAACCACGGATTCCCCAGCTTTATCTTCTTCCTTAATTAGGGATTTAGGGTATGTTATTTTGGCTCTTCTTCTCCATCGATTTGGTGGATTGGCGGATTTAGGGAAGTTCTAATAATTAAATAAAGTATAAATCAAGTTCTGGATTTTTATTTTTTGGGCTGGAAGATCTCTTTCTGGATTTCTATTTCTTGAGTTAGAAGATCTATTTTTTGGGTTTTTGATTTTATGAAAGTTCTCTTGATTTCCAACTGTTCTGATTGTATAGATTTGGTAATATATAGATTGGGTGCATGTATGTTACATTAGTTTGATTGGGGCTTGCTGAGTTGATGTGGAATACAAATTGGGTGAATGTATGAAGGATCATTTACATGGCTTGCTGTGGAATCAAACAGGGTGTTATGTTCAAGCATTAAACACTAAAAATCTATTAATTGAATCATAAAAAAAAATAGAAGAATCGCGGTTCGAAACTGAACCAAACGGAGAACTATGGTTCGGTTCCTCATGGTTCCAAATCCCAACGATTTTGGTTCTGCTTCCAGTTCCAAAAATTAGGAATCGTTGGGAACGGTTCCGATTTCGGTCCTACTAAGAACCGTAAGGAACCAAACTGTGTGCACCCCTAATTGCATGGCTATTGACACAAATGTTGAGCATCCTATTGCACACACTCATATTCAAAATGGTTTAGCAGAGTCTTTTATTAAACGTCTTCAATTAATTGCCAGACCATTACTTATGAGAACAAAGCTACATGTGTCAGCTTGGGAATATGTCATATTACATGCAACATCATTAGTTTGTATTAGACCAATTCTTTACCATAATTTTTCACCTCTACAACTTATGATTAGTTAACAACCAAATATATCACACTTACGAGTTTTTGGTTGTATTGTCTTTGTGCCTATTACACCACTACAACGAACAAAAATGGGCTCTCAACATAAACTTGGAATTTATATAGGTTTTGACTCTCCATCTATCATTAGATATCTTGAACCTATGACAGGAGATTTGTTCAAAGCAAAATTTGCTGATTGTCATTTTGATGAGATTGTATTTCCACCATTAGGGGGAGAATTAATACAGCCCGAACATCAGCATGAGATCACTTGGAATGCCATGACATTATCACATTTTGATCCTCCTACAAATAAAAAAAACTTGAAGTTAAAAGAATCATTCATTTGCAGGGTATTGCAAATCAATTACCAGATGCATTTACTGATATAAAGAAAGTGATACAATCACATATACCTATTGCAAATATTTCCAACATTGCAGCAAATGTATCTAAAACACGCCTAAATTGTGGCAGACCTATTGGTGCAAAAGATACTATTCATTGAAAGATGAAAGTGCATAAAGAAGTTGGTACTCCTAATGATACCATACTTACAAAAGAAGAAATAGTAGCCTCGGAAGAGGCACAAGTCCCTGATAAGGACAATGAAATAATCGCCCTTGATGAGACACAAAAAGAGGTATCAATACCTGAAAATGATGAGGTTTTAATAAATTATACAAAAAGATAGGATATAAATCAAATTAATGTGGACAATTTTTGCTCCTTTGCAGTCGCTTTTAATATTACAAGAGATAATGAAAACTCGAAACCTCAACAAGTCGACGAATGTCGACGTAGAAATGATTGGCCGTAATACAGGCCGAATTAAATTTACTGGCAAAACGTGAAGTATTTGGACTAGTAATCCAGACACCTGAAGGTGTCAAGCCTATAGGGTACAAATGGGTATTTGCATGAAAATAAAATGAGAAAAATGAAATTGTGATCACAAAGTCCGCTTAGTAGCACAAGGCTTTTCACAGAGATCGAGTATCAACTATGAGGAGACATACTTTTCAGTAATAGATGCAATTACATTTCGATTCCTAATTAATTTAGCGGTTGGTTAGGTAAAGAGGGAGAGGGTATTTATGTAGATATATCTCATTATTTAACAACAGTTAGACCTCATTCAGGCAAATGGGGCTAATTTGCAACAATTTGTAAATTGATGGTGTTTGTTGCAAAAAAATAATATTAAAAGGGGGTATTTTGTAACTTTGTAAAACTATAGGGGGGTTTAATGCAATTTGGACTTTTTAATAACAATATAATCGATAAATAGTGGTTTTCGGAGAAGTAATTAGCATTTTGGTCCGTTTAAAAAATCATCCCATCAAAATGACATAGGATTTCTCCATCTATGGTTAACTGGTGGTGAGCTACGTGAAAGCTAAATGGAGAGACTAGCCGCAACAGCAAAATAGAGAGAATGTAGATCCGTAATAGACATATCATTTTGACAATTTGTTACCTTATCATTAATGAAACAATATAATGACAAAAATGATTTTATTTAAAAAGAAAAAAATAGGGTAAAGTGAAAACCAAACTCCTTTCCCCGCACTATATAAAAAATGTGCACCAAATACCTTTGTAGTTAAGTATGTGTTATAATCCATAGAATTCCATACAATATTGCATAACGACCCCCTCGTACACTAACTGTTAAAAATACTTAGGGTAAAATACATTGACCTCTCTTGAGATATAACCTAATTACACATAACAGTCATGTTTGATGTTTATTACACCGTGTATTCCTATATGTTATGAAATGTCCTTTTTACTCTTAATATTTTAATATCTTTAAAAAAAAATCTTATAATGTAAAATACCTATCTTGACCACCATATATATATTAACGGTGAGTATTTTATACACATGTCAAGGGTAATTTTGTTAATGTCTTAAATAGTATTTTTGTCATTTTCTTATAGGCAAGAGCAATTGAGTCATTTTTTAAAATTTCATTACGGGAGGTGAAGTTGTTGATGACACACGTCTAACCTCAAGAGAACACAATGTAATAAATGACAAACATGGTTGTCGTGTGTAATTAGACCAACCCAAGGAATGTTAGTGTATTTTATCCAAATACTTATTATCTATCAAAGGTAATATAAAAAATCCCAAATGCCCTTTTATTGTATATATATACCATAATATATAATATTTTTGTTAAATATATCTAAATTTAATACAATATATTATTCAGTATAATATTGGTATTTACAAAATTTACAACTATTACACTATAAGTTAAAATTTATAATGTCTATAAAGATATATTTTGCAACTATTACATTATAGGTTAAGTTTTACAATATTTATAAGGGTAAATTACTTTGACCTCTACTGAGGTTTTGCTTAATTACCCTCATATTAAAGTTTTTAAAATATGGTGGTCAACCTTCTTTGAAGTTTGATTGACTTTATTTCAGATACTCATACCATTAATTGACAGTTTCAAGTCAATAACATAAAAAGTCAAAATGTCAAAACTATCATCGGTGACGGTAGTGCTGATGTGACATCGATAGAGAAAATGTATATACAAAACATATTAATCTTAGTCAAATGATTATACAGTGAGGTTATTTTTGCACAAAAATATTACAATATGAGGGTATTTTTGTAATTGTATATTAAATGTGATTTTGTTTAACGGATTGTTAGTCTGTCAAAGGTGTCAGAGTTGTAATAACTTTAGTTTGAGAATAATTAGGTCAAATATTAAAAAATACGGAGTAATTTACCATATTTATAAATATAATTTACAACTATTACATTATAATTCCTTTATCTTTTTATCTCATTTTTTTTAATTAACAAAAAGTGTTTTTGTCAATTTTTGACTCATTATTTGAAAGATTTTCAAAGTTATGAGTTTTCAATCGTGTTTGTTATTGCACTTTACCCTAACAAAAATAAGCTCCAATAGTCCAATTGATCCCACAAATCATTTATAAACTCAATTGCACCATTATTTGTAAATTAATGGTCAATTTTGTAACTTAATTTGGAAAGACGAAGAAGGGCTTTATTGTCCTAAAGCTGCATTCGAATATAATCGCACACATCCTCAGTGCACTTCGATTCAGCCTCCGCCATGAGACGAAGCTTGGTGAAACTTCCAAACCCAACACTCCCTTATCAACAAACCCTAATCTCAGCCTCCGCCTTCTCCACCTCCGGCGGCGGCGGCGGCGGCGGTGGAGGTCGGGGACGAGGCTCCTCATCCTTAACCCCCACCTCTCTCTTCACCCCAGGAAAGACCGAGTCCGACGATCGCAACAATGACGAGTCACCGGAAAACACCATCTCCTCTGGAATCGGTCGTGGTCATGGCCGTGGTAAACCCCTCCCTTCAACTCCGATTCTTCCTTCATTTTCTTCATTCGTGTCCAACGTGAGTGGTACTGGTCGAGGCCGAGTCACTAGTCCACCGCAATTCGTACGCCCGCAAGAACCTGAACAATCTGGACGAAAGAAACCCATTTTCTTTCTCAAAGAAGATGCGTCCGATTCGATACCCAAAGCCCCAATTCGCAATCTGGGTCAAGACCCAGAAGGGGGTGATCTCCCTTCGAGCATTTTGTCGGTGTTATCCAGCGGTGCCGGCCGTGGGAAGCCCGCGAAACCGCTGGATTCCGGCGAGAAGGTGAAGGTGGAAAACCGGCATCTCCGAGCCCGTTCACCAGAAGAGGGACCCAGTAGAGAGAGAGATGCTAGTGTTGCTACTGCAAAGAGCAATGGTTCACCCAGGTTGAGCCGCGAGGAGGCGGTGAAGAAGGCGGTGGGAATACTGTCGAGGGGCGGCGGAGAGGGCAGAGGGGAAGACGGTGGTGGGAGGGGAAGAGGGTTTGGAGGTAGAGGTTCTCGCGGCGGCCGAGGAAGGGGAAGAGGGTTTAGAGATAGAAGGGACAGAAGTCAGGTTGAGGACGACGACGATGAGAATGATCTTTACCTCGGAGACAATGCGGATGGCGAAAGATTGGCTAAGCGGATTGGTACTGAAAATATGTGTAAATTGGTGGATGGTTTCGAAGAATTGAGTGACAAAGTATTGCCTTCTCCTGTCGATGATGCATACTTGGATGCTCTCCACACCAATTATATGGTAAATTATCTTAATTCTGATTAATATTTGAATGATCAGTTGTAGATAGCATGTGGCCACTGAGTTCTATGTGTAATTTGGTGTTGCAGATTGAGTGTGAGCCAGAGTACTTGATGGAGGAATTCGGAACGAACCCAGATATTGATGAGAAGCCCCCGATTCCTCTTCGTGATGCTCTTGAGAAGATGAAGCCATTTTTGATGTCGTACGAGGGAATTCGAAGTGAAGAAGAGTGGGAGGTAATGCCAACCTGCTCTTTCGTTATAAATCGGTTTGGTGTCATGTGGATTAGCTAATCCTTTAGCCTTTATAGACCTTTCTCTGGTTATGTTTAGTGTTCTTGTGGTATTTAATTTAATTTTTTTAACAACTTTACATTTGCAAGTTGGATGATTGAGAATGACAATGTCATTTTCAAGTTTGTATCTTTTTCTCTTCAAGTTATTGTATTAGGAGTTGTAACTGAGGACATCTTTTATTACTTCTCTCTAATTGTTTTGTTTTGGATATTTGGAACTGCATTCATACCCACTACAATCAGAATAGTTGTTATTATTAAAATACAACTTCATCTCGCCCAATCAAGTTTTGATTTGCAACTCTTGCCCGGCCATTTTTAATATATAGGCAGTTCTGTATCTTCAATCTGACTGTGGCACTGTGCCTTTTAAGATATAGTCCATCTTCAACGTCATTCACTCTTTCATTGTATTTTGAAGCCTAGTTAACGTTGTATCAACGGAAAACATTCTGATCAGTTTCTCCCTTATTCTGATGATTGAATTGATCAACACTCGGTTTTTTTTTTTTTTTCAATAAGTATTAAAACTTGAATCTGCAAGTTCTTTTTCTTTTTTGTTCTTGTTTTTAATTTTATTTTTGTAAGTAAGATTCATCAGGAATGTTCTGGTGATTATTTGCATTTGAAGCTCAACCTAATTAGTTGTGCTTAAATTTTAATATTTAATCTGTATCAGTTATTTTTATATTTTGTCATTTGCCCATTGCCAGTGACATTACCTTTTCACTTTATCAGGAAGTCATGAAAGAAACTATGGAGAAAGTCCCTATCATGAAAGGGCTTGTGGATTATTATAGTGGACCTGACAGAGTTACTGCAAAGAGACAACAGGAAGAGCTGGAAAGAGTCGCAAAAACTCTACCTGAAGGGGCTCCTGCTTCTGTAAAGAGGTTTACAGATCGTGCTGTTCTTTCTCTCCAGGTTTTCATTCTTCCTAAGGATTTTATGTTTCCACTTTAGGTTTATGCCTCACAAGTCTTTAACTGAGTACGGCTTTAATTATGCCAAAGTGAGTATGCTGCGCATCAGCAGTGGTTTGCTTATGAGCCTTGGGCCTGATTTGTGGGATTCCCAAAATCTTTATGACTATACGATACCTTCCATGAGTCCACCCCAAAAGATTGGTGACATAGGCTGTGTGAAATCATTGATGTTTGCATCGTGACAAGAACTCCTCCTAGCTTTATTCTAGCCTACAGGAACAGTGCTTGGAAAAATGTTTGAATACAAAAAAATGTAGTTGAACCCCCCAAAAAAGTAACAATAATAACAAAAAAATATAGTGTGTAAAGGCAAGAAAGTAAGTTTAGTTCTAACTTTAAGTCTCAAGAGACTGTTGGAACACCAGCATAGTCCTCTAAAATTGCCTTCAGTATTTTCTACCAAGAAACTTCCACTCTTTGTACGAACTGGAGAATCAAATATTTTGGTATCTATGATTGTCTTGAATTTCACCCATATATATATATATGTGTTATCAATTTAGATGTTTTTTTTTTCCATTGTAATAGTAGGCGAGTGCTTGGAGATTGCTTGGAAAAGTTTACCTTAAGCCTATTCCAGACGATAAGCGCCTGCACTCCTGGTCCATTGTCCTAGTTGGACTTGAACCCTGCAAAACCCCTAGAGGGTGGCAGGAGGTACAATTTCAGCTATACTGCTGATGTTGATGTCCAACTAATTGGATTAAGAAGTTTTCTTTTTGTAATATACCTATCACCCTTTAGGGTGCTTTTTGTTTAACAGTCCTTCACTGCTGACTGGCATGCATATTCTTTATGATCTACTTGAATTTAAAACTTTAGGTCTCTTATTTCTTCTTTACTTGTACATTTTTTACGTGAACTTCAACAAATTATATAAATCTGTTGAAAAGTAAATTACAACAGAGTGTAAAAAAATCTGTGTTCTTTAAATTACCAATAGTTACTGTATCAAATGTGTTTGATTTGAAATGCAACCTCGAAAACCTTTTTTTCTTTTTTCTCTTACAAATTATATAATGCAGAGCAACCCGGGATGGGGATTTGATAAGAAATGCCAATTCATGGATAAGCTTGTGTGGGAGGTCTCACAAGATTATAAATAAGCATGGTGCGTCTCATTTTGCTAATCATACCGAGTGAAAAAGCATCTTCACCACTCACATCATTCAGGATTATCATGACGGATAGCAGTGAGCTACTAGGTATGATGACAGTATTACTTACTTTTTCCCTTGTCGACTAATGAGAGAAATTGCCTTTTGTATTATTTCATTTTTAGGATTTTTTGGGGACTTATAGAATCTTGTAACAATCTTTTACTTAATAGTTGTCTTGCTATATCTGACCCTGCTCAATCGATGACACCCATATGAGGTTTTTTGATTTAAATAAGAAGCATGTCTTATTTGATTAACCGTGAACATTCTGGGAGCACATCACACTCCTTTATATTTCATGTTTGAAAGTGATTTTTTGAAAGCTTCTGGCAGTTTTTGTTTGCCAGGTTATATTTGTAAATGGGCTGGGGTTTTATCATGATTCTTACTTCAGTTCTTCTTGATCATTCATCTGAATTCAAAGAGTGGATTACAAATGGACGGTCATGTTTTCAAATTAGTTACTTTGGAAGGCTAGTTCAGTCTTCCATTTGATTCACATCTTCAATGACTGATATAGGCCTAAACTTTGTGTTATTGCTAGATAATGACTGCAAGCCAGCAGACACTTGAAATTTCTGATCAGAATACCTACATTGTTGTGTCGAGCTAGTTTAGTCATTTTGAAGATTATTACAAGTTTCGCTGATTGAATCACTGATTGTCAGATAGCCCAATGATTTGAGGGCATTTAATTTACCCTTGGCCTCAATGGGTTGCATGGGTTAGAGCTATAGTTTTACTTTTAACTTCGTCCGACATGATCCTCCATGATGTCTTCATTTACATTTTTTCCTTTTTCCATAGTTTAGGGTGTGGCGTAGAAAAAAAGTGAAAAAAGAGATCCTTTGGTTGACCCCATTCATACATACGAGATAAAAGGCAAGGATGACGAAGGTGTAGCGCAATTTTTCCTAGTTTGTTCCACCTGAGGGAATGCTAGGAGTTGGTTGGATATAGGCTTATTTTTTAGCATTAGTTGTACATAATGACTATTCTTAATTTCATTATATATAATATAATCTTGCTAGGTTAAATTCACTATATTGCAATATATATAATTTTTACAAAATTAACTTATATTGCAAATTATATATTTGTAACTTTATACGTCCGATTAATGCTAGCACGCAACTATGGGAAGAGAAATATAATCATAGAGGACCATTTTAAGGAAATCATAAAGAAATTGTCATTTTACACATCTACAAAAAGAATATATTCAACTCTAAAGCTAAATTCTTAAGTTGTTGGCCAAGTTTGATTGAAAACAATTACAATTTTAATATTTAGAAGAAAATCTTCTTGTCTTGGGTTGTTGGCCAAGTTTGATGGAAAGCAATTACAAATTTAATATTCAGAAGTAAATCTTCTTGTCTTGAGTTGTTGGCCAAGTTTGATGGAAAGCAATTACAATTTTAATACTTAGAAGTAAATCTTCCGGCTATTAAATTTGTTTAGAAGTAAATCTTCCGGCTATTAAATTTGTTTAAGCAGGATCAGTAGGGAAAGATTGGGTGGGAAAGTATCAGCATCATAAAATGTTTGAAGACAGTGACAACATAGATTTACATGACAAATTGGAGCAATCATGATTCAGGAGGATAGTGCAAGATTATAAAGCATGCATCAAAAGTGAAAAGGTGAAGCGTAGCAATGATACAAAAGTGAAACTGAAGCTGAGTAAGGAAGGTGAAGTTGAAGAAGGAACTGAAAATGAAGGTGAAGATGAATAAGGGACTGAAAGTGGTAAAGATGAGAACAACTCTCCAATATCTTTTAGTCGGCAATGCTGTCTAAAGATACAAGTCTAGATGGAGAAGTTTAGCGGGTGCAAACATATACAAAGGTGTACAATCGTAGAGCTATTGGGAGATCAATTGATAATACCCCTTGAGTTGAGAGTATCAATGCATCTAACACAGTTAAGAAATTGCTCGTAAGTGTCATCCCCAACTTGCAAGACAACATTCTCATGACCCAAATAGACAAGTTTTTAGCATATTCTTTGTCTGTCATCCAATTGGCCCTTTATACTACACATACGAGCCAAATCTTATTTAAGCTCCTCATATTCTGATTAACTAGTATTATCAATTGATTTTCCAATAGCTCCAAACTTATACACCTTTGTATACTTCTGCATCTGCTGAACTTTTCGATCATGACTTATATCTTTGGACAACATTGATTGTGGACTAAAAGATACTGAATTGTTGTTCTCATATTTACTTTCACTTTCAATCCCTTCTTCATATTTACCTTCATTTTCAGGTCCTTCTCAGTTTTAGCTTCACTTTAATAACCTTCCTCAGCTTCACCTTTTCACTTTCAACGAGGGGCACACTTTATAATCTTGCATGATTGGTAATTATGGTTTCTCTAATTTGTTGTGTAAAGTTATGTTTACATTTTATAATCTTGATACTTCCTCAACCAAATTTAAGATTGAATATTCTTTTAGTAGGTATGCAACATGCAATAATTGTTAGGAATTGTGTTTCAAATTTTATTATAATTAAGTTTCTGTTTTAGAGTTGTATTTTAGGTAAATTCTTGTTAGGCAAGTCTTGGGCTCCAATAAATTGTAATACTTGTTCAACTAGTAATTATGTTTGGGACTCTATAAATAGATGTTTAGAGTATGGGTTGAGACTTATGAGTTGAGAAAGATGTAGTCTTACGAGGGAGTTGATGGGTATAGAGAGTTACGAGTTTGATAGAGTGAAATACTTAGGGCGAGAGAGAGTCTCATGGATTGGTACATAGTGAAAGGTTTTTGGACAAGAGCTTGTGTACACGGTTTGGTCTTGTGTATTTTTTGCTATTAAGTTGGCTCAAATTCCTATTGTGATTAGATTTCCATTATAGATTTGTGTCTTATTAGGTAATTTCTTAGAAGGCAAGTCTTGGCCTCAAGGAAGAAAAGTATTTGTCGGACAAGTCTTGGACTCTAAGGAATTGTAATCCTTGTTTACCAAGGAATTGAGTTTTGGGCTTTATAAATAGTTACCTATGTTATAGGTTAAGATGAGTGAGAAGGAAAGAGACAATACTCTCATTGTATTTGAGAAGTCACTCTCGTTGTTTTGAAATGACAACTTTTGCATAAATGTAATACTCTTATTGTTATTGAGAGGACACTTAGAGAGAGAATTTTTGTTTAGAATTTGTTATTTTTTTTTTAGTAAGGTTGAGTGTATAAGGGTTAAGGGTTGAGAGTTGAGTGTACTCTTAATACAATTCTTCAACTTGTATTGTTACAATCTATATAGTGAAATCAGGCTCTCCGTGGACGTAGGCTTGTTTAGCCGAACCATGTATAATTCTTGGTGTGTTCTTGCAATTTTTTTCGTACTTGTTTAGTTATCATAACATTTTAATATTTGGTGGTTCATGATTGGGGGCTTGTTTCTCAACAAATTAGTATCAGAGCTTCAAGGTATACACAAGGTGTTTGATAAAAGTCTTGTCTAGATTTTTCTTCCTAATACGGGTGTTGTTCGTCTTGGGCACTTGTGACAGTCATACCCGATAATATTGTCACACAGTACAATGTGGAGAGATTTGGTGGTAAGGGTAAGTTCACCCTATGACAAGGGAGGGTGAAGGACATCCTAGTTCAACAGGCTTAGCGCGGGCGTTGAAAGAGAAGGATAGAAAATCGAAAAAGTTTCAGTTGATGATTAGCAGGATATAGAGTCTAGGCGGGTTAGCACTATTCGACTCTGCATTGGGGATGTTCTCACAATTTACAAAGGTGACACTCTTTCTCAACATGAGTGGTTTTTAAATTTACACAAGTTGCGGTGTAATCTAATTTCCTTGAGCCGGTTGGACTCCATGGGCTGCAAGTGTTCCATTGCAGTGGTAGTCATGAAGATCACCAAGGACTGCATGGTATTAATGGGAGGCGAATAGAGTGGAGTTTTGTGCCATCTAGTGGGGAGTGCTAATAGCACTTAAACTTCAATTGTGGATAGGAAAAGGGGTGCACATGGTAACAAGATCTTGAGACATGTTTCATTTGATTTATCGAAGATATGGGTTGCACGTTTCTGGATAGATGAGGGTGAGATGAAAATTCCTGCTTGGAGAAGGGTTGCATCAAAGCCCCCTTCCAAAGTCACTTGATAGTGTTGACTTGATACAACTGCATGAATACATTGGCCGTGCGGATCAAGGGGGAGTATTGTTTCATACTTGATTCGGGTTATGTAGTTGGAGTTTGAAAGGTCGATGGATCGTTTGTGAATTTGTAGACGGGAGTTTCGTGTCTCGAAGACTTGTTAAAATTTTTGCCAAGGGAGTGATTTGTTAAATTGGTTCAAATTCTTATTGTGATTAAGTTTTCATATAGAGTTGTGTCTTATTAGGTAATTTTTAAAAGACAGGTATTGGTTTCAAGGAAGGAAAGTACTTGTTAGGCAAGTCTTGGGCTCTAAGGAATTGTAATCTTTGTGCACCAAGGAATTGATTTTTTGGCTTTATAAATAGTTACCTATGTTATAAGTTGAGACGAGTGAGAAGAAAATATGCAATACTCTCATTATATTTGAGAGGTCGCTCTCATTGTTTTGATAGAGCAATTTTTGCGTAGAGTTAACACTCTTTTTGTTATTAAGAGGATACTTAGAGAGAAAATTTTTGTTTAGAATTTGTGATTTCCTTTTGAGTGAGTTTGAGTGTATAAGGGTTAAGGGTTGAGAGTTGAGTGTATTCTTGATACAATTCTTCAACTTGTAATGTTACAATATATATAGTAAAATCGGACTCTCCGTAGACGTAGGCTTGTTTAGTTGAACCACGTATAATTCTTGGTGTGTTCTTTCAAATTTCTTCATACTTGTTTACTTATCATCACATCGTAATATTTGGTGATTTGTGATTAGGGGCTTGTTTCTCAACATCTACTATTGTAATATCTCTACAGAATTATAGTTCATCTCTTCTCATCCATGGATGTAGGCCGGGTTGTGCCGAATCATGTATCTTGTGTGTTTTCTTTTGTGATTGGAGTTAAATATTCTTTCGCTTCTGTTGTTCTTAACAATAATTCCTTGGTGATTTCCTTACAATGGTCGTCTATGACTATATTCCTCTTTCTATAGAGCTTGCATTAATAGAACATATAAAGCTACAAATATATAATTTGCAATATAGGTTAATTTTGTAATTTTATATTTTTATATATATATTTATATATATATATATATATATTTGTAATTAATTTAGTATAAATTGCAATATATATTTTGTAATTGCAATATATTGGTTAATAAAATTTAACCTATATAAGCTTGTGTGGAAGGTCTCATATACGGGTGCATACGATACGATTTTAGGCTAAATTGGAACCGAAATCGATCTCAACGGTTTCTTAATTTTGGATCAGAACCGATGAGTTATGGAATCAAACCGAACTGTGAAAGGCTGGTTCGGTTTAGTTCTCAACTATTGTTTTCTTTTGATAATATTGTGGCATCAAACTCACTGTCAATCTTTTGGTAAAGCTGCTAGAAAAATCATCACCAATTTATACAACTAAAAATATTATTGTCTTAGCACAAATCGTCAAAGCAAGCTCTAACAACAAATGTAACATGAGTGCTAAGAGCATGGTTAGTAACAAAAGCAAATGACTTGCCTATAAAGTTTTTTGATACATTTCTCTCCAAAAATACATATCCTTACATTACAAAATGTGGCTAGGCTAGATGGTTGAGGGAGAGTCAGGGCTGAAAATGAACCAAGCTGCTCAGGAGTAGCTCAGGCTCGTTAAAGGCTTGGCTTGGGCTTGTTAGTTAAGCACATGGGCCTAGTTTGAGCTCAATTTCTAGACTCATTTAATAAACGAGCCGAGTTTGAACAATGTTGGACTCGACTCGTGTAGGCTCGTGAACATAAGTTTGTTTTACGCTTGTTTATGTTCATGAACAAAGCTCGTTAAGGCCTCGTAAGCTTATGAACATGTTCATGATCATAGGTTTGTGTAGGCTCGTTTACGTTTATGAACAAGCTAAAATGATCTTGAACACGAGTTCGAATGAATTTTTTTATTAAATGAGCCGAGTCCAAGCTTTCTCAAAATAATGATGAGCCCGAGCTCAGCTTTTCGAGCTCGTCACGAGCCTGAGCCCGAGCAAGCTCAAGCTCGGCTCATTTGCAGCCCTAGGGAGAGAGAGTGAGAGAAAGAGAGAGATACCCGACCAAAACGGTAGAAATTGAAGAGGAGTTACTCATGAGGGAAGTTGTGTGTTTGTGAGGGAGGTGTGTGTGTGTGTGAGAGAGAGAGAGACTAGTGATTTTTAGGGTTGTTTTATAGGTACGATTTCTTATCTTATATTTTATATTATTAATATTATAATATATATATTTTTTTAGTTTACGGTTTGGTTCTAATAGATTTAGAATAGAAATCGAATCGTAAACTAACGGTTCTTTATTTTTGAAACTGGAACTGAAATCGAACCGAATCGAACCGGTTGACCGGTTCCAACAGTTTTTTGTGCATCCCTAGTCTCACAACATTATAAATAAGCATGGTGCTTCTCATCTTGCTAATCATAGAGAGTGAAAAACATCTTCACTCATATTATTCAGGATTATCACGAGAGACTAGGGGTGCACAAAAATCGTTGGAATCGGTAAACCGGTACGACAAGTTCTAATTTCAAAAATAAGGAACCATCGGTTCTAGGTCCATTAGAATCGAATCGAACCATAAACTATATATATATGTATTTATATATATATATATACACATATATTATAATACTCCCTCCGTCCCATAATTTTAGTCCACTATTCCTTTTTGGGATGTCCCAAAATATATGTTCATTTCCTAAAATGGATTATATGATTCTTAAACTACCCTTTTCAAACTCTACTATCCTAAAAGTTGGACCCACCATATAATAACTATACTAACTTTTAAACAAGGACTAAAATGAAAATTTATTCATTATCACACTAAAAAGTGGGTCCCACCATAAAAAGTTAGATTCCCCAAACATCCCAAGAATTATGGGACGGAGGGAGTATTAATAATGTAAAACATAGGATAAGAAGTCGTCGTTACAAAACAACCCAAAAAATTCCTAATCTGTCTCTCAAGCCTCCCTCACTAGTCACGCCACTTAGATTTCACTCACTCTCTCAACCATCCAGCCTAGCCACATTTAATGTATGAATATGTATTTTTGGAGAGGTAGGTATCATATAACTTTATAGGCAAGTCTTTTGCTTTTATGTTACATTTGTTGTCGGAGCTTGCTTTGACGATTTGTACTAAAACAATTATAATTTTAATTGTATAAACTTGTGATGCTTTTTCTAGCATTTTTCACTCTCGAATGTGTATGTCAGTGAAACTTATCAAAAGATTGGCAATGAGTTTGATGCCACAAAATTATCAGAAGAGAATTGTGGTTCAGAACCGAACTGAATTGGTCTTCCACAGCTCGGTTTCCGGTCTCAACAATTTCAGTTTCAAAATTAAGGAACTGTTAGATTGGTTTCAGTTCCGATTTAACCCGGAATCGTACCGAATTGAATTGTGTGCACCCCTACGACAAGTGAGGTACTTTATTACTCACTTTTTCCCTTGTTGATTGATGAAAGATTGCTTTTTGTATTATTTCATTCTTAGGATTTTGTGGGGCTTTTTAATCTTGTAATAATTTCTTACTCCAGTTGTCTTGCTTTTTGGGAACACACCATGCTCCTTTATATTTCATGTTCGAAAGGGATTTTCTTGAAAGCTTCTGGCAGTATTTGTTTGCCAGGTTATAAAAAGGGCTGATGTTCTATAATATGATTCTTACTTCAGCTCTTGGTCAAAGTTGCTGTATAAGGCGACATTAAATGGGTCTTATTTCTTCATTCCTTTTTTAGAATGAATTTATCCAAATTTTAAAGGAAAAATTAGATTTTGGTTACCAAAATTAAAAGAATTTGCTTTATAGTGACCTTAAATTCAGTAAAAGTAAATAGTGACCAAAATTGAAAAATAATTACCAATGAGTGACGATTTAACTTTAATGTCTAAAATATCATTTTTTTATTTAAATTTTCTCAATCCATTTTTTTATTTTATTTTGTTCATGGATTGAATTTAAACTACAAATATATTTAATTATTTGAAATTTTTCTTTATAAATGCAAATGTCCATTTAAGGTTGAGTTTGAGACTACAATAGAATGCAGATATATTGACCTCTGTTTTTATTTTTATTTTTATATTTAATATTGGTTTGGATCTTGTGATCTACATGTGTACATGTAGTTCTTTACTCCTTTCTACATCATATTAGAGGTCTGAATGTGTTGACATTGTAGACTATTAATGTCATGGAGTTTTTTCACTTTGCTTCATTCCAAGGTTGTGTTGAAAAATATATACTCCATCCGTTTCATAATTTTAGTCCACTAATCCTTTTTGGGATGTCCCAAAATACATGTCCATTTTCTAAAATGGATTATATGATTCCTAAACTACCATTTTCAAATTCTACTATCCTAAAAGTTAGGCCCACCATATAATAATACTAACTTTTAAACAAGGACTAATATGTAAATTCATTCATTATCACAATAAAAAGTGGATCCCAACATAAAAAGTTGGATTTTCCAAACATTCTAAGAATGATGGGACGGAGGGAGTATATATATATGGAGAAGATGAAGAAAGGATTGGGTATCTATGGAGAAAAGGAAGGTAATATAGACATTAAAGTTAAATAGTTACTTATTAGTAATTTTTTTTTTAAAGTTTGGTCATTATTTACCTTTTTTTGGGGTAAATATTACTGATACCTTCTAAGATCTGATGTATTGACACACGACTATAATTTTGTAAATTTTTATCACCAACACCCCTTGTGGTTTGTGTCGTATAGAATATACACACTTTTTTTTGTCAAAAGTACACTGTGTTAGAAGATTTTTTGACGGTGAAATGACTACTGCCTTTTGACTTCTGACCTAACTCATTTGAATACTAAAATTACTTATTTAACTGTCTAATGGACCAAAATACCCCTTTGAATTATATATATATATATACTATAATATATGTAATCTATATATAATTATTTATTTTCATAAATAATAATGTTAATATAAAATCAAAAAGTAATTAAATTTCTCTTTATTTTTCTCTATTTATTTATATATCTATATATATACAATATACTATAATATATATATATATATAACCTATATATAATTATTTATTTCCATAAATAATAATGTTAACATAATATAAAAAAGTAATTAAAATTTTCTTTCTTTTTCTCTATTCATCTATATAGAAACACTATAATATATATAATCTAATATATATAATTATTTATTTCTGTAAATAATAATATTAACATAAAATAAAAAATTAGTTGGCAATGCATATTATCATGAAGGGTATTGTGGTCACTTTCCTATTTTGATGTTTTTATATTAAAATACATTTAAATAATTAGGGGCAATCAAGACATTTTACATATAAAAAAAAATAGAAAAGCTATGAGGGAGTGTTGGTGACGAAAATTTACAAAATTATAATCGTGTGTCAATACATCAAATTTCAGGAGATGTTAGTGATATTTACCTTTTTTTTAAGTTTAAGGTCGATGTAAAACTATTTTTTTATAATTTTGGTTACTAAAATATAGTTTTCCTAATTCTAAATTGGTCACTCATCTTAATTCAAATTATGGGTTGTGGATTGTAAATGGAAGCTCATGTTTTCAACATGTCTTTACTTGTTTGAGTTAAGGCTAATTCAGTCTTCAATTTGATTCAATCGATTGTCTGTTGTAATGATTCTCTGTTGCAGTCGTGTTGAAATTTTTTCACACATTAAATTTGCTTTTTAACACATTTAAATCTATTTTTTAACACATTTGTTCTATTTTTCTATACATTAATTTTTTCACTTCACTCATTAAATATGTTTTTTTAACACGTTGAATCTAGCTAAAATAATAGCAGTGGATCCAGGCTCTAATGATGTAGGCTTAAAGTTTGTGTTATTGCTAGTTTTCAGCTGCAAGCTAGTTTCGAAAAGCTCAGCCTCAATCTGTGAAATGCTCAGTTCGTGTTCGTTTGTTTAAAACAAATGAAACTTGAACATAATTTTTAAGTAATTATTAAACAAGTATTCGTTAAAAAACCTCATTTTAAGTTCGTGAATATGTGATGTATATATATAAGTCCAAGCCCAACTAAGGGATTAAGTCTAACCCTTTAATTTCATTTTAACTTATTAAGCCCAAGTCCAGCCAAAAATCCAGCCCAAGTTATATTATCAATTTATATTTCTTTTAAAATTAGATCAATTCATACCCATATTATCACTAATTTGAAATCCATTCGCACTACAAGCTTTTAATAATATGGCCACTTGTGAAACTCTAGCCATGGCATAATTGGAAGGAAATGCTGGGAGCTGCGAAATCCACTGGAAAGGTCTTGAAACCACTCAGACCACCAACGCTAGCTAGCAACTTCTTTGATCAGAAATGAGCCCTTGTTTTGCACGAGGTTGATGTTAAGATGGCTAATCTTAGCCAAAATTGGTGGCGATTTCTTCCATATGCTCACACACACACACATATATATAATTGTTTCTTCATATGCATCAATGATTGTGATTTCTTCCATATGCTAACACACACACACACACATAATTGTTTTTTCATATGCATAAATAAGCTCAATTGAGTCGTGTCATGTCTGGCCAAGGCTTGAGTTCAAGTTGAGCTTGATCAACTCCTAGGGGTTGACAAGCCGAGCCCGAACACTTCAAAAATTGTCTCAGGCTTAATATTTCGTGATTTATTTATTTATTTTTAATGAAAATAAGATGAAAAAAAGAGAGTAGGAAAGGGCATTACCAATTCTGGTCTTGCCATGGCAAGGTCTTGGGGAGGAATGACTCAAGACTAAGGATGTCAATTTAACTCGCCCGGTCTCGCCTCTAATAGGACGGATTTGGGATCATACTAATCGAGTTAGGAGAAAGTTTGGTAAGAGAGTTTAAAACCTGTTAAGTCACGAACCCACCTCGATTATTGATAAATATATAAATAAATATTCTTTTATTAACTATGATTTTTATTTTTTTCATTGGTTATGATAATTTTAAATTTTAACAATATTTTTGTTATTATCATTTGTAAGTATTTGTCTATACATAATTTACAACAACAATAACAACTAAGCCTTTTTTCAATTACTTGGGGTCGACTATATGAATCTGATATTTTCATTCCGCTCTATTTAAGGTCATCTCCTCATTAATCTACATGCTATCATATCTTTTTTTACTACCTCTACCTATGTTAGCTTTGGTCTTCCTCTTCCCCTAGCATTGCCCTCAATTTGGACTATGTCACTTTTTCTGACCGGTGCAGTTAAAGATCTTCTTTGCATATATCTAAACCATCTTAACCGATTTTTCTCACTTTATTTTCAATTGGTGCTACACCAACCATCTCCCGAATATGTTCATTTCTAATTCTATCATTTCTAATATTCCCGCACATCCATTTCAACATTCGAATTTCTGCGACACTCACTTTATGCAAATGTTGTTGCCTAGCTGCCCAACATTCGATATCATAAAAAATGGTTGGTCTAATAGTTATTCGATAAAACTCCCATTTCAATCATAAGGGATACGCCTATCACATAATATACTAGATGCACCCCCACCATTTAACCCATCCTGCCTTGATTCTATAATTAACGTCATCTCTAATTTCTCCCTCATTTTGAATAATTGAGCCTAAATAGCAAAAATGTTCACTTTTTTATACCTCTTGATTCTCAATCTTCACTACATTCTCATTTGTCCTTCTAGATTTACTAAAGTTACACTCCATGTATTTAGTTTTATTTCGACTTATCTTAAACCCTTTTAGTTCTAAAGCTTCTCTCCAAACCTCCAATTTGTCATTAACTCCTTCTATAGTCTTATCAACTAAAACAATATCATCGACAAACAACATACACCACGAAATATCATTTTGGATGTGTTTGTTAGTTCATCCATCACTAAAGCAAAGAGGTATGGACTTAATGCTGACCCTTGGTGTAAGCCTACAGTGATTAGGAATTTGCTTATTTCCTCTACAGGCGTTCTCACTATAGTTTGACACCCATCATACATGTCCTTAATTGTGTCGATGTATCCCTTTGTGACTCATTTCTTTTCTAAAACCCTCCATATTAGGTCTCTAGGTACCCTATCATAGGCTTTGTCCAAATAAATAAAAATAATATAGAGATCTCTCTTCTTCTCTCTATATCTTTCCATTAGTTTCCTCAACAAGTGAATAGCCTCCATCATTGACTTACTCGGCATGAATTCAAATTGATTCTCCGACATTTCTGTCTCTCATCTTAGGCGTTGTTCAATCACTCTCTCCCAGAGTTTCATAGTGTAACTCATTAATTTAATATCACGATAATTATTACAACTTTGTACGTCCCCTTTATTTTTATATATAGGTACAAGAAAACTTTGGCGCCACTCATCTGGCATCCTCATAGTTGTTATAATTTTATTAAACAATTTTGTTAACCAAGACAAGCCAACTTCTCCTAGACACTTCCACAACTCGATAGGAATGCCATCGGGTCCTAAAGTCTTCCTCGATTTCATCTTCCTTAAGGCATTCCTAACCTCTCACTCCTTGATCCTACGAAAAAATATAATATTTCTAACATTTTCCTCCTCACCTAAACTTCTTATATGGTTTTCATTTAGAAATTTCTCAAAATAGTTTTTTCATTTTTCTTTAATTTCATCATCCTTTACTAAAACCCGTGAATCTTCACTCTTAATACATTTAATATGGCTAAAATCTCTAGTTTTTCTCTCCCTTAACTTGACAAGTTTATATATATTCTTCTCTTCATCTTTTGTACCTAGTTTAGAATAGAAATTGTCATATGCTCTATGTTTTGCCTCACTTACAACTTTTTTAACTTCTTTATTTGTTTTTTTATATTTGTTAAATGTTTCACTATTCCTAGTTTTTTGCCAAATTTTATAGCATTCCCGTTTTGTTTTACAATTTTTTGAACCTCATCATTCCACCACCAAGTTTCTTTAAATGACGATCTCATTCCTTTTGATTCTCCTAAAACTTCTTTTGCCACTCTTTTTATATGTAGTCATCTTATTTCACATTAAGTTTGTTTCATCTTCTACATTCCAGTTTAACATATTATTTTTAAACAAATTCATTTTCTTCCCTTTTAAATTCGACCACCTAATCTTTGGGTTTATGGTTCTTTTTCTCCTTTTTGGTTGCTCTTTTATACATAAATCTAGGACAAGAAGCCTATGTTGTGAGGTTACACTCTCTCCGAAAATAACCTTACAATCTTTGCTTACTAGTTTATCTACCTTTCTAGTTAAAAAGAAATCAATATGGCTTACATTTGAACCACTTTTAAAGGTTATTAAGTGTTCCTCTCTCTTTATAGAAAATGTGTTCCTAATTATAAGGTTATATGCTACAGCAAAATCTAAGATAGTCTCCCCAGTATGATTTATATCTCTATATTCATGCTCACCATGTACCATTTCATAGCCTCCACTCTCTTTTCCTACATGGCTATTAAAGTCTCCTCCTATATACGCTTTTTCGCTTTCGAGTATCCCTTGTATCAACTCGTCCATATGTTCTCAAAAAAAGTGTTCTAATATTGTCATCTAATCCTACTTGGGGTGCATATGCGCTAATTATATTAACTATATGTCCTCCTAATATGAGTTTTACTAATATGATCCTATCTTCTTTTCTAGTAACAGTTATTACATCATCTTTAAAAATTTTCTCTATGATTATCCCTACTCCATTCCTATGTCTAGTCTTTCTAGTAAAGTATAATTTATATCCTTCAATTTCTCTAACTTTTTTACCTACCCACTTAGTTTCTTGTAGACAAGATATTAATCTTTCTTCTAATCATAGTGTCTACTAACTCTATTCCCTTGCCCATCAAAGTTCCTATATTTCAAGTCCCTATCCTAAGCCTAATATTCTGGGCTAACTTCTTTACCAGTGCTCGTCCAGGAAAATACGAGAACCCTTGCCAATTTTTTACCGCACCTGAGTGCCGATACGGCTCCCCTGCCCATTTTTCAAAGCATCCGAAAGCTGAAATGATTTTGGAAAGAATTTTTAATTCATGGGACGGGTTTGGGAAAGGGGTGTCCCGTCCCGAACCCGCCCCGTTAACATCCCTATGACAAACTTAACATTCATTATTTTTGGAAGTGATTGTCCTGTGGCTTGAAATTGCGCTAACGCAATGGATGTTCAAGTATATATATATATATATATATATATATATATATATACTAGCGTATTGCCCGTGCCTACAACACTACAAAAAAAAATTGTTGGAGTGAATCATTTTTGGACAGTGTGAGGATAGGTGAACGTGTATGTAAATTTAAGTGTGAATATAGTAGGTGCATTGTGACCATGAGATTGACGATAGAGAGTTATTTTAAACTGTAAATAAACATTGATATTTTGAACCGTAAAATTAATTTTTTAAGTATTTTTAACCGTTAGATTGTGGTTTTGTTTCAAGAGAAAGATTCAAACACAATGCTTAAGTAATATGTAATTTAGTGCTTTTATACTAACTATATATATATTCTCTTGGAAAAGTTATGGTGGTGGAAGTAAACAGAGAGAGTTTTAAAATAAAGGGATATGATTGAATTCTTGGGAAGTAACCAATTCCTTCCATAAAGGAGAGAGAACATCCAAGAATAAAGAGACAAATATACATATCTATGAGCCAATTTCTTTGCAATTTGAATTGCAAAACAAAGATGGAAACCACCGGTAGCAAAGATGCAAACCTCCCTAGAATCCCATCACAACAACTATGGCTGCCAATATGCTTGTCTCCTCGCCACACCTCATCACTATTCAAGGAATACTTAGAATTATCCCTCAACAATTATTAACAATAATTTAAAATTCTGGTGAAGATATATATTACTTTATTCAAAAATTCAAGAATTGTGATTATGGTGGCTCTATTCCTATAACAAACCCTCATCTATCTGCATGGCAAATCATCGATCAATGCTTTTGAAATAACATTTTTGGGGTTATGAGAACCATTACTTTGTGTCTCATGATATCCTTTGGTGTTTCCATGACAAAGATTGAAAACAAAAATCCTAATTTTGATTATAGACCTCCATCAATGTAAAGATGAAAACGAAACCCTAATTTTAATTGTAGACATTCATTAATGCAAAGATGAAAAAATTGTGGAACAGAGTCATTCAAGATAGGTATCACAGAAATATCTTCATGATATCTATCATTTTCTTTCTTAAGAAAAATGGCCAGTTCTGAATCTTTTGTATTCATTTAAACATATTGATGTCAAAGTATCAAAGAAAACATTACATGAAAATTAGAGATGGTGATTGATATTACCCTTGATTCTCAAGACAAAAAACACTTTTGACTATAAAATACTATGGCTCTTATAATACTTAATTTAGTTTATTTTTTTTTAATTAAAGGCAACAAGAAAGAAAACATCACAATTTGAATGGAGCCAAAGCACATAAAATAGAGAAACGAAACCCATATCAAAATAATGAACTAACCAGATAAAGTGGAGTAAATTAAAGGCAACAAAACAAAAGAGAAACCAATCCCTTCAATAAACGAGAGAGAACATCTAAGAACAAAGAGATAAAAAGACATCAATAAATATAAACATGTGTATATAGAGAGAGAGAGAGGGAAGGAGAGATTTAATTACCATAGAAGGGAAGGGAGAGAAGTTAACATAAGTGTAACGAAGAGATTTGTGGAAGAATCTGTCTCTAGTAGGGGTGCACAAAGAATTGGTGGAACCGGAACCGTACCTGAATTGAACCAAACCGTTCACTACGGTTCTGATTCCAAATTTTAGAAACCGTTCACTATGGTTCCGGTTCCGATTTTAAGTCAAGGAACCGAAATCGGAACCGTTAGAAATATATATATATAAATGAATAATAATAGCTTCTAAATTCTAGTGTTTTATATAAATATATAATATTTAAAGTATAAAATATATAATATATAAATCAATACTAATTCCTTCTAAATTCTAGTGTTCATTTGATGAACTAATGTAGTGGATGGATGCTTTCTATATGAATGAGATATGTTTATGATGGGCGATGGTTCATATTAAGGTGTGATTTGATTATAAGCATGATTTAGAGCTTGTGAATGATGTAGGTTCCTTTCATATATGGTTTAAAGGTTGTATGAATGGAATATGATAGTAGAAAGGACTTAAAACATCAAAAAGGGACTAATTGCACAGTTGCAGGAATTCTGCAGATGTATCAATCCAGGTTTCGATGCATCACCCCAATGATGCATCGTAATGCACAGGACGATGCATTGTAATAACTTGCAAGATTTTGGAAAACAAAAAGTCCTGAGAGTGATTTTCTAGCTATACAATGGCAATGCATCGTAACTATGATGCATCGTAATCATCATTACAATGCATTGTAATGCATGGGTGCTGACTTCTGAATGCGAGATGGATGGGAGGTTTTGAGGGGACCATTGAGGTTGGTATGGTCTGCAGTGCTCGCACATACGTGTACGCATGTGAAGTATGCTTCCGCAGTATTTGAGGATGTGAAAAGGTTTATCAGGGTTAATGGACGGAAGTCACCTCCGCTTCTCCGGGAGTCAGAAATCGGGGTATGACAACATGGTATTAGATGCTCTTCATGAGCCAATTGATGGAGCGCAATTTATGCGTTACATGACAGACACTATGAGACGGATGACTATGGAAGCTAGAGAAGAAGAGGTTCAAGCACTGCCTAGAGTTGCCTTGAGCTAACAGATGGTGGATATGAAAGAGTATGTGAAATTTAAGCCGCTTACCTTTGATGGTGCACGTGACCCACTAGTGGTAGAGAGTTAGATTGATTAGACTCACAAGCTCATGGTTTCCCTTACAATCGATGAGGATCTGAAAGTTGGAGTGGCAACACTTTACTTGCTAGGGTAAGTGGATCGGTGGTGGCAATTCATTGGGAATGTCCACAACACCAAAACTATGGATTGGGAGACCTTCAAAAGGTTGTTCTTCGACAAGTTCTTTTCAGTTTCAGTAAAAGACTGGATGAGGCAGGAGTTCATAGATCTAGTCCAAGGGGACATGGATGTTATGGGGTACGAGATCAAGTTTACATCCTTGGCTCGCTTTACCCCGGAGATGGTGGCAAATGATGAGTTAAATGTGAAGAAATTTGTGAAAGGGTTGAAGACCTATATCAGAAAGAGGGTGTCCATTCTATGTATATAGTTATATATACATGCATATACATATGGAAAAATACCCTATGACAGTACCAAACCCTCAGATTCTTCATGTTTAATCCACAGAATTAACCTTAGCATGCATAATCATTCAATTTCATAATTAAATACATAAAAAAATATATTCCAGAAACATGTATATACAAATAATATATATGTCTATAGATTCAAAGGGGAGTAGAAGAGTTCAAACTTGTCTTTTTGTCAACCAAAAATTCGTCCCTATGAATCGCTCATTCTCTCCCTTCTCTTTTGCATCTATGCTCTTTCAGTCTTTATGCGTGTAAACAATAGAAACCCTAACCCTCTTTTCTTTTCTTTTATCTTTTTTTTTTCTAGAAAACTAATAAAGACAAAAATAACTAAAAAGGGAAAAAGAAAAAAATTAAGACAAACCCTAGCCCATCAAAATAAATATACACCTAGCCCAGCTCTTCCAGCCCAACATATACACCTAGCCCAGCCATTCCAGCCCAACTAGAATTAAATAAATAATAATAATACTAAAAATAAACTACCCCTAAAATATTTTAAAGCACTCCTTAACAATTTAGGCACTCAAAACAGTTCAAGGCACTAAAAATATAATTTAAACACGTATAGCATTTAAAGCACTCAAAGAAAAATTAATTTAATAATAAAGCAATTTTATTTAACTAATAAAAGAAAAAAAAATAAAGCATTTAAATTAAAATTAAAAGACCTCCAAAATTACGGGGTATTACATTTTCCCCCATAAAAAGAGGAATTTCGTCCTCGGAATTCACCCCATACCTGAAATAAAAAGTTCTTGATACTTTGCTTTTATTTCATCCTCCCTTTCTCAAGTGGACTCCGCCTCATTGTGGTGGCTCCACTGAACTCGAACTAAAGGAATGGTCTTAGAACAAACCTAGTCCCTACGGTTAAGAATACACCTAGTCCTTCTAGCTACAACTTAATCTCTCCAACCTCAATGTGCTGGTAAGCATCCTTATCTCCAAGGAATTTCTGCAGCATAGAGACATGAAAAATATTGTGCACCCTGTGCATCGTGTCTGGTAATGCCAATCTATATGCTACCGCTCCAACCCTGTCGGGAATCATAAAAGGACCTATAAAATGAGGTGTCAACTTCCCCTTTCTCCCAAACCGCATTACTCCCTTTATGGGAGAAATCTTGAGTAGAACCTGATCCCCCACCTTGAACTCTAATGCTCGAGTTCTTTGATCGACATAACTCTTCTGTCTACTCTGCGCAGTCCGCTTATGGTCTCAAATAAGAGCAATTTTATTGGAGGTGTCCTTGATGAATTCAAGACCCAATAATCTGTTCTCTCCAACATCCAACCAATATACCGGCGACCTACATGGGCACCCATACAGAGCCTCGAATGGTGCTATACCAATTGTCTTTTGATAACTATTGTTATAGGAAAACTCAACTAGCGGTAAGTAACTCTTCCAATTACCTTTGAAGTCGAGTACACATGCTCACAACATATCATATAAATCTAATTAACCCTCTCAATCTGACCATCGGTCTAAGGGTGATAGGCTGTACTAAGATGCAGAGCTATACCCATAGCCTGCTAAAAATTCTCCTAAAACCTTAATTCAAAATTCAGATCCTTATCCAATATAATGGACAAAGGCACGCCATGAAACTTTATTATCTTGGCAATGTAAAGCTTCGCATACTGCTCTAAGGTGTAACTCGAGTGTACGGGCAAGAAATGGGCTGATTTTGTCAACTTGTCCACTTTCACCCAAATAACATCATGATTTTGTTATGAGTTAGGAAGTCCCACAATGAAATCTATGGAGATGCTTTCCCACTTCCATTCCGGTATATAGAGTGGCTGCAACGATCTCGGTGGTCTCTGGTAATCAATCTTGATCATCTGATATGTGCTACACTTAGAGACAAATATGGCAATGTCCCTTTTCATACCTGCCTACCGAAATTATTGTTTCATGTCTTGGTACATCTTATACCCTCTTGGGTGTATTAAAAACTGAGAACTGTGGGCCTCACTCATTACTACCCTCCTCAAGTCGTCACTGTGAGAGACCACTAATCACCCCTTGTACCTCAATCCTCCATCTGTACCCACTGTATAGAACGATACTTCTCTCGATTTCAACTTAGCCACCTTTTTTACGCACAGTGGGTCAGTAAGCTGATCTGTAACTACCCTCCGAATGATAGCAGGTGTAACCACTACACATGCTACAAAGGCATCAGCTAAGGCATCAACGCTGCTCAAGTCATTCCACATTGTTTTGAATAGGGCAGAAAGACTGGCGTAGGGTAGGTGACTAAGTGCATCAACTATTATGTTCGCTTTCCCTAGGTGGTATTGAATGAAAAAATGATAATCTTTCACGAACTCCAACCACCTACGCTGTCTTATATTGAGCTCCTTCTGTGAGAATAGATACTGCAAACTTTTGTGGTCGCTGAACGATTTGAAGGTCTCACCTAAAGGTAATGCCTCCAAATCCTCAAGGCAAAAACCGTAGCTGCTAACTCCAGATCCTGAGTCGGGTAGTTAAGCTCATGAGGCTTAAGCTTATGTGAAGCATAAGTTATCGATCTCTCTTCCTGCATCAACACACATCCCAGACCTTGCAATGATGCATCGATGAATACCAAGTACTCAATGCCACTCTGAGGAGTAGCTAGAATAGGTGCAGTCGTCAACCTGTTCTTTAACTCGTCGAACGCCACCTAACAAGAGTCATCCCAAATGAAAGGCACACCCTTTTTAGTGAGATGGGTGAGCGGGCCAGCAATCTTAGAGAAGCCCTAGATAAATCAACGGTAATAGCCAGCCAACCGAAGAAAGCTGCAAATCTTTGAAGGTGAGGTAGGCTATCCCCACTCCAAAACTGCAGACACTTTATTTGGATCGACTACTATCCTTTTCTCAGATACTACGTGACCCAAGAATTTCACCTCCCTTTACCAGAAATCACACTTCTCAAACTTTGCATACAGTTGATGATCTCTTAGTGTTTGCAAAATGATACGAAGGTGTTTGGCATGATCCTCCTCTGACCTCGAATAAACCAGAATGTCGTCGATGAAGACGATAACAAACTGATCTAAGTAAGCCCTAAACACTCTGTTCATCAGATTCATGAAGATAGTTGGGGCATTTGTTAACCTGAAAGGCTTAACCCGGAACTCATAAGACCCATATCTGGTAAGGAAGACTGTCTTTGGTACATCCTGTTTCCATACTCGAAGCTAATGATACCCGAATCTCAAATCTATTTTTGAAAAGTAGGTGGTTCCCTTCAGTTGATCGCGTAGATCATCAATCCTAGGCAACAGATACTTGTTACGGATTATGACCTTATTCAATTCCTTGTAGTCAATACAAAGGCAAAGAGACCCATCCTTTTTTTTCACAAACATCGGTGCTCCCCACGATGAAGTACTCCTGTGAATAAATTTTTGGTTGAGAAGTTGCTGAATTTGATCCTTCAACTCCTTCATTTCCACAGGCGCCATTCTATATGGGGCCCATGCAATAAGCCTGGTGCTTGGAGCTAAATCTATCACTAAGTCTATCTCATGACTCGGTGGTAACCCTGGGATCTTCTAAAACACATCCTGAATGTCTCGTACCAATGGAATCGAATCTAGAAAAACTGTAGTTCCTTCAGGAGACTTCTCACTGATAAAGAACAGGTGCGTACTAGACCCTCCATTTGATTGCGGCATAAAAATCAAATACATCTCCTGAACCGGTATGGCAAAAATAATTGTCTTATCATGGCAATTAACTTGAGCATGGTAATGTGATAATCAATCCATCCCGAGTATGAAATCATAGGTATGCATATCCAAGATCAATAAGTCTGTTGAGAACCTGAGTCTACCAATGTCTATAGGGACCTGTCTACCGTGTTCCCGTAGAATCGCACTAACCCCCAACGGCGTAGCTATAGTAAGTGGAGAACTATATGGTTGAATATCTATACCAGATACGCTAGCAAATGCTCTAGATACAAAAAAATGAGATGCACCAGTATCAAATAAAACACAACCAAGTCTACTATTGATCAGAAACATACCCTCAATCTCCTGAGGAGCCCGCACATCATATGGCATGACGTTGTAGACCCTCCTATAATACATCTGTTGCCCAGCGGGCGGTGGTGGTGCAGGTAAAGCTGGACGATGTTGAGCCTGAATCTGTGGAACTTGTGGCACCGATAAAGATGGTTGCTATCTCTACCCTTGCTGACCAAGTTGTCCCTGATTGGTTTTAGGGCAATATTTAGCTGAATGCCCAAGCTCACCACACCCATAATAGTTTCCTCTGAATACACCATTAGGCCTCCTCAACTGATTTCCCTGTGACTGACCCTGCCCTGCCTGCAGTACCCGATTCTGCCTTCTGTGAGTAGAGGCTTCCCCTCTCTAAGCATCACCATTAGCTCTATTCCTCTTCCATGGCTGCTGCCCTGGATGATTGCCCCTATCAAAGTGACTATTGTCATTTCCATTTCTCTTTTTCACTGTCTGACTAGTGGAGTCCCTGTCATGTCATTTCTCTGCATTTCCTTTCTTGTAATCTTTTCATGACTGACAATGCTGCAATGCAGCATCAACTGCCTGTGCATATGTAGTATAAGATGGACAACCCAAAATGACCTGTCGAATAGGCCAAATCAAGAAATTCACAAAGCAGCGCGTCTTCTTTTCCTCAGTGTCCACCTCCTCAGGTGCAAACAACGATAAGTTGGTGAACTCTTGCTCATACACTGCAACTGTCCAGTCCCCTTGCTATAACTCCAGAAATTCCCTCTTTTTGGCTGTCCTCACTGCATATGGGAAATACTTAGCATCAAAACAGACCTAGAAATCTATATAAGTCAACGTAGTCCGCTGCTCTAGTGTAGTCACCGACTCCCACCACTGTAATGCATCCCCCACTAGCTTAAAAGTAGCTAGCATCTATTTTTGTACTTCAGTGCACATAATCATGCGAAGATGGCACTTAATGTCTTTCTTCCACTAATACGTTTCAGTCACTTCCATAGATCTTGAAAACTCTGACGGATTCCCTTTTATGAAGGAATTCCGTACCCTCTCTCAAGTGTTGGGCTGCTCCATGGGTAATGGAACCTATGCCATCCGCTGTGGTTGCTGAGGTGGCTGTTAATTTTGAAAAGCAGTCGCCACTTCGGTATCTACAGCTTGAGGGATAATGGTTGCCAAATTGGGAAGTATCTCTGCATTCCCACCCTGAGTATTGTCCTAATCAAGGATTCAGTTCACATTCATTCTCCTACGGGGTGACATTCTAAAGATGAAATAGAAAAGACATCAATATCCCAATAATAGAATAGAGTACAATAAGTCCTATACTTAAGTTCTACTTATCAGAATACGCAACGTTGAAGATACCATACGATAGACCCTAAGGAGCCGAGAATACTTGAACCTGGAATGCTCTATTAAGAACTGAAATATCCTGTACAAATTTCACTTATGAGGTGGCCAGTCTCACACACAAAACCTGAGAGATATTTACAATTGATAGCAACAAGCATAGAATACAAAGACAAAACGAAACAAATTTTAAAGCGGAATAAAAAGTCCCTCTGAAATAACAAAATGTTAAGTAAATAACGTACGTGTCTAGCAATACAACTTAGAAGTCTCATAACCCAATGACCCCATAACCAAAAAGAACAAGAGTTATTACTATAAATTAAATAACCGAATAGCTAATGTCTCAATAAAGTTCATATGCTAAACATGAAAAAGAGAATAGGTTCCTACTTTGAAAACTGATGAGAGGAGATGCCCGCCACAATCAACCAACCCAAGACTCTATCCTCGCGGTGAAATCAGCTTGGGACCTGAAATATCAACAAAGTAGGTTAAATCCATGAGTAATTTCTCTCTACTACAACCCAGACAGAGAACCGATAAACATACCCTCTATATGAGGGATAACAACTATATATATATAATTATATACAAAACATTTCCTTATTTAACTTATGTCTCTAAAATAAACATTGTCCTATATACCGTCCCAACTCAACCCCAATCACACAAGTTTAGAACTTATTTTTAAGTTCAAACCAAAGGCACAAATATAATACCCTATTAAACTAAGCAATCCTGACATGCCTCCTATACTAACTATACATACCTTATTAGGTATTGGCAATCCTGACATGCCCCCTGACAATCCTTACATGCCTCTCTAACTAACCTTAAATACCTTATTAGGTATTGGTAATCCTGACATACCCCCTGACAATCCTTATATGCCTCTACAACTAACCTATTAAACCAAAATAAAAAATTTAACCTACTTAGCATAATAATTTAATCTAATAGAAATTCAATTACCACAACAAAATAACTCATACACAATGAAACTTATATCAAATATATTATGAAAAGTTACGATTTCAAAGAATACAATTAAGGAAGGAAAAACAATACAACCACCAATTATATGAGCAAGCACACAACTAAACCTCCAACATACCTAAATCATCAAGGGAGTCTAAATCTAGCTCTAATCTAGGTTTCCAGGCCTATTCTATGAACACCATGATACCCTTTCTTGCTTGGGAAAGCTATGGAGAAAGACCCAGGCCTATTCCATTCCCAAGAGCCCTATTTAATTATTCTGGAATTTTTTGAATTTTTTCAAAAATTTTAAAAATTTTCCAAAATGAAAGAAAATAAAAATCCTACTTTGAGGCACACTTCTAATACTACTTAAATCACAAGGGAACCCCATATTGACTTGATATTTAAAACCCAAGTGCATATGTCCCCAAAAGATTACCCAAATTTTTTTAGAATTTTTGAGAATTTAAAAACAATTTAAAAAATTATTTTTCCTATTTGAAAAAAAATATATATATATATATATAAACCACGGACTGGGCCTAAAGTGGGCTTAAAGGTGGACCTCGGCGACTGGGGCCCGTTGCCGCCATCCCCGACGGCACTCACCCCCACGCGTCGGCGGTGCTAAGCATGGGGGGCGCTGCCCCCACCTTCTTCTTCCTTTTTTTTCCTTTCATTTTCCTTTTTCCCGTAACAGATGTTCAATAATGGAGCCGAATCTTTTTGGCCATTTTTTGGCCACTTCGGGGCACCGAATCGTGCGTGTGAATATAATTAAAAAGGAAAAAAGAAAAAAAAATTAAAACAAACTTTAGCCCATCAAAATAAAATTAAATAAATAATAATAATAATAAAAATAAACTACCCCCAAAATATTTTAAAGCACTCCTTAACAATTTAGGCACTCAAAACAGTTCAAGGCACTAAAAATATAATTTAAACAAGTATAGCATTTACAGCACTCAAAGAAAAATTAATTTAACAATAAAGAAATTTAATTTAACTAATAAAAGAAAAAAATAAAGCATTTAAATTAAAATTAAAAGACCTCCAAAATTATGGGGTATTACAAAACACAATCCCAATATGGAAACCAAGGTCATTACCAAAGACCTCGAGGACCTTCAGGACAAAAAGGTCCATCTCAATTCTAACCTAGACCCTATCAATCGAATTCTAGTTTCTACTACACTCCCACATAACCACCTCCTCGAGATCCCAATTTTGAGGATAAAGTTTTGGCAGCATTAGGCAATATTGAAAGCAATATCCAAAAGATCAATGCTCACTCACAATCGATTGCAAAGATAAAATCCCAATTGGGACAACTAGCTAATGCATTCAATCGGAGAGAGGGTGGACGATTGACTAGCCAAATTAGACAAGGTCTTGATAGCTTAACAACGAAACCAATGCAGTCTCTGTGGGTTTGACCCCTACTCACCACTTTACTAATTTTAGTAGACTATTTGTAAGTTTTTATAAATTCTCTTTTGTCGAAGTGTAAAACAATAAATGACACAATTACATAACATTTTATCGTGTTTTGCACATCGAACACAATGACGTCGTTGCCGGGGACTACGGTCATGATTGTGTTGTTAAGTTTTAAGATGAAGTCTTATTTAATTATAATTTAGGACTTGTATATATTCTATTTTTTATTTATTTTAGGTATTTTGTGTGTTTGAATATAGGTACAAGAGCTACTATACAAGTGGAAAGAAGTTGAAATTTCAGGACCTCTTGTGAGTTTTTGTATTTTAATTCATGCACTTTTATTTACGATTGTTAGTTTATTTTAATTTTGAAAAAAAAATTGAAAACATGTTGGTTGAGTTTGAAGACTCTTTGGAAGCATGTTTAGATTAATTTGGTTCTGATATTAATAATTTTGCATATATGGAGAATGTAAGTGAAAATTCAATGGATGTGTCCAATAAATTAGATATATTATCATGGAGATTGGACCAATTTATGGCCTTTAGTCATGCTCCTACTCCTATTCACATGTCCACACCATATGAGTCTTGTGCATGTTATTTTAGTCCTTTTCATCATGTGATAAATTGTCCTACTACGGGACAATATTATGATTTTTATCAAGAACACACACATGAAAAGTTTTCTATACCGAGGGATGATCCATTTTCCCAAACTTATTCTCCGGAATTTGAGGATAAAGTTTTGGCTGCCCTTGGCAAACTTGATGAATGAATTGGCAACCTTGAGAAAGAAACTAAATTGTTAAATTCACATTCTCAATCTATAACTAGGCTAGAAGTTCAAATCGAGAAAATAACCAATGCTTTGAATTGTGAAGATCGAAAGGAACTTCTAAGTCAGCCCATGACCAATATTGAACTCACACAACCAATTGAGTTAGACCATGCCCCTTTGTGGAACCATTACTCATACCGGACTCCAAAATTTTATATAAAGAATTTAAGTGTGATCACTTAAGTCCTAATGAGAGTCTACCTTTTACCTTTGTTTTTGACTTGAGTAGTGACAAATTAGATATGAATGAGAAAATTAGTCAAGAATAAGTTAAAGGGTCATATTTTCCTAAATTAGTCGAATTTTATTCGATTGATTCATTTTTCTTAAAACCTCACATTGATATAGATAAGAGGTGCCTAAAAATTGTTTGGATTCCGGCACAAGAAAGTGAGGACAAAATAGGGGGGACACTCTTAGATGTCCTCAAGAGATGTGGTATAGGGTGAACTTTTCATCAAAAGTAGTAGTTAGTAAGTGTATGTTTTTCTTTTCATTTATTTTTGCTTTTGTTTGAGTTAATTTTTCTTCGTTTTAATTTTTATTTGTGTTTGTTTTTCATTTTGTTGCATTTTTTTATTTATTTTATAATTTGTTTTTTCTTTTAATATGCGTGGTGTGTAGTTGTATTTTTTATGACAGATTCTTGCATCCAAGTTTAGGGGGATGGCCAACCCTTATTCATGTGAATGCTTTGCCAAATTTTGACAATTCTACCACCACGGTAAAATTGTTCTATCACTTACCATATACTTAATGTTTTTGCTACACATTGAGGACAATGTGTAATTCAAGTTTTGGGGTAAGGAAGAACATTTTTGTTTATTTATTTATTTATTTATTTTAGGTTGTTTTGTTTTCAGTTTAGATGTTTTAACACTAATCAAGAGTTTAATACTTTATGTAGGTTCTTGACTTGCAATTTTAGAATATGTGTAAAATTTCTAGAGACTATGGTTTGAATGCAGTGGTTTAAGTCGTTATTTGCATTGACATAACTTGGAGTGGTTGACTCTAGTTCTTTTCACAATTCACATGCACATTAGTAGAGTTAGTGGGGTTTGTACTTGGCTTTGAGTATCAATTACGTGTGTTGAATTTAAGTTGGTATCCCTTGAGAATAAACATTTTAAGCATGATACACTTGTAAAAAAAAAAAAAAAACTCCCGTGGTTTGCGGCTATTTTGGTTCGAGTTATTAGGTCATTCGGGGTATCTTGAAACCTGGTGCCCTAAAGTTATTTGGTTTGGGAGTCACAGGCTGAAAACTCGCTATATGGACCAATTTGAAAGCCTAATAAACCTGGGCATTACGTTATTGGTTAGTCTATGGTTTGTGGCCGTTTTGATTCGAGTTATTAGGTCCGTCGGGGTATCTTGAAACCTGGTGCCCTAAAGCCATTTGGTTTGGCAGTCACAGGCTGAAAGCTCGTTACATGGATCAATTCGAAAGCCTAATAAACCTGGGCATTGCACAACCATATATATATAAAAAGAAGTAAATAAAAATAAATAAATAATTTGCATGTGTTCATGTTTTGAGTGATAAATTCAATAAAGGGATCCAATAAATTGAAGGGACTTGCAATTGCTCACTCCGGGCCAGGTTAAACCACATGATGAATGCTAGTTCACTTTTTATGAGGGGACTAGAGTTAGTTTCTTTGAGTTGTGATTGATGTAAATTTTGTGTGAGAACCATTGTTTTGAATTATGGGATTTAAGGATTTGAATGTATTCTTGAATGCAAGTCTTTTAACTGTATTTTGTAGTCTTCGTCTTAATTAAAGTTTGAAACAAGAATTTTGGCATGTTTGTGGGTAACATCTATGGAAACTCTCACGAGACTTCACTCGTCTACTTGGGGTAACCTAAGGGTTTAAAAGGCTTGTTGCATATGTTAAATGCAATTGAATCTCCCACGAAAGAGGAAATAGTTTAGTTATTTTACTTCATTTTTAGTTTTGTATTGCTAAGAGACTAGCAATATATAAATTTGAGGGTGTGACAAGTAATGAATATTGCATATTCAATATTCCTAAAATTATATGAATTAGTGTCTTAGTAATATTTCTTTCATGTTTTTATTAATAATTTTAATCTTTTTATGATTTCTGGTGATTAAGGGTAATTCTGATTAATAATGGTGAAATCGGGCTACAAATGATGCTCATTTAATTATCACTGAAGCTTGACCTATGAGATATATGTTTATATTGAAGATCCAAACTAAATGGACTGAAAAATGGGCTGAAAATGAATTTAAATGAAGAAAATGAGCACAGGCCTATTCGCATTGAAGATTGGGCCAATTCAGGCCTAAAAGGTTCTAGACCCGTTTTGGTATTCAGACCATAATTCCGTACACAATTTTCAAAACGACCCAAACTCTATGTGAGTTGAAGGAAATTTAATTCTGTAAATTTCATATTTCACGAAAATTTTCTAAAACGGACGTTTTCAGTAACTTTCTGCCCTATATGCACAGTTGCCACTTTTTGGGTGCAAATGCCACTTTGTGAGGCGCAAGTGCCATTTTCTTATGCGCACTTGCCACTTTGGGGAGGCTAGGTGTCCCGTGGATTTTGTTTCGCAAAGTAAAATGGTGAAAAGGGAGAAAAACTAAGTATTCTAGAAGAAGGAAACACAGAGATATAAACAAAGGCGATTCGTAACGATACGGGCAAGAAGATGGTGATTTCATCATCATTGAAGCCTGGATCTCTGATCATGATTGGCTAAACACCATTTCAGGGAAGTGACGTAACCCTAACCGTATTTCAATATTTTAATTTGTATATTAATTTGGGAATGATTTAATTTGTGCATTGATTGTATAACCAAGACATAAACAATAGTTGTGATGTTGGTTTGAATTTTAATGGATTATTTCATTGCATATTTATTCTTGTTCTTGTAGAATGAATTCAAATTTGCAATGATTAGGGTTTGATTCTTTTCAATTTCTGTGATTTTGTTAAGACATGTTATATAATAGTTTTCATATATCGTTCAATTTAGTGTTTTGATAATTCGTTCTAAGCGAAGATGGGCTATCATATCATTAGTTAGTCAGATGCATTATGCTTAATTGAATGTTGAACGAATCCTCTTCATAGAATTGAATTGAGCTTGTAGCCATTCTTTTCTGAATGCATAGATTAAACGTCCCAAATTAGTACCATTGTCATTGTCAGAAGGTTAGTGGTGAAGTCAATTCCCAAGTAGTGGTGAAGTCAATTCCCAGGACCCTCTCTCCAGAGTCTATCATTTATTTAAGTTGTTATTTCATGTTATTTAATTTTAACACCTTAGAATTAAAAAATAAAACAAATTCTTTTTGAATAAAATTAGACAAGGTCTTGATAGCTTAACAACGAAACCAATGCAGTTTTGGTGGATTCGATCCCTACTCACCACTTTACTAATTTTAGTAGAGTATTTGTAGGTTTTTATAAATTCTCTTTTATTGAAGTGTAAAACAACGACACTATTACATAATATTTTATCGTGTTTTGCACATCGAACACTAGGAACCAAGTTCCTAAGAAAGTCTATCTAATTGCGCAAGTAAGCTCCATTCTTCAACATAACACCCCTCCTAAATTCAAAGATCCGAGAACCCCAACAATTTCTTATGCCATTGGTGATCAAGAATTTGAGAGGGCCCTCCTTGATTTGGGAGCAAGTGTTAACTTATATCCTTACTCAGTTTACAAGAAATTAGAACTAGGAGAACTCAAGTCAACCACAGTTGTGTTGCAACTTACCGACCGCTCAGTAAAGCAACCTCGTGGTATAATTGAGGATATTCTCATAAAAGTGGATAAATTCTATTTTTGATGGACTTTATAGTCCTTGATACCAAACTTGTCCAAGATCCTACTAGGCATATTCCAATCATACTTGGTCATCCTTTCTTGGCTACGACTAACGCTTGCGTTAACTGCCGTACCGGAGTGATGGACATCTCTTTCAGAAAGATGACTGTAAGGATGAACATTTTCAATGTATCCCACCACACATCCAATGATGAAAGTGAGTGCTTTTGTGTGGATGTTGTAGATGAGCTAATTGAAGAGATGTTTCCCCATATTCTATCTAAAGATCCTTTAGAGGCATGTCTAAGTCAATTTAATTTTGAGGACTTTGACATCGAGCAATCAATTAAAGATGTAAATACAATGCTTGATGCTACTGTCATAAATGGCTTTCCAATTTGGAAGACACCTATCAAGCCTCTTCCTACTCTTTCAAGTACTCCTCCTATTCCATTTCTTATGTCTCCTCCACTGCTTCAGCTTAATACTTTACCGTATACTCTTAAGTATGTGTTCCTTGGCCCAAGTGACACTTTATCAGTCATCATAACTTAAAATCTAACTTATGACCAAGAGTGTTCACTCATAATGGTATTAAAAGAATACAAATTAATGAGCTATAGGGTGGAGCGTTGCCTATTTAAAAGGCATTGATCCTTCCATTTGCATGCATCGCATATATTTAGAAGAAGATGCAAAGACCTCCAGAGAGGAGCAATGTAGATTAAACCCTAACATGAAGGAAGTTATCATGAAAGAGGTTTCAAGTTGCTAGATGCTGGTATCATATACCCCATCTCTGATAGCAAGTGGGTAAGCCTAATCGGCATCGAATGTTGCATATTCTAGCCTTTTAATTTGTATATTTTATTTCTTAGTGATAGACTATTTGTGATTTTACTTTGTTTTAGTATTTTCTGTATTTTCAGAGCCTTAATGATTATTTCAGTTAAAACTATGATTTTGGGCTTTTAAAGATGACATGCAAGAGGGTTATATGAAGCCTAAATCAAGTGGATCAATTCAAATCCATATTTCAACTCAAAACAGTCCAAGGAAGAGGTCCAATAGAATTATAACTGCTGAAGGGTATTTCGGGCTGGAATCCAATTATGCGCGTAATACAGTTTTAATCCCGTTTTAGAAAATAACCCGTAACTCTTATTTTTGAGTGTCAAATTGACTCAATTCCCACAAAAGTTGAACAAAAATTTGATTCTGGACACTTTTGTATTTTATGTAAATTTCGTGAATCGAACTTCTATCAGGTCAAACTCTGGGCCAAAAGTCAGCAGAAAAACTCATCTGATTAGGGCCTGTGGGAAACCTTAATTGTCTCCTAATTAGGTGGGGACTCTTCATATTCTCTTGGCTATTAAAAATGACGAATTGGGGCTGTATTGGGGGGGCTTGGCAGCAGCTTTGTAGAGCTTTTGGACAGTATTGAAGACATAATTTGCAGAGCCTTAAAGTGAAGAACCATAGGAGAATGAAGTCTTACGCGTATTTCATAAAGATGATGCATTTTTCCTCAACCATTGAAGCTTCTTCTTCTAACATGAGCGGCTAGTTCATCCACTATGATTTTGATATAGCCCTAACTAAGCATCAATGGTTTGATTGTTTTAATTATTGGGGACTTTTGTATGCATGCATAGATTGTGTAATTTAGAGGATTCTTATTATAGAATTGAGCTATAAAAGTCTTATAAATTTAGTTTCAATGATTTCTTATCTTGTCTTAGATATTTAGTTGTTGTTATTAAACTCAATCTCTCTTATTTTATGTGATTATGAGAGTGATTATTACACAATGGTAATTACTGAATATATTATTAAATGCTTTGATGGAGTATGCCTAGAGAAGATGGACCATACTGCACCCTAAATTAGAGTAGTTAGGCAGATGGCCATGCTAGTCGAAGATAGTCCATGACTTAGCCTTAATCATATGTTATCTTCTTGACGGATAAAGGTGAGCTTGTAGCCACCAACACCACTTATGCATGATATAATTCTCTATAGTTAATTCAATTGACCATTGATTGTGAAGTTAGTGGTGAAGTCAATAACCCTAGATTTATTTCATATTATCTACACTCTCTATTTCTTTTGTTTTATTTTATTTGCTTCTTTAATTTAGTTAAATATAAAAATTAGAATTCTTTTCTTTTAAAATTTAATTAGAATTAATTCCCTACCAACTCATTCAGACCATAATCCCTGAGGTTCAACACCCCTTTTGATATCCTTATTTTGTAAGGAATTCGTTCTATTGTGAAGTGTGGTAATTTTAATTGATACAGTTACCAACGAATCAAAGCCCCACACAAGTGGTGCCAAAGAAATTCGGCATCACCGTGCTTCTAAATGAACAAGGAGAGTTAGTTCCTGAACGCACAACCACCGGCTGACGGGTGTGTATTGATTATAGGAAACTAAACTCCTCAACTAGGAAAGATCATTTTTCACTTCCATTCATAGATCAAATCCTAGAGAGGCTTACAGCCAAGGTTTTTATTGCTTTCTAGATGAATATTCTAGCTATAATCAAGTTGTAATAGACCGCAAGACCAAGAAAAGATCACCTTCACATGTCCATACGGAACATTTGCATAGACGCGTGCCCTTTGGGCTATGCAATGCACCGATAACTTTTCAACGGTGTATGATGTTTATTTTTTCTTACATGGTGGAGAAGTTCCTAGAAGTGTTCATGGACGATTTTTCAATCTTTGGATCGTCTTTTGATTCATACCTTCAAAATATTGCACTTGTATTCAAAAGTTGTAAGGACACGAATCTCATTCTTAGTTGGGAAAAGAGTTATTTTATGGTTCAAGACGGAATTGTCCTTGGACATATAGTATCCAAAAAAGGTATAGAAGAGCCAAGGTTGAACTCATCTCTAAGCTTCCTCCACCTTCATCAGTAAGGGGCATTCGTTCATTCCTTGGTCATGTAGGATTTTACCACTGTTTCATCAAAGATTTTAGAAAGATTTCTCGACCTTTATGTTAGCTTCTTGAGAAAGACACTCTATTCAACTTTGATGAAGCATGCTTTAAGTCCTTTGAGACTCTCTGCACACTTCTATCAACTGCTCCAATTCTTCTCCCTCCAAATTGGGCTCTCCCATTTGAAATAATGTGTGACGCATTCGAATATACGATGGGTGTAGTCCTAGGGCAACGTGTAGACAAGTTACCGCACGTTATTTATTATGAAGCAAATCTCTTTCCGATTCTCAAATAAATTATACAACAACAGAGAAGGAATTACTTGCGGTAGTCTATGCTTTGGATAAATTTCGATCATATCTTTTAGGATCTAAAGTAATTTTCTTCTCTAATTATGCTACTCTAAGGCATTTATTAGCTAAAAAGGATACAAAACCCTAACTGATCTGATGGATACTCTTATTACAAGAGTTTGATTTCGAGATCCGGGACAAGAAGAGTATCGAGAATGTGGTCGCTGATCATTTATCTCCAATTCTTGTAGAGTGCCATCAAGATCCCATTCCAGTTCGCGAGTCCTTCCCGGATGAGTAACTCTTTGAGATCACTCACGAGTAACTTCCATGGTATGCTGATATTGTTAATTTTCTAGCAACCAGGAAAATCCCATCCTATTGGTCAAAACAAGAAAAAAATCGCTTCCATTCCTAAGTCCATTCATATTTTGGGACGATCCTCACCTTTTCAAGTATTGTCCCGACCAAATCATCCGACAATGTGTGTGCCCGAGAGTGAGAGTCCTAGCATTCTTACTTTCTACCATACACTAGAATGTGGAGGTCATTTTAGTGCTCGAAAGACTGCTTCCAAAATCCTTCAATGTGGTTTCTTCTGACCAAGCATGCATCGAGATGCATACTTATTCTGCAGCTCGTGTGAGTGATGTCAGCACCTTGGCGTTTTGTCCCATAGAGATATGATGCCTTTGAACCTTATTCTGATCGTCGATATCTTCGATGTTTGGGGCATTGACTTTATGGGCTCATTTCCAAAATCCTCCAGTTTCGAGTTTATACTCGTGGCAGTGGATTATGTATCTAAATGGATTGAGGCCTTGGCTACCAGAACCAATGACCACACAGTCGAGGTCAAATTCATTCAAATGAACATATTCAATCGTTTTGGTACACCCCGAGCCATCATCAGTGACAGAGGCAAACATTTTTGCAACCGGTTCCTACGAACTTTACTACTCAAGTACTCTGCCACTCATAAGGTTGCTACACCTTACCACCCTCAAACGAGTGGTCAAGTCAAAGTATCTAGTAGGAAAATTAAACACATTCCAAAAAAAAATGGTTCACCCCGATCGTAAGGATTGGTCACAACGTCTAAATGATGCATGTCACATTATCGTCTTGTATATGGTAAAGCATGTTATCTACTGGTTAAGCTTGAGCACAAAGCCTTCTGGGCTATTAAAAAATTCAATTTTGACATGAAATTAGCTGACTCGAACCAGAAGCTCCAATTGAGTGAATTGGAGGAAATACGGAATGACGCGTACGAAAGGGATAAAATCTATAAGGCAAAAACTAAAGCCTTTCATGACCGTCATATCCATGCCAAATCACTCTCTCTGGGCCAAAACATTTGGCTTTATAATTCTAGGTTTCGCCTATTTCCCAAAAAATTTCGTTCCCTTGGGGAAATTTTGCAAAAATTTCAGTCAAATGAAGCTTCAATGCATCGAAGTCCCTAATTCGATGCATCGACATTAGCGTCGATGCATCAATCTTTAAAACACCCCATTTTTCTACCAATTCCAGCAACCTTCACACCTTGTGTCGATAGATGGTCGATGCATCAATAACTTTGATGCATCAAAACCTTAGTTTGATGCATCGACATCGACGATGCATCAAAGTAGCCACTTTGATCCATCGTATCGTGGCATGTGACTGCATATGGAGTCACTTAATATTCAAACCCCTCGTTTCTCCCTCTCATTTTTTCCCTCTCTCTCACGCGACTCTTCTTTCTCTCTCTCGTCAGAATCCCCCAAGAGCACCACCACCTTCACTGAAGTCCAAAATCATCCATTAAGATCCACATTCGAACATTCTTAAAGGTGTTCCCACTCTTGGACAGCCTTGGAAGGCCCAGTTCGTCTTCTACTAGGTACAGACTCTTTTCAGGATTTTCAATTCTTATCTTGATTTTGTGGAATTATTGGTGGTATATTTTGTTGATGTGAGAATATTGGGTGAAGTTTAGGGGAATTTGTGACCATTTTGATTCCATTAGCGATTGAGAGTACAGTTGAGGCAGTGTTGTTGAGTTTTTGAGGGGTTGGACACTCTTACTAAGGGCTGCCGAGACTGAGATTTCCCCCCCCCCACCATTTGTGAAGCTCCCCTTATCGCATTTATATATATATATATATATATATATATATATATATAGCGATGGTCCAAAACGAGGCCCCTACGAAAGTGCTTCGGGATGTCCCGAGTCGACAATGGAAGAATCGGGGATTTATACCCAAAATTTTGATAGTGGCGTCGAATTTTGAGGACGACAAATATGCTCGGAGGAGTCTCGATGCCTTACGGGACTACGGTCTCCTACCCTTGTTATCTTCGGCAGCTGATATCGCTTATCTACGGCTTGTACAAGCCTTTTACATGAACCTCCGATATAACTGGGCAGAGCCTGGGATTTTGAGGACTACAATGGATGACATGGCTCTTACATTACCATCACCACTATTGCAGAGATCACCGGGCTGTCGCATGTGCAGCTCGAGTTTCTTGGGTCCGAGGAGGACCATTTTGTATTTTCAACGCTTCCACAAGATCTTATGCTCTCTCATATGGTGCGAGAGCTACATAGGGGGCGTTTTACCAACTACAAGAATAACACCACAAGCAAGTCCTTGATACCCCGACGTTTATGGTTTTTGGATACTGTACTCCACAAGAATGCTCACCTTTATGGGCATTCTACTGAGCACCGGGGTGAGTTCTTAGATGACCTCTATGCTATGGAAACCGGGTGCTGGTTTTCTGTGCCCACTATTATTTGGGGCCAACTCCACAAGGCTTAGGACCAACTGATTTGGAAGCCAAATAAGAAATCTCCGTCGATGAAGCTTCCATTCCCCTACCTCATTACCGTCTTTTTTACTAAGGCAACTTTTGAGTTTGAGGACTCAAAGATTACTAGTGGCCCACCACCGTATTTTTCTCTCTAGAGTTGGAGAAAAATGGTGTCCTATATGTGCGCCTTACCTCGAGTAGCCCTCAAGGTGGAGGCAGGTGATAGTGAGGAGGAGGAGGCCAGTGGAGATGAGATGGAGATGGATGTTCCTGAGGACCCTAAAGTGGGAGAGGATACTTCAGAGGAGCCCGAGGTTGATGTGCCAAGCATGAGTGCCGAGGACTATGAGTACCTCGTGGATGGTATAGCTTGTCTGACTGCTGATGTCACACGTCTTCAGACAGACTTTGATATGCAATGTCAGGTTGCTATAGAGGAGCGCCGTGTGGCAGCTAAGCACAGGCGACAGACTGAGGAGTGCTTAGATACTCTTAGTGCTAGCGTCCATGCCATTTTGGAAGGGCAGGACTGCCTTGTGCAACTTTTTAGCCAATCTCGTGCTAGGAATCCTTCTGCTTCTACATCTGCACCGCCACCGCCGCCCCCTCAGCAGTAGTTTTAGTTTCCTTTTTGTATTTTGTAGTTTCATTTCATTTCAGTTATTTATTTATTTTTATTATTATTATGTACTTACAGTCATAGAACTGTCTAGTGCCGTGTTGGCACTCTGTTTTGTTGCTTTGTAAAATAATTATTTTGTATTCCATAAATTTTTGCGTTTATATCACACATGTTTGAAATAATGGAATATTATCAGTCTTTCGTTATCTTTTCATTAGTTTTGTTTTTTCTTTCTATTTACTTTTCCAATTCATGTATGTTATGTTGGTATGTACTTGTACTTGTGTAGGTTTGTCTCGCGTACCATGGTTGATGTTTTGACTCTTTGATACCCATTAACCCACCGGTAACATTATTCTAACTCTTTTAGTGCAAACATTGAGGACAATGTTTAATTTAAGTTTGGGGGTACGGTACACTTGCATACACTACACTGGGTTGCTATTTAAAATTTTTGTACATATTGCATCTTTATTTCATGTTTGCCATGATGTCCTTCTTTTTGAAGATGTGATGCCCATAACGTCATCGATAAATGCATCTTGTACTTAGAAGCTTTAACATCCGGAAATACTCGAACTTTTGAAAATTATGTGTTAGGATAGAACGGTTTACATTTTTGTTCAGTGTTTAAATATTGTACAGTTTTCTCCTAAATTTGTCCTTAATGGCACAAACACGCACACATGCATTCAATTGTGGGGTATACGTTGTATAGAGAATTTTGAAAACGTTTGCTTTTATTTGAACGACTTGAAGAACGAATTGCTTTAAAAAATCAAAAGCCAAAAAAGAAAAAAAGAAAAAGAAAAAGAAACAAAAAAAAATAAAATTGGTAATAAGCCTTCTCACTCATTAAACCAGGCCTCCGTGCCTTAAGAAGCATGGAGTGTTCGCTTCTAAAAAGTGTGTAAGGTTGAGCAATAAAGAAACAATTGGCTCATTTAAGTTCGTAGCCTAGTGAACTCGGTTATTAAGTTCGAGTGGTGTTTCTCTACCCAATGCCCTAAAACCATCCAGTTTGGGAGTCGTTGACCCAACACTGTTATATGGGCTTACTAGAAAGCTTAAAGGACTTAGGCACTGCACAGCCGATTGTGCTTAAATATTTGTAACTATTTTTGTAGCTAGTGTTATGCTTTGGTGATTCGTTTCAAAAAGTTGTTTCTTCTAAGAACAGATGTAGGGACTGTCGCCTAACTCTGATTTTTGACGATTTATATCTATTGGTGTCCATATAGCTCCACAGTACTTGTTGCATTTGTCATTTTGAACATCAATTGGGGTATCACTCTTTTCCAGTTGATGACTGAACATTCCATCATTTTTGCATACTTTTGTGAGTTTAACAAGCGTGTTAAACCCAATGAGACTTCAATCGTCCACTAGAGGTGTCTAGGGGTTTAAAAGGCTTCTTGCATTCGCTAAATGTAGCTGTGTTTCCCACGAAGCGGAATTAGAGTAATTGTTTTTTTTTTTTTTTTCATTTTCTATTACTAAGGGACTAGCAATATCTAAGTTTGGTGGTGTGATAAGTATTGAATGTTACACATTCTCGCTCCCTTACTTACGTATTTTGATCCCATAGCTGCACATATTGTATAGTTTTTATGTGTTTTTATGCTTTTGATGATTTCAGGTCCAAACTCAGAATTCGATGTAATTCGACTTCTTTATCAGTTCAACAATGCATTCCTATCTCCTATCATACTTCATGGAAAGTCTACATCAAGGAATAGTGAATGGCGTGTCAAGACCGGAGTCGAAAAGTTAGAAAGTTGAAGATCTACAGATGAAGGAAGATCGATGCATCGAAGTCCCTACTTTGATGCATCGCCCGAACCTATTGAAGATATTTTTCTGCAGATATTTTCTCCACTTGCCACTTGTCCAATTTTGCTTGGATAAAGCTTTGCACGGAATTTCTATGATTTTTTTAGCCTCAGATTAGTTAAATAGCTAGAGAATATATAATAGATAGATATATCACAATTCTTATAATAGAGAGTATATATAGAATTCTAGAGAGAAAAAGTGAAGTTCTAGAGAGGGAAAGCTTCAAAGAGGGCTTTGTAAGGCCTTGAAGACCATTTTGAGTATAGGATCATCTCTGTCTATGGAATGCTTCCAGTCCACAATGATCAACTAATCATTCTCTAGGGTTTTGACAAACCCTAGCTTTGTAAATATGTTCTAACTTCAATGAATTGGGGATTTTTATGTATTTTATGTATATGTCTTTCGCCTTGAGCCTTATATAAATATAAGTTTACAAATTCTTCATGCTTATGTGTTGTGATTTATCTTCTTATCTTAAAATGCTTAAATTCCTCACATGATTTTCAAACACTTGTAAATTCCACAAGGACTATAGGTGATGGCTTGAGACTAGTTTACACTATAACATACATAGCTAGATTTGCATAGTCCATGCTTAGAGAAGGTGATTTCGCTACACTTAGGTAATTAGGTAAGTAGGTAGGGAAATCAAGAGACGATGATTTCACTAGGAAAATCAAGAGACGATGATTTCACTACACTTAGGTAATTAGGTAATTAGGGGAATCATGCCTTTCGAAGATGGATTATAGTATATTAAGGTGTGTGTATTCTCTTGGCGACGTTGTTGTAGGTGGGACTTGTTAACGCATCATTTAGTACACATTTGCATGAATTCTCCCAATTTATTATGAGTGTGACATACTACGAGGCTAGTGGGAAAGTCTAACCCTAGTCCTTTATTCTTCTCTCAAACTTTGTATTTCAATTATCTTTTATACTTTTAAAGTAGAGTAAGAAAACAACCACATCCGGTTGTGATTTAAACAAGAACCAACCCTCAATCTTTAGCGAGTTATACCTACGTAGTCTCTATGGGATCGACACCCTCAACTTAGAGCCCTATCCTTCAAGGATTTGTTCTATTACGAGTGATAAATTTATAAATTGCAAGTAATGCAACCATAAAGAAGGGGTATCCCTTGCATCAATTCATCCATATGTTCCCCAAAAAATGTTTTAATATTGTCACTAGTCCTACTTGGGGTGCATACGCGCTAATTATATTAAATATATTTCCTCCTAATACGAGTTTTACTAATATGATCCTATCTTCTTTTCTAATAACTGTTATTGCATCATCTTTTAAAATTTTCTCTATGATTATCCCTACTTCATTTCTATGTCTAGTCTTTCCGGTATAGTATAATTTATATCTTTCAATTTCTCTAACTTTTTTTCCTACCCACTTAGTTTCTTGTAGACATAAAATATTAATCTTTCTTCTAATCATAGTGTCTACTAACTCCATTCCTTTACCCGTCAAAGTTCTATATTCCAAGTCCCTATCTTAAGCCTAGTATCCTAGGCTAATTTCTTTACTCGCACTCGTCGAGAAAAATGCGAGAACCCTTACTAATTTTTTACCGCACCGGGGCGTCGATGCAGCGCCCCTTGCCCATTTTTCGAAGCATTCGAAAGCTGATGCAACACGTTGCTTAAGGGGAATGCCCTAGTATTTACTCGTGCATTCAAAGGATTCATATTCATATTGGTCATTACATAATTTTACGTTGGCTATCAAGCTACCTGACGCAACCCTCCTCCTTTATCTGAGCTTGGAACCGGTTGTGTAAGAAAACACAAGCGGAGTTTAATCCATTCTCTTATATTTTCTCATATTCTGATTAATTAGTTAAGTATCTACAAAATCAATTAGAATAATTGACAAGTTTAAACCATTTAATCTGAATATCTAATTTTATGTAATTAAGTTTTTCTTTATTGTCCTGAGATATATAATATAATATATAATAATTAAAGTAATATAAGTTAGACCACTTCTTTATTTGTCAATAATACTTCAACATTAATATAACTTAAAAAAATATGTTAATTCAATGAAATATATACTTAATGTTTGTTCTAAATGCTCTATTATTTGAGTGTGATTAATGTTTTTATTTGATTTCAAGATAATGAAAATTGTGTTATTAATTTAATTACGTAGTCAATATAATTAATAATGTTTATTTGTTATATTCAAAATGAATAAGAAAATATTATTATAATTTAATTAATGTTTCAAAATTTATTAAATTTAAATTTTTATTATTATAAATTAAATATTATTATTGTTGCATATGTAAACAAAAATTATTGATAGATTAATCATCTGCTTTGATTCCTCACAGTAACATTCTGTTCGACAAAAGACCCACAAAACCCATGACTCACTTGTAAATTCGTTTGACGGGTCATGTCACTCTTGTTTTAATAAACGATGGTTCAAATTTAGATTGAACTCAGGTAGTCAGGTAGAGTATGCAAACTCTCTTCACTCCTTTTCTTTTAACATTTTCTTTTAGTATGCAAAGTCTGGTTTAATTAATAGCCTTGTGATTTGATCGTAAGGCTACAGTTAAAAGTGAGTATTTAGCAGTTGAACAACATGAAAGATGAATTCAAAATCCAAAACCAGAAATGGAAAGCCGTTCCTCTTCCCTCGCAAAACCAGAACCCATCCTGTACTCATCGTCTCCCAAAACCCACCTTTAATCGCCAATCAAGTTTTGTGAGCGAAGAAAATCGACGAGAGAACGACGACAATAGGGTTCCATGGTAAGATTTGATAAATTTTCGCTGATCAAGTACGTTGACGACAATAGGGTTCCAACTAAGTTCTTCGGTTGTAAATCGCAATTTCTGATTGAGAGAGAAATGGAGAGCAACGCGGTGTTCGCATGGCTTCAATCGAACTATTTCCTCTTCCGAACTCAGCATACACTTGCGTGTCATCACTTGCTTACATGTTCTTCATCGAACTCAGCATACACTTGCCTGTCAATCTATTGGGGTACTCTCTCTCTCTCTCTCTCTCTCTCTCTAGATGTGTGTGTGTGTGTGTAACTGTGTTATATTGATGAAAAATTCTAGTGAACTAGCTATACCCAGTTTGAAATTGTTGTTTTTATGGGCCTTATGTATGAGCTTTCTATCGAATTGAACTATATCTGCATGTTAATCTTATTGGTTCTTCCTTTTATACTTGCCCATTGTTGCAATTTTGAGTAGTTTTGTTGAGTTATTTTTTTTTTGGTGAATTAGCTATATCCAGTTTGGATTTATTGTTTTCCTAGGCGATATATATGTGCTTTCTATTGAATTTGGTGTATAGTTATGCGTTAATCTTATAGGTGATTCACTTACCAAATTTTGTAATTTTGTAGATTGGATGGTAAGTTTGCTTTATTTCTACAACAATATTGATGGTTTTCTGGGGAATTAACGATTCTAGTTAGAATATGTTGGCAAATTTTTTTTGTCTTGTTCTTCTTCTTTTTTTTTTTTAAAAAAAAAAATTTAACAAGAGATGTATGTGATGGACATGCTTTAATGTGGCTATTGGAGGTTGGCTTAAAAATTAATTATTGGGTGGCTATTGGATTGTTGTTTTGATGAATAGTGATGATGTTTCTGGTGGGTGTGAAAGGAACAGGTCTGTAACTGTTCATGTGCAAACTATAACTTCCTCTTTATACATGGTCCTTTTACATCTTAAGAGTGTGACATTATGGTTAATTCCTGTGTGTTACTTTGTCCGAGTGCGATTGATGTTTTGATGGTTGAGATGTGTTTTCTTTGGGTTTAGTATCAGCAAATTATCCACGCCAAAGTAGGCAAAATAGGGATAATCATAATTATTTTTCCGTTAACTAAAATTCTATTATCAAATGATAAATATGCTCTTTAGGTTTGTTTTTCATGGTCCCAATATGTCAATAAAAGAAGCTTTTTATGACAAAGAAGTATATGTAGCTGTATTTAGTTGGAAAAGTGTGCTATTTATCTTTCAGGGAACTAACTAATATAGGCTTCATTGGCTCCAAGAGGAAGGGCAAACATAATTTGGGTCAAGGTTGTCAGAGCATACATGACACTCTAATTTAACACAAAAAATGAACGAGAATGTCTCTAGATGAGAAACAAAATTTATGTTGCCAATACTAAGTAATTGGCATAAGGTCCTCTCTATTGTCCATTGAGTTGAGTTGTCACTAGAGTTAATCATAATCTCTTAACCTTTTGGTAGTGTTCTAGTATCTAGTTGAACAAATATGATTTTCCCAACGCATATCCTACCTTAGGAGATTTAAACCTGAAAAAGATCTCTTTGCCTTATGATTGCTCTCTGTTGGGATCTTGGCTTTCTATCTCTGAACTTTGAATCTCATTGTAAATCATTAGTAGGTGTTTTGTCAAAAATTCAAAATGAAACAAACGATGAGATAACTGACTGAAACTATGTTCTAATTGTACAAAATAATCAGACAAATATTGAAATGTCTTTGTTGTAGGTCCGGTAACCGAGTTAGACAATAAATTCTAGATATGTATTGGTTTCAAGTAACTAAACAAACAAAGAGAAAATATTTCTTCAGAATGAACATTCTATTATCTTATTACCTACTGAAAAAAAAAATCTATAATCTTAATGTTCATAATCATCATCTAAGAATACTGATGATGGGCAATTAATTGGTATGCATATTTGTAATTTGAGATACACTTCTACTTAAAATTTATTTGGGCAAATACTAAACTCATTTCCTTATTCGGGTGGGCCATTGTTTTATTTATTTGTTAGTGTTGGAGAATATCATTATAGAGTGATTTAAGTCTTGATAGAATATTTGATTGGAGTGATTCATGGGAATGATTTTAGGAATCTTCTATCAATATATTTTTCATATTTATCACATGTATTCTTTCACCTATAAATAAAGGTGATCATTGTAACCAAAACTAAGAGAGAATACAATAAAAGTGATGTACCATTTAGGCTTTGTATGTTGTGGTAAGCTGTAGTGGCCGAACCATGTAATATTTTTGTGTTCTTCATGTTCAATTTCTCTCTTCAATTTTATTTTTTATCAACAGTTAGTTTAAATAGTGAAGGCATCTTCTTCCATACAAAATATTAACCAATTTAATAAGCAAAAAGCAAAGCCTGTATATATGTTTGTCATCATTGTACAAGAAGTCTATTTTTTTATTTTTTATTTTATTTATTTTGGTGGTTGTTGTTGTTGTTGAGTTATAATTTTCATTAGACTAAATTTTCTTGGTCATTATGTTTGAGGCCTTTTGCCAATTTCTCGCTCCAGAAGATATCTTGCGTTCATTTGGTAGTGTTATTCCCACCCCCCACCAGAATCACATCCCAGCGAATAATGTGTTTTCCTCTTTAATTGGTCATTGTGGATTACAATCTGTTTTTTTATCTCATGCTTCTACCTTGTATGGCTGTTTATTCAATTAAGTATCAATAATGGGAACTTTCTAAGATGCATTTCAAATTCACATAGGTATGACTACTCTGGCTATGGGCAGTCATTTGGAAAGGTATAATGAATTGATTTTCTTTATTTATTATTATTTTTTTTCCATTTGATTGATATTTGTTCCTCTCTTATTCATACCATTTAACTACCTGAAGGCACACTCTCAAGTATATATGTAAACTTTATGCAGATATTGAAGCTGCATATAAGTGTCTCGAAGAGTGCTAAGCAGGAAGACATCATCCTTTATGGCCAGTCTGTTGGAAGTGGCCCTACTTTGGACCTTGCAGCTTGTTTGCCTCTATTAAGGGCCATTGTTTTGCATAGTCCTATACTATCAGGCTTAAGAGTCATGTACCCTGTAAAGCGCACTTATTGGTTGGATATCTACGAGGTAAAATGCTGTTATACTGATATGTTTGACTCTCACAAGCTACTTGGGGTGGGACTATCTTCGTATTGGGGAGGAGATCCGTATGAGAACCTTGTAGCCTACCCTTTATTAAGAGATTCCCGAACTTGGGGGCACCTTTTTGCAATGTCGAAGGAAGTGAATAGAAAATAGAAAATGTACATAGCTGTTCCATCTGAAATACTTGGAATAATTCTACCACTTCTACTAGGAGTAGCCTTTTTAGTGCTAGCTGAATGTAAAGGGTCAGTGAGAAGCTTGTAAGTTCCACCTTAAGCTGTAGGGCTTCCCTAGAGGGATGAGGTGGTCGTACTGCTTCTGGGACCACGATATGCACCACCAGGGGCACTCCCTTTGACTATTGGAGTATATACAAAAAAGTCTCTTCCACTTTCCTACCAAATCTCACTTGTATACTATGATTAAGAGTAGAAAAGCATACTATAGGTTATTTTAGGTGCTTCCCACAATTTCGTTGCTCAGAGGGAAGTCGAGTATTTTGGCCTAAAGCTGTCCCAAAATACAAGCAAGATAAAGGCAGTCGATTCAGAGGCGGAGCCTATCCAGGGGCTGGCCACTGTCTTCCTCAAGGTGGGGGAGTGGGAAGGAAAATGCAAGATGATGGCAGTGCCTTTGGACGACTTTGATGTCATCCTAGGCAACGACTTCTTCTTGAAGGCCAAGGGTGGCACTCACTTATCCTACCCTGCAGAATATGTCTCTGAACATGATTATTTATTGGTGTCACGCAGAACATTGACAAAATCCATTGGTAAAGTGTCTCGTTCTGGTCATCATGTAAGTATCCAAATTCTGAACTTGACATTTTGCATGTAAAAAAGAAATTGTTGATATGGTCAACACATATGTGCTGTGCTATGACTACTTGCAGTTAACATTGTAGATGACAAAATTTGTGCCATTGTCATGTTATATTGTTATGACAATCCATGTGAATGAATTTTTGGGGTTGTTGTAGCACTATTTGGTGCTAACCAGTCCTAAATTAAATTGTTGCACTAATAATAATGAAAACCAAAATAGCATTTTGAGGTCCAACAAATCATTTAATATATTGGGTTCAATTGAATGAATTAAAGCCAAAATAAAAATTTACCTTATTTATGTGGTTTCTGAAAGGTTTTTTTATGAAATGTACTCCATTCCTTTTCAAAGATGAATCATATGTACTATAGTTTTAAAAAATATTCAAATGGAAAAAAAGGCTGAATAATAATCATATTTATTGTTGGGACAACGGAAACGCATGAACATGAAGATCCCAATGAAAGCAACAAAGCAATCACACACAAACACAAGATATGACGTGGTTCGGCCAAAATTTGCCTACATCCACGAATGAGAAGAGATTCCACTATTATTCCGTAGATATATTACAACAGTAGAGTACCATGACACAGAGAGAGAGAGAGAGAGAGAGAGAGAGAGAGTACCCCATTAGATTGTCACGCAACTATTTCCTCTTCCGAAACCATAAATGTTCTTCAATTGTATGGATACATTAAAATGAGTGGGTAACAAGTAATGTTGTATATACTTGTAAAAAAAACCAAATAATATTGTATAGAAACTTTCTTGTTCTAGCAGAAGAAAATTTGGACTTTGATAATTCAGCTCTGTTTTCATGTCCTACAATTCGTCTTTTGTTCATTGAGAACTGAGCTTCCCTCCCCCAAACCTCACACTGAGTCAACATCACGTAGATTTCAAACTGAAGGCCTTTTAGAAGTGCGTAGGCTCCTTGAACATAAAATAATTTACTTTTTTGTTTCTTGAAATATGACCTATATTAGACAACACCTCATTGTGTGTATAGAAATATATTGAGCCACTTAAGTAACTATCTTCTTGCAACTGCCCAAGCTGTGAAAAAAATATACTGAATTTCCCATTACTAATCTCTCAGCGATCATGTATATATGAAAGCTTTACAAGCATTCACTCTGACAATATTCTCCAATCTTTTATTTATTTATTTGTGTGTGTATATATATATATATATATTGTGTGTGTGTGTGTTTATCATAGTATAAGACCTCTAGTTTGCTTGCTATTGTTTGTAACTAAGCTATAGAAGCTGGGTTGAAGTAGTTTGAGCTGGAATGTGTATGTTTGGATAAGGTGTCTTATTTATTTATTTTTTATCCATAATTTATAGTTTAATTGGTTTTTTTTTCAAAATGAATCTATTTTAGTATTCAAATGTTGGGTTTGAAGGAATGTGAAGGCAAGCCTAAGGTCAACTATGTGACAGTGTTCGAACTTCCAGGATTACAAGAATTTTTAAAACACAAACCAGGTTTCTGTCTTCTATACATTGCCTTTTCTTCCCATTTAGGTTGCCATGACATACACTAAATGGTCACTTATATAAGTTATAATTTTACAGTAACTCTTTCTAAATTTTATTGTCCTTGTTCCTTTGTTTTATCCTCACAGGTACACAGCGTTTGGTGGTCCAGTTCCTAACAGGCCAGTAGAAGACCTGGCATATTCAGTTGCAAGGTTTATACAGAATAATGGTTCATTCTTTATTTATTATATGGTAAGCCAAATTATCACTGTGCTTCAGAGAAATTTTAATTCAGCTTGTTTATGATGATTTAGCACATACTCAGCTTCAGTTTTTTTATCTTGTTAAGTCCTCTGTGTAATTTATTTATTATTATTAGGGTTAAATACACTGACCTCTTCTGAGTTTTGGCCTAATTACACACGGCAGTCATGTTTGGTGTTTATTATACTGTGCCACTGAGGTTAGGTGCGTGTTTACAACGACCCCCCTCCCGTCAAATCCATTAACGAAAATGTGCAAAAGACTTAATTACCCTTTAGTTATTTGATTACCATAATGCCCTTACATGAGATGACAAAAAGGGCCATAACATATCGACAAAAATGCCCTTAAAATGATTGATGTGATGCAGTTTAAATGAATCCTCATTTTCTATATGGAAACTTCAAATAGATACATGTACGCACATATGTATATATACACACATGCATATATCAATCTCTAGTATCACCCAAAACCCATCTTGCCACACCAAAATTCACTAAAGATGGCTTGTATGATAATGTGTTTGTATATTCAAAGAAAACTGAAGTTACCAAACCCATCATGTTGTGTAAATTGTTGAGCTGAAGATGAGGTTGGGTTTGCTTTGATCTTCGCAAGATTGCGAACAGAGACCACAATCCATCACTTGGCGGCGAGATCATCATCATCTTGGTGACTTGGCTGTCTAATGATGTCCAATGGGAGGTCGAACTCTTTGACCATTTAGAGGGGTATGGCTCCACCTCATGGTTTGCAGGTTTCGAGCTTTGCTCGATCAAGAAAGTCTCGACTTTGCCTTTGGCTAGCGTTTTGGTGACTGAGCCACCGGCGGGTCCACCACCCATGACAGCAACTTTGAGGTTCCGGCCAGTGACTTTGGGGCTGAATTCTCCGGCTGTGATGCGGAGTCTTCAGTGGGTGGGTTGTGTGGAAATGGGCTTTGATAGGGTGATGGAGTGGTGGTCCTCCAGCGAGGATTGGCGGAGTCCGATGAAGGTTTTGAGGGCGATGGCCATTTTTTGATTGGAGTTGGGAGTGTGAGGGAGTGAGAGTCTGATTCTTGGATTTTGTTTGTTTTATGGGGTGTAATGGATGGATATGGTTCGGGATATTTGGGGGGTTTGACCGTTGGATAGGTGGGATTAACGGTTTAGATTTGTTGTGGATAATGGGGATGGATTTGATCTTGGTGGCGGCGGAGGTGGTGGTGATCTTGGTGGTGAGAATGGTGGTGACGGTGGGAGGGGAGGAGGGAGAACACAGAAAGGGAAGAAGAGGGGAGAGAGAAATTGAGTATTTTATAATTGCAGGGCATAGAGGATATTTCAAATCAAAAGAATTTCTATTCAAAAAGTAATAAAATTTTAAGCATAAAATGGACATTTCATACCATAAATTAACATTCATCAGTTCACTAACAACAATAAGGGTACGCGGTGTAATAAATATCAAACATGATTGTCGTGTGTAATAAGACTAAACTTTAGGAAAGATCAGTGTATTTTACCTTTATTATTATTGATAGTTTTTTTTTTAATCTTTTTGGTGGCTCTATTACTATGGAGGAACAAATTTTGGCAGAACTCTTGGTGGTCTCTTCCTTGCTACAAGCTACGATTATGATGCTCCAATTGATGAATATGGTATGCTTTAGACAAACTATACAACCTAGATTATATAGTTCTGGAGCAATTACGACAATTGCTAAAATTATGTGTATGACATCGAACGCACATGAACCTGAGATCATTAGCATCCTTCCTATTAATTTTGGGACTTTTTGGGCAACTTATAATATGTTCCATTAATCGTCATCACAGGTTTTCTATTATACACTAGGACTACCGAGGCAACCAAAGTGGGACATCTTAGATATCTGCATACATAAAGCCATCAAGTTATGTGGACAGAATGAGACTAGTCAGAAGCAAGGTAAGGTTATGGACAATTTTTTATGACACTGCAAAATATTATTTTTTAAAAAAATATTAAATTTTTTTAAAAAAATAATAATTCGCGGGCCGAATTCGAATTAATCCAAAGAAGTGTTGTGTAGTAGTGTAGTAAGTCCTATTACACGATGTCATCATGACATCATATGATATGATCTATCACCCTAACCACGAAACTCTCCTTCAAGCTAGTTTGAAGTTTGGGTGTTTTAAAAAAAATCTCTCTCCATATATATCCTTGTTTGAGTCATTTACTTTATCATTTGTCTGCTTTAATTCTTTATGCCGAAAAAGCTATAATATGATTATATTATATAGATCTTCAAATGTGGCTGAACGGCTTCATGTGCTCTGATTTTTTATTTTTATTTTTTTTCTGATTAATTCAATTGGAGATTTTTTCCTTTTCACCTTAACATCACTCTTAAATTTCATGTTAATATTTAAACATTATAATACAAAGGCTTTGACAGTCATGGCTCACTCAACACGAATGTCTGACTCAATTTTATTATGAAGCTCATTAATTTGTTATTGAATTCACTCGCGCTTTAATATTACTAAACAATCAAAACTTGAGTTGACGGAGAGCCTTCACTTTAAATGTTTCATGTCTATTAGTAAACCAAAAAAAAACAAGCTGGACAAAAGGAAACCAGTAAAGGAAAAACATAAGCCTCCCTCTCGGCACCAAGCAGATTGTATGGCTTCTAAAATCATTTAATCAGTAAATTTAATAGGAATAATTGTGACATATATCTTTATAATTGAGAATTATCGGTGTCAAAAATTCACATGATCAGAGTTATAATCTTTCAATTATATTCTTGTAATTGATATAATTGAAGACAGAGAACAAACATAAAGTTCTATACCAAACATGCAAATGATTTCAAAGGGATGAAGTTTGAAACTTCGGAAGAATGCATCAATGTATTGAGCAATGATTTGATCGTTTGAATTTTTTGAGTCGTTTCAATTGCATGTGGACATCGTTGATCAAGTATGAGAGTCATGTAGTCTAGGTAAAGTGGTGAGAACACATAGTTTTTAAAACAGGAGGTTCCGACCTTGAAAAATTAGGATTTTCGGACAAAAATTCAAAGTATTCAAGGTTGGAACGGTCCAAGGCTTTTCTAGACTGCTCCATGAAGTCTCAGGACTTCAAATTCTACAGGACAGAGCCTTGGATAGGTCCAAGAAAGTCCTGGACCGGTCCATGCATGATGTTTTGCCTTTTTGGCTCTGCTAGCTTCCTATTTTGATCGGGATTGAACTCTGAACTTTTCTAAATCATTGGGATTCGTTTTCAATTGCTTTTCAACTTGTTTTTCAAGAAAAATAGGATTTTTAACATCTATATAAACCTCATATATTTTCTCTCTAATTAATTTTTCAAAATACATTAAAAGGATTATTTTTAGAGAGAGAAAGCATAGAGTTAGTTTTAGAGTAAAAAATTTTTCATTAATATTCTATTTATATTTCTTTGAGAGCACACACATATACAATATGAGTGATTTATGTTGTTTCTCTCTTTGCTTGATCAATTGTTTGAAAATATCTTCAAATTTCTTATTGATCAAGTTACTGGTTTGTTTGATTTCTTCTACAATAGTTCGTTGGTAAGGAAGGAGAAGAAGATCGCACTACGAAGAGGAAAAAATAATTGCTGAGTGTTCGTGTTATTTCAGTTATCCTTCTACAAGGATTGTAATGTTAACCGGAAGTCTGTAGCAATTGGATGAGGAGTCGCAAGAGTAAGTTTGAGGTGTTCCATATCAACTTCTTTGTAGAGTGTAACCTGAATCTGTGAGAGAGTTTATTGTACTTTCTTTTGACGATAGTGAATTTGGTTTTCTAAGGTTACAAGGCTCACCTGTGATTTTTTTTCATTATAGATTTTTCACGTATATTGGGTGATTCTCAACTTTATATTATTTACTTGCTTTAATTGCTTGGTTAATTTTAATTGGACTTAAAATTGAATCAATTTGAAAAATTAAGCAAACGAGTAAGTAAACCTAATCATCTCCTTTAGGTTTTAATCAAACTTTCGCAACCACTTATGCATTGCTCTACTCACAATAATTACAAGCATTAATATTAAGATGAACTCAAAATTAATTCGCAGCAAACTGCTAAGACAAAAGCATACAATAACATATTTAAATATTAATTTGATAATCTCAGTATATTATAACCTCACCCATAGGATCAATACATGGAGTATATAGGATACAAAGCTAAGGAAACAATCATTTAAATGTTCATAAATAACTAAAGTTTAGATGGCTAAATCTGTGTTTGGATAAGCACAAATTATCAAATAAAGGAGGAATAAAAAAAAGGAGAGTACTAGGAATGTCTAATTTAGCTGTTCTAGATCAACACTGTATATACAACATAGAAAATTGTTGTTATTTTACTATATTTCTGCTTATAAAAATTATATATTAATTAGAAAAAATCCAGTACATTCATAATAATAAAGAAAGGGTCAAATTCATTAAGAACTGGAGTGGCTTAATTAATTCGACAGTTCCGTCCTACCATGACTCCATTTCTATTCATTAATCATCGCCCCTAGGTCTCTCTAATGAACTAAGAACCATGGACATTTCAGCAAAATAATCCAAAATTAATTAAGAAGACTCCGAAAATTGAAATAACAGCTTCTGGAGATAATTTATATATCACCAATAGAACCGAAGAAAAAGAAACCGAACCAGAACCACTCATTAGAAAGAATTCTCGATGGCAAAAAGAATTTTCATCAGATTTACAAAAACTTAATAGACAAATTTCTAACAAAGGAATTAGTTTTAGAGAACCTCAATTACCACCTCCTATTTTACCCCCAAGATTTTCCTTAGACAAAGGAAAACAAATAGGATCATCAAATAATCATATCTTACCAGGGCCCTCTTCGAAGTATCATATAAATTCAGCATTAATTTACCATTTCCAACTAGGAAAAGAAGAAATCATCTTTGCCCCAAAACATGGAATTAGAAAACATACATATCTGCTAGGAATTTTTAAATTCTTACACACTCACTCTGTTTCGGTCTTTAACCTTCAATCTCTCACTTTCGGAGATATTTTAATCTAGACTAACTATATTATTACACAAATTCTAATTTTCAACTAAGCCCATTAATATTTTCAATATATTTCAAAGAGTATCATTTTACCATTTGATTTGTGATTATTCATAACTCAAGAAAAAAAATCAAAATCAAACTTCTAATTTAGCTGCCCAAGTTCCATCATATATGCAGACCCATTCATCTCTGCCAACAATGCCACCAGTGACACATCTTCTCTGTCAAGGGAATAACATATAATTAAAGCTAAGTCATGGACTATCTTCGATTGGCATGAACCATCTGTCAATTTACTCCACTCTAAGGTGCAATATAGTCCATCTTCTCTAAGCATAATCCATCAAAACTTTAATCATACATTCAGTGAATACTCTTGTGTAATAATCACTCTCATAATCACAGAAAATAAGAGGGATTGAGTTTAATAACAACAATTAAGTATTTAAGACAAAATAAGAAATCATTGAAACTGAATATAAAGACTTTATTGCTTAATTTTTCATAAATAGAATCCTCTAAACTACACAATCTATGCATGAATTCAAAAATCTCTAATAATTAGAACAATCAAACCATTGATGCTTAGTTAGGGGTACATCAAAACCCTAATGGATGAACTAGCCGCTTATGGTAGAAGAGAATACTTTAACGGTTGAGGAAGAAAGCATCATCTCTATGGAATTCGTACAAGACTTTGTTCTCCAATAATTCTTCACTCCAAAAACTCTTCAAAACTACTGCCAAAGGTTCCCAATATAGCCCCAATTCATCACTTTTAATAGCCAAGAGAATATGAAGTGTCCCCACCTAATTAGGAGACAATTAGGATTTTCTCGCAGATCCTAATCAGGTGGATTTTCCTACTGAATTTTGGCCTATCGTTTGACGCTTTAGAAGTCCGATTCATGGAATTTTCGTGAAATATAAAAAGTTCTAGAATCGAATTTCGTCCAACAAATAAGGGAATTTGGCCGTTTTGACAGTCGAAAATAAGACTGATGAGCAGTTTACCAAAATGGGATTAAAATTGTGTTTTGCGCAGAATTGGGCTTCGACCCGTAATATCCTTAAAAATTTTAATTCTCTTAGGCCTCTTCGTCAAGTTCTTTTGAGTTGAAATTTGGAGTTCAATTGGTCCCATTAATGTAGGTTTCCTCTAACCCTCAAATCTATGATTTGTCTAAAATTATCATTAAGGACCTGAAAATATAGAAAACACTAAAACAGAGAAAATAAAAAATAATCTACTACTAAGAGAATAAAATATGCAAATTAAGAGGCTAGAATGCGTAACATTATATGCCTATCATATGTTTAGGCATTTATCAATACATTGTAATTTGAATATGGGACAAGGATGTTTGTAATTGATTATGCGCACTTAAACTTTAAAAGAATATGCTTCTATAGAGGACGAATGTATAAGGATCTTTTACATGTTTTCTTTTTATGCAAATGGATGGTTTTAGTATACGAAATGATGATTTAGAACCATGTATATGAATTGGTTTGTACATGAGAACCTTTGGAGACTTGAAATGACAAAGTAATAGGATTTTGGGGACTTTCAGTCGACTGATAAGTCCATTAGCCGACGAGTTCTTCAAAAGTCTCGAGAGTTGGAATCTGCAGACTCTGCAGCGGCTGACTAAAAGATCTCATCTATCGACCGGAAGAAGTCTATCAGCTAGTCGAAGGAATTCCTTAGCCGACCAATGATGCTCCTAGTTTTTAACCGGTTGACGGGGAGTCCTTCAGCCGACTGAAACTAAACAAGCCTGGAAATTAATTAAATTTGAACTTCAAACTATGAGAACAAATGCATATACCATTGTGGGGCCCACGGGGATGAATAATGATTAGTGTACGCGCATTCAAATATGTGTGTACAATATTGCTTCCGTAGTTAAAAAGTTTTGAGAATAGTTCATGTGGTTAGATATAGGGGTGCACAAAAAATCCATGAATCCGATTTGATTCGGGCGAATCCGATCCAATCCGATAACTAATGGATTGGTGGAGGATTAAAAAATCAGAATCCGTTAGCCATGGATCGGATTACGGATTTGAGGGTCAAAAAGCTAATCTGATCCGGCAATCCTATCTGTGACAATCCGTGGCAATATATATATATAATTATATGTATGATAAATTAATAATATATTAATATATTATATCTTTTATTTTTTTAGGGTAAACCTAAAGGACTCATTTGAGGCTTAAACGTTGAAACAATTTCATTTAAAAGTTAAAACAACTTCAGTCCTCAATTTCATTTTATAAATATGTATATATCATGAAATAGCTATCATAGGGTGATTGAGATCAACATTTATATCATCATCACTTTCAATTTCTCACCTTAATTTTATTTATTTATATACACATATACCATGACATGTAGTTGTCGATCAATAAGTTGTTCTGATTCACCGTAAGAGAGTAACCAAGTAACTTTGGCAGTGATATTTGTTTTCATTTTCTTTCTTTTTTTAAGATTATGCATAATCTGATCCAATCCGTGATCACCCCTAGTTAGATGAACGGGTTCACTTTCAAAATTTGGGCTCGGAATAGGGATTTCGATGACTCAAATTTTGGGGCTTGACATACTCAATGTCCAAGTCATAAGAAGAATAACTTTAGTGCTAAGAAAAATTCAAAGATAAAAAGAAAGTCATGAAAGCTATTGTTTCTGAGTCAGATTCTTCTAATTCTGATAGTGATTTTTTTGTTGAGAGTGATGCTTTTGCTTTTGTGACAAAAAGATACGGTTCAATGGAAACAAGATAAAGAAATAAAATTCCTAATGACCTCAGTTAGGAGGTTTTGCACCCAAAGACCTATTAGAAATAAATTCAACACTATCAACAGGTATAAACTTTTCCAAATCCTCTAATTTTATCCAAATTATTTTAACATGCAACTCTTCAAGAAAATATTGTGGAGAAACATAAACATTCTTTTTCTTTTTTGAATTCTTTTTACCTTGAGAATTTTTGGATTTGTTCCAATTATTTGGCTTTCTAGCATGAACCCTATTCTTAGCAAAAGAATTATACACATAAAAATCATAATTAGAATGGTTTCTCTTTCTATAGTAATAGTGTTGACTATGTCTATGTTTATCACAAAAAGTACAATAAAGCACACTGGACACAACATTAGCATGCAAAGACTCAACTTGAAACTTAGGTTTGGGTGTAGACAAATTCAAGTTTTTGAGTTTAACAAAAATAGTTTGACCCTTAGATAATGACCCATTGTAACCTAATCCAGTATTATCTTTTACAGGCTTACCAACACAATCATGCTATCAAGTTTAATCTGTCCAGAAGTAAATGTAATCAATTTCTCTTCTGACTTTTTCAATTCAAGCTCAAGAAAATCAATTTTAGCAACAAGAGTATCCCTAGTAGAAATAGCTTGACTATCTCACTTTCGAGAAACTTTACTTTGCTCCAAAGTTTCAAAATTTGCACATTGGACACAATATAAGCATGCAAAGAATCAACTTGAAGCTTAGGTTTGGGTGCAAACAAATTCAAGTTCTTGGGTTTAACAAAAATAGTTTTACTTTTAGATGATGACCCAACAAAACCTAGTACAGTCTTATCTCCTACAGGCTTACCAACACTAATCATGCTATCAAGTTTAATCCGCCCAGAAATAAATGCAATCAATTTTTCTTGTAATTTTTTCAATTCAGGCTCAATAAAATCAATTCTAGCAACAAGAGTATTTCTAGCAGAAATAGCTTGACTTACCTCGCTTTCGAGAAACTTGAATTTACTTTGAAGATTTTGAATATCAGCTTTGTTTTCTTCAATCAACTTTAGTTTCTCTTCATTCTCTTTCTTTAAAGTTTTTTTCTCTTTTTCTACCAATTTAATATTTTCGGTCTACTTCTTGTAAGCTTTTAATAATTCATCAAAAACTTTTTGTAACTTGCTTTCACATGGTTCTCTATCAACTTTCTCATCATTCGAATTATTAGAACCAACTTCACTCAATGTTACATATTTTTCAGATTTACTTGCATCAGAGAAAGAATCATTAGTAGTATCATCATCAACCTGAGCAATAACAGGAAAAACAATAAAAACATCATTGTAGAGACCGTGCCCAATTTTGGCCCTTTTTTTCAATTTTTGTCATTTATTGCTTTAAACACATTTTTAATGACATTTAACATGTTTTGAATGCGGGGAACATGTTTAGAAGGTTAGAATATGGTTTTGGAAAGTTTTGAAAACTTTTAAAAAAGTTTGACTTTTTAGTCAAACTGTGGCTCGGGATGCAACCTAAGTGGGTCCGAAAATTCAAAAAAAATTTAAAAATATTTATTTTGGAGAATAGCTTAAATGAAATGTTTAGAGTGTTAAGGAAGTGATTTCGAGTCCAACGGAGTTTTCGAGAATTAATTCGGAGGTCGGGAAGGTACATTAAGTGACCCGGGGGTAAAATGGTCATTTCACGCCCCTAGGGTTGAGATAAATATCAAAAAGGGTCTGAGATATTTCATTTTACAGATCTCTCTCTCTACCTCTCCCACTTCATCTCTCTCCCTTCTCTCTAGATTTTAGGTCACTTGAGGTGTGATGTGGAAGATCCCGAAGAAGGAAAGTGCGTAGAAAGCGTTGAGGGTTTCGGTTTGAATCGATCAAAGTTCATATTTTGTAAAATTGGAACGGATGAGATTTCTCAAAGTGAGATTCAAAGCCTAAGATTTGAGGTAGGGGTGCTAGACTCATCTTTACTTTGATTCTATAGGTCACATATTTGTGACATGAAAGATAAGTTGAGATTTCTTGAGTTTAGGATTTTATGTATATGTATGTATATATATATAAATATGATTTATGCATATGTATATGTCTAACATGCTAGTTAGGGCTCATATGTGTTGTATATGTGATATTGAAGCTATATATGCTAATTGTTGAAATTGTGTTCATTTGGTGAAAATATATAAATCTGAGTTTTTATATAGAATGATGCATGAAAGATATGATTTTTTTAAAAATTGCATAAGCATGATAATTTTCATGAAATGAGTGATTGACGTTGTGACAAACTTGATTTGAGGAAGAAAATGCATTGATTTGATAAAATGCATTTCATTGTGTGGGATGTGCGCATTGTTGTGATTATGTGCACTATGTGACGATTTTGGGGCAGGAGTGTGAATTAAGATGAGGGGATGGCCCCTAGGGTGAAAGACCCAAAACTTGGCCAAGAGGAGACGTTCCCTTCGGGATAGTAACACGATAAAGCGTAAGCAGAGTTTGGGTGCTGAAGAGACCCTTACTATTGGAGTGATTTGATAGCCCCCCTTGAATTGATTTTCAGATTTATGTGGTGTGAGTAATAGATATATAAATTGTAACTTGCTCAATTTGATATATATATATATATATATATATATATATATATATATATATATATATATATATGTCAATGCATTGAGATGTAAAGTATCACGCATGATTTATAAAACTTGATTGTTTATGGGTAAAAAGTATGGATATTGTCATATAGATTGTAATAATTTCATATGCATCCATGCATGGCCGCCTGAGTTAGAGTAGAGTTGGGTGGATCATTCCTACTGAGCCGCAGTGGTGCTCACCCCCTATATACAATTTTTTTTTTCAAACAAGGCACCAATGGAAGATGAGGCATGATTGGCTAGGTGGACTCTTGAAATTCTTTTGAGTTTTGACCTTTTGATGTGTATATGGTTGTCCATGCCGACTTGTGGCATATGGACTATTCTGGAAAATGTTATTCTTAAAGTTTGACAACATCTTTATATTTGAATTTCATTTGTATAAGTCATGTTAGACATGTATGGAAGACTTTGAACATAATTGTATGGCCATTAGGGGGGGGATACGTGCCCAAAAGTGTCCATTTTGAATTTAAGGTGTGAATGACTTATGAAATGATTTGTATGATTTCAATAGAAATGTATGAGGATTTGTGAGATTATGGTGATATGAATGTGTGAATTAGGGTGTGTGTATGGAGATGTACCATTTGTAGATCCTTGGAATGTTGGGTGTAAGATTTTATTTTGGAAATGAAACTATTGCCGGTCAAATGAATACATTCTGCCCGGATTTTGGCGAATTGTTTTGAGGGATCTACACAACTCCAAATGATCTGAAATTTTTACCACATCTTTCCCTAGATGTCTAGTGTTTCCATATTTAATTTGGTAAAGTTTGGACAACCACAGAATTTTAGAAAATTTCGTGAATATTCTGCCACCAGATTTTAGAATTTCTGTTGGACATCAACTTGGTTGTCAAAACTGTTTCATTTGGCTAATATCTAGTCATTAAGGTTGGCTCAAGATTCTTCTATATTTAGTCTAGTTTCTATAGAATTTTCGTTTGTCTCGTTTCGAGTTGAAATGAATTTTTTACGAATTTTTTTATGATTGTTGCGCAGATTGCACTCTAGCAGTGCACTGTTCATTTAGAAATTACTGTAACTTTTTAGCTACTACCCGGTGATGATAAATCAGGGTTCCGGACCTCTTCAAAAGGTCTAAATTATATTTTTAAGCTTCTTGGGACTATAGTAGGATGAGACAATGGTCTGAAAAATTTTTCGAAACTTTTTACGAAAAGTTACTATTCACGAGGGCCAAAAAAATCATTTTTATTTTGAAATTGTTCTAAATGATTTCAACAATGAGGACCATGGTTAGCTATGCATATTCAATTAATTATATGCATTTTAAGTTGCTTCCGCAGTTAAGAGAATTGGGTTGGATGTTAGATTTTTCCAAAACGATTATTTTGATTAGATTTCACCGTTCACCCCCATTTCCCTCGCTCTCAACCGGGTGTCGGAAATCGGGGCGTGACAATCATCCTTATTATTTTTACCTCTGCATTTAGAAGAATTTTTTTTTTCAAAATTTTTATTCTTTTTATTCTTATGGGATTTTTTAAATTTTCTATCAAAGAGAGTTATGTCATCCTTATAATTTAACTCATCACATACATGAGGTTGTTAAACCAATTCACCCTCTCTCTTATGAGATTGCAAAATGATTATTGAAAACAAAAATAATTTTTGATTTTAAAAATTACTTCTCAAGGAACTACTCACAAATTAGAGAACACTGCACTGATACCAATTGTGAGTTGCGCAATGCGAAAGCAGCTGCGAAAGTTAGATTTAAAACTTAGAGGGGGTGATTAGGTTTACTTGTTTTTTGCTTAATATTTCAGATTATCCAATTTTAAGTTCAATTAAAATCTAAGAAATCACACAAAGCAAGAAAATGAATGCACCAGATATACGTGAAAACCCAGATTAGGAAGAAATCACAGGTAAGGCTTTGTAGCCTTGGATAAGAAAATTCACTACCGTCGAAGCAAAGTACAACAAACTAACAAACTCTGTCCCAGACTCATACCCACTCCACTCTGACAAAAACTTGATACGAAACACCTCAGACTTATTATTGCGACTATCTCGTCTAATTGTTGTAGATTCTCAGCTAACGTCAATATCCTTGTAGAAGGGTAACAGAAATAACATGAACACTCAGCAAGTATTATGTCTCATTCGTAGCACAATCTTCTTCTCCTTCCTCACTAACAAATAGTTGTAAAAGAAACCAATCCAGAAACTTGATCAAGAAAAAATCTTCAATGCAGTGTTCGAACAATTAATCAAGCAAAGAGAGACACCCTAAATCACTAAGTGACTATGTGTGTGCTCTCAAAAATATAAACAAAGAATCTGAGCAAAAAATTCTTTGCTAGAGAAAAAATATCTCAATGGTTCTCTCTCTAGAATATGAATTTCTTGTATATTGAAAGCGTCGTTGAAAAGCACCAATTTTTTCACCTTTAGAGAGAAAACTGATGAGGTTTTTATAGATGTCAAAAATCCTAATTGTCCTTGAAAAACAAGTTAAAAATCAATAAAAAACAAGTCCCAAAATTTAAGGAAATTTCAGGATCAAATTCGAGTCAAAATAGGACACTATAGAGTCAATTTCCGCCAACAGAAAGTTGGACCAGTCCAGCCTTCTGCCTATAGAGATTAGGATCCTGAGACCTCTTAGACCAGTCCAGGGTTTGAGCTGGACCGGTCCAACCTTTAATATTTCAATATTTTGCTAAAAAGTCTCTCTATTCAAGGTCGGAACCTCCCGATTTGAAATATATGTGTTCTCACCACTTTACTTATACTACGTGACTCTTATACATGATCAACGATGTCCTCAAGCAATCGGAGCCATCCAGAAACTTCAATTGATCAATTCCTTGTTCGGACCATTGATGCATTCTTCCAAAGATTTAAGCTTCATTCATTTGAAGAACACTTGCAAGGTTGGTGTAGAACTTCATGCTCACTCTGAGACTTCAATTACATGATCAATGATAAGAATATAAGTCAAAGATTACAACTCGATCATCTTTAGTTTTGACACCGAAGATTGCCAATTACAAAAATATATATCACACACACACACACACACACACACACATATATAGATATATGCACCAAAACCAAAAACATAAGGTGGTATTAGCATTCCACATTTAACCTGAGTTGCTCCATCCATTAAATTTTACTAACATGACTATTTTGACTCTTTTGTACTGTCTTTTTAAATAAATCATATGCTTCATTTGGTTAGATAGAATAGTAAGAAAGGAAAAGAAATGATCAATATTTTAATATTTTACGAGTTTACATAGTAGAAACGAAAATTTTGTGAGAAAATAACTTTTCATAACCACCAAATTTTCTCATAATTTTTTTCTAAAATTTTACTTTAGAAAGTTATGCGAACTTACTATAATGCCCCCTTTTATCTTTCTAAAATGAAACGTTTTTATTTTAAATAATACTCTATACCTCTCTCAATGTCCCACAAAATTATTTATTTAGATTCCTATATTGCTTTTAGGTGAACCATTATTTTCTTGTAACTTTCATCTTATCCAAACTATGAAATGGTAGTTCCCAAAACTTTCTTGAAAATCTTTCATGGTAATCAAATGCTTGCTAGAAAATTAATTTGTCTTTCCTTCACTTCAATTTTCGCTATTAATCTTCATCTAACCAAATGGACCCTATGGCTTCGATTATTTAGGAGATGAAGGATAAACTTGTTAGTTTAATTATTAAAATTAAAAGTTGGAGTTCTTGAAGTCAAATGTGGAATGCTAATGTCAGCTCCCAACCAAAAATAAAGAAAAAAGATGTCTTGAAATCACATTTCTTTCATTCTATTCTCTCTAATTTTTTTTTACATTGACCACGTATCTTTATAGATGAAAAAATACAAATATATGATATATATGAAAATATTTTGCGACATATATTTTGTAATTGGCAATCTTCAGTGTCAAAACTAAACATGATCGAGTTGTATTATTTGAGTTATATTTTTATCATTGATCATGTAATTGAAGTCTCAGAGTGAGAATGAAGTTCTACACCAATCATGCAAAGGTTCGTCAAAGTATGAAGCTTGAATCTTCAGGAAAAGCCGTTAATGGTCTAAACAAGAATTCGATCGATTAAAGTTTTGAGATGGTTCCAAATGTATGACGACATCTTTGATCACAAATAAGAGTCACGTAGTCCAAGTAAAGTGGTGAGAACGCATATATTTCAAATTGGGAGGTTCCAACCTTGAAAAGAGGGACTTTTAAGCAAAATATTGAAACTTTCAAGGTTGGACCTGTCCAAGTGAACGCTGGACTGGTCCAAGAGGTTATAACATCTCAAATTGAGTTGCTACAGGGCATGGACCGGTCCAAGTGAAGCTTGGACCGGTCCAACTTGGCTGCTATGGGGAAATAAGCATATTTAGTCCTGTTTTGACCCGGAATGGACCCAGAACTTTCTAAAAACGTGGGGACTTGTTTCCTATTGGATTTTAACTTGTTTTTAAAAAAAACTTAGGATTTTTAATCACTATAAAAACCTCATATGATTTCTCTCTCATTGTGCCTTGAACAACACTTTCAATATACATAAAACAAAGAATTTCTAGAGAGAGAAATCATTGCAGAGAATTTTTCCCTCAATTCTTAGTTTATATTTTTGAGAGCACATATATATTCATAGAGTGATTTAGGGTGTTCTCTATTTGCTTAATCAACTGGTTGAAGACTGCATTGAAGATATCTTCATGATCAAGTTACTGGATTGGTTTCTTCTACAACAGTTCATTGGTGAGGAAGGAGAAGAAGATCGAGCTACGAATGGGACAGAATACTTGCCGAGTATTCATGTTCTTCCAGTTACCTTTCTAAGAAGATTTTGACGTTAGCCGGGAATCTGCAGCAATTGGACGAGGTAGTTGCAATTATAAGCCTGAGGTGTTCCGTATCAGAGTTCTTGTCAGAGTGGAGTGGGTGTGAGTCTGGGACAGACTCTGTTGTACTTTGCTTCGACGATAGTGGATTTCCTTCTCCGGGCTACAAAGCCTCACCCGTTATTTTTTTCTAATCTGGGTTTTTCACGTATATCTAGTGCATTCGTATTACTTTACTTTATTGTACTTTATTTATTTACTTGCTTTGTGGGATTGCTTTGACTTAAAATTGAATAATCTGAAAGATTAAGCAAAAAGCGAGTAAACCTAATCACCCCCCCTCTAGGTTTTAAATCTAAATTTCACAGCTGCTTCTGCACCGCGCAACTCACATATTTTACCAAACTGTTGAATAGTTTTATAATGATATTTAATTTCTAACACTCCTCCCTCAAATTGGCACACGAAAATTTTAACTCAAGTGTCCAACTTAAACTTAAATACGGAGTTGTCAAGAAAATTACTGTTGAAATGAACTATTACATCTTGCAAGCAATGAATTAAGTAGGGGTTTGCAAGAATGAAGAATATGATCTCAAACATGTGATCAAAAAATGTCCTCTATAACCAACAATATGTATTTAAGCATGCAAAAGACAATCTCTATGATGATAATTAGATGACAACAGATAATTAGATTTGGATTAATGGTTCCCTCTAAATGATATGGCCACAAAGACGCTCCTTTAATGATGTCACTACACAATTGACTCGAAAACTCTTTGTTATAAGTGAACTTTTACGGGGAAAAACAAGATAGCATGGAACGTTGCAACATGCAAAATAATGGCAAAAAATCCGCAACTCTTTGCCTGTCAATTTGAAAATGAAGGGAATATCAATCAGGATGAAACAGATGGAAGAACAATCTAAAATAGGGTAGAATAAACCTATTTTGCTACTATAAAAAATATCAATTTGAAAAGAGAAATTAATCATAAATAACACAAGAATATAACATGGTTTGGCTAATACGGCCTACATCGATAGTGCACAAGTTCAAAGGAGTACTTCTATTTCATTATACTATCTCTTGTTTTGATTTACAATGACCATCTATATTTATATTTATAGGTGAAAGAATACAATCATGTAATAAATTTGAAAATTTATAGATGATTTTTAAATTCAATTCCATGAAATCACTTCTATAATGGTATTTTCCAATACTGAAGCTGAATCTTGATTTTTATCAAATCCTGAAAATAAGTGACTAGGCCTCATCATCATACCAGTAACAAAATTATGTTAATTTTAAAAACTAAAAATGGAGAGAAGTGGAAAAATATATGAGAACAACATTTTTGCACCATGAATAGAAGTTTTAGTTCTCAAAATTCATTGATTTAGAGTTTGAAGTTTAAAATAAGAGTTGCTACATCTCCAAGACCATTCTCTCTCTCTTTCTCTCTCTCTCTCCCTTGTCTGTCTATTTGTTATCTGAGTTAACTCTACCTATATTTATCATTGTATCCTCTTTGGATTTCAAGCCCTAAACAGAGAGCTCTCTTATTCTCACCAATCTATCACGCAACAAAGTCTTCTAATCAATATTTGGCCATCTGCAATTTGCATTTTGCATCTGATAGGGTCCTCTTCACTCTCACTATGTATAACGTTAATATTGGTATTTTATATTGCCAATTGCTTAAATGAAGACTTGGACGTAATCACATGTTAGTTTTGCTAAATAAGTGCAATTAAGGGAGAACAACCTTAATCTTCGCAAGGCATAGTCCGTAAAAATATGAACACCTTTAAATTTTGTGTCATTCATTAAATTCAGGGCTAAAAATAGAGGGCAAGGTCAATAGCCTCTCAAACGGAAAACAAACCTTCTAGGAACCAACTCCATATAAATACCTCCATTGCTCCCATGTATGACACAAGCAGCCTTGGGGCCAATCCAAGGTGGTCTTGTATTACTAACCATCTAAACATGAAAGCCTCAGGCTGCTTTCTTGTTTTCACTCTTCTCTTCTCTTCATTCTCATCCTTTTCTTTGGCTTTAAGTGATGCCGAGGCATCCTACATTGCGCATAGACAACTTCTAGACCTTTCGCAGAACAAAGAACTCCCCAATGATGAAGCCTATAACTTTGATCTTAAATTAACTTTTGAAAACCCAAGGCTCAAGAGAGCTTATGTTGCTCTTCAATCATGGAAGAAAGCTATGTACTCTGACCCGTATAACACAACTGCCAATTGGGTTGGTGCCAATGTGTGTGCCTATAACGGTATAACATGTTCACCGGCACGTGATAATCCCCAATTGAAAGTTGTTTCTGGTGTTTATCTTAACCATGCTGACATAGCTGGCTACTTTCCTATTGAGCTCGGGCTCTTGACTGATCTCACCATATTCCACATAAACTTTAACCGCTTTTGTGGAATCATTCCCAATAGTTTCTCTAAACTTCAACATTTGGAAGAGTTTGATATCAGCAACAACCGCTTTGTTGGTAAATTTCCAGCTGCTATTCTAGAGTTTCATTCCATTGTATACATTGACATTAGATACAATAATTTCGAAGGGCCAATTCCAACAAAACTATTCGAAATGAAAATTGAAGTTTTGCTCTTGACACACAATAATTTCACATCCAAAATTCCTGATCTTTGTGAGTGGAAGTGTGAGAAAGCATCACCTCCTCCGACACCATCAAAATGTTATACTCCACCACCCACATCCACTCCACCAACCTCAACCCCACCAACCCCTTCATCATATGCATCACCTCCTCCGACACCATCAACAAGATATACTCCACCTCCCACATCCAAGCCACCAACATCAACTCCACCAACCCCATCATCCCATGCATCACCTCCTCCGACACCATCAAGGAGTTATACTCCACCTCCCACACCTAAGCCACCAATATCAACTCCACCAACCCCTTCATCCCACGCATCACCTCCTCCGACACCATCAACGAGCTATAATCCACCTCCCACACCCAAGCCACCAACATTAACTCCACCAATCCCTTCATCCCATGCACCACCTCCTCCAACACCATCAACAAGCTATACTCCACCTCCCACACCCAAGCCACCAACTTCAACTCCACCATCCCCTTCATCCCAAGCATCACCTCCTCCGACACCGTCAAAGACCTATACTCCGCCCCCCACATCCAAGCCACCAACATCAACCCCACCAACCCCTTCATCCTATGCATCACCTCCTCCGACACCATCAACGAACTATACCCCACCACCCACTTCCAAGCCACCAACATCAACTCCACCAACCCCTTCATCCCATGCATCTCCTCCTCCGACACCATCAACGAACTATACCCCACCACCCACTTCCAAGCCACCAACATCAACTCCACCAACCCCTTCATCCCATGCATCTCCTCCTCCGACACCATCAACGACTTATACTCCACCTCCCATATCCAAGCCACCAACATCAACACCCCCTTCATCCCATGTATCACCTCCTCCAACACCATCAACAAGTTATACTCCACCTCCCACACCATCAACGAGCTATACTCCACCTCCCACACCTAAGCCACCAACATCAACTCCACCAACCCCTTCATCCTATATATCACCTCCTCCAACACCATCAACGAGGTATACTCCACCTCCCACACCTAAGCCACCAACATCAACTCCACCAACCCCTTCATCCTATACATCACCACCTCCAACACCATCAATGAGCTATACTCCACCTCCCACACCCAAGCCACCAACACCAACTCCACCAACCCCTTCATCCTATGTATCACCTCCTCCAACACCATCAACGAGTTACACTCCACCTCCCACACCCAAGCCACCAACGTCAACTCCACCAACCCCTTTAGCCTATGCATCACCTCCTCCGACGCCATCCACGAGTTATACTCCACCTCCCGCATCCAAGCCTCCAACATCAACTCCACCAACACCTTTATCCCATACATCACCTCCTCCAACACCGTCAAATAGCTATACTCCACCTCCCACATCCAAGCCACCAACATCAACTCCACCAACCCCTTCATCCTATGCATCTCCTCCTCCGACACCATCAAATAGGTATACTCCGCCTCCCGCATCCAAGCCACCAACATCAACTCCACTGACCCCTTCATCCCATGCATCACCTCCCCCGACACCATCAAAGAGTTATACCCCGCCTCCCACATCTAAGCCACCAAGTTTCACTCCACCATCCCCCTCACTCAAAGTTTCACCTCCTCCACAACCACCAAAAACTAATACTCCCCCTCCTACTTCTAATCCTCCAATTCAGACACCAAACCAACCTCCTATCCCCACTCCTTTCACACCACTTTCAAATCCTCCTAGTCCCTCGACAATAATTCCAGGCCCTCCACATAAACCTCCTAAGCCTCCAGTCCCCGCTCCAGCTCCTCAAACACCAGTTAATCCTCCTCAAAAACCCCCCAAGCCATCTCCTGTCCCAACACCAACTCCTCGAACACCAATTAATCCTCCTCAAAAACCCCCTAACCCATCTCCTGTCCCGGCTCCAGCTCCACGTACACCAGTTAATCCTCCTCAAAAACCACCTAAGCCATCTCCTGTCCCAGCTCCAACTCCTCGAACACCAATAAACCCTCCTCAAAAACCTCCTAAGCCATCTCCAACCCCCACTCCATCTAAGTCATTTCCACCCCCAACGCCAGTTTTGGCTCCACCTAAACCATCTAAGCCATCTCCAGCCCCGACTCCGATTTTGACACCAACTCCTCCTAAGCCAACTCCTATCCCGCCACCGGTTCAATCGCATCCACCAACAGCAACTCCTCCTAAGCCATCTTCTGTCCCACCACCGGTTCAATCACATCCACCGGCACCAACTCCTCATAAGCCATCTCCTGTCCCTCCACCAATTCAAACACATCCACCACCACCTGAAGACTTCATTCTCCCACCACTCAATGAAAACATTTACCCTAGCCCACCTCCGCCAATGTTTAAAGGATACTAAATAGAACAAAATTAATGTTCTTTTATGTTTTATCACCTTTGATTGTCTTCAAATTATATGTACAAGTTCACTTTTAACATGAGCTTTTGAGCAACGGGTTTCCTTTGAATCAACATTATTTTCTTAAATGAAATTTAAGGTCATTTTCACATACATTGTGTTTTGTATTGAATATTCTTTCTTAGATATAACGTTGACTTTATTGTACAAAAAATAAAGGAAGAAGAAGAAAAGAAAAGAAAGAAAAAAAGAAACACAAAAAAAGGATCTTTTAATATTACTAATTCGACCATTCAATAGTTGGACCATTGTATTATAATTTGTAGATAAAAACTTTACGTATACACAGTATATGATTAAGATGAAAAAAATCAATTATTGCATCCATTCAAAACTTATCCAATAAAGGTTATCAATAATAAAGTTATAGTGACTGTGATCATTAAAATATGTATGTTGTGATAAAGTATTATGTATGTCATTTCATATGTAATAAGAAATTTTGAATAATGCCAAATTTTTTTTGCAAAATATATCTTGAAAATACTTTTTTAACACTTTTAGAGCTATACTTCACCTCCCACATCCAAGCCTCTAACATCAACTCCACCAATCCCTTCATCCTATGAATCACCTCCTCTAACACCATCAAATAGTTATACTCCACCTCCCACTTCCAAACCACTAAATCCCCCTCACTCAAAGTTTCACTGCCTTTACAACCATTAAAAAACTTATACTCCCCCTCCTGCTTAAAATCCTCCAACTCACACACCAAAATTAGCTCTTATCCCCTCTCTTTTAACACCAGTTTCGACTCTCCCTAGTCCTTCTAATGTAACTCAAGCCCTCCATAGAAACTTTGAGTTGCGTGATGCAAAAATAGTTCAGTTAATTTAGTGTGAGATGCAATTCCTTAGACCTAGAGGGGATGAATATGTTTTCCTGTCCAATTTTTATGATTGATTACACACAATAATTAACAATTAAGCATCCAAACCAATCACAAAATAAATAAAGCAAGTAAGAAAAGTTAGACATGAAACCAAAAATTTTATGTGGAAATCCATAACACGAAAAAACCACGGAATGAGGCAAACATCTCCAGAGAAACCAATCCACTATCTCAAAACAAAGTACAAAAGATTATGTCCGAGACTCACTCCTACTCCACTCTAATAAGAATTTGATGATGAACACCTCAGGCTTACTCTTGTGACTCCCTCATCCAATTACTGCAGACTCCAGACTAACGCCACAATCCTTACAAAATATTTGTTGGAAGAACATGAAAGTTCCACGAACAATCTACACCCTTCATAGTGATCATTTCTCCTTCCTTTCAAATAGAGATAATCAAGTTGAATCAAGGAACCAACAATTCAACACTGATCAAACTGTGTATCTTGATGTAGACTCCGAAGATTTCGTTGATCATAATAAGAAGAGTATAACAACTTAAACACTCCGTGTGTGTGCTCTCAAAAATAATTTTAGAAAAGAGTCATTTTCAAAAATTTCTCTAAGCTCTAAAAATATGTCTCTCTCTCTCTTCTATATTGTATATCCCAAACTTGAAGTACTAAGATGTATTTATAAAAACAGAGAGTCCTAATATTGCTTGAAAAATAAGTAGAAAATTGTACTAGGACATTTCATGAAATTCGGACTAATATGGAAACAAAAATTGAATTAATCAAAAAAATTCATGCACATATTAGTTAAGTGGGACCGGTTTAATAGATCGTGGTTAAGCAATTACCAATTAATATTACCACTTGCAATAGCATGAATCCAAGTAGGATAGGGTCAAAGTGAGGGTGTCGAACCATAAAGAATGAGTATTACGTTTATATTTGAATTGTGAAATTAATTCTAACTAGATTAATAAAAGTAGATTCCAGATTTTTATTTCTAATTTTAATAATTAACTAAGTACAGGAAATTAAATTGGAAGCAAGTAAAGCTAATGAGTAAAGATAATGATGAGATGAGACTAGTGTTTTTGACTTCACACCTAACCTCGCAATTAATGGACTAATTAAACCAATTATGGGGAAATATATCATGCATATGTTTTTGTGGCTACAATCTCACATTCAATTAAGAAGAAATATTATATATGATTAAAGCTAAGTTATATATGATTGACTTCACACCTAACCTAGCAATTAATGGACAAATTAAACCAATTATGGGGAGATATATCATGCATATGTTTTTGTGGCTACAAGCTCACATTCAATTAACAAGAAATATTATATATAATTAAAGCTAAGTATGAACTATCTTCAATTAGCATGCATCATCAACCTATCAATTCTACTTTAGGGTGTAGAAAGATCCATCTTCTTTATGCATAATTAATCAAAACCCTAATTATATATGCAATTAATTTATTGTAAATTATCACTCTCATAAACACAGAAAAAAAAGAGGGATTGAGTTCAATCACAACAACTAAATATCTAAGACAAGATAAGAAATCATTGAAATTGAATATACACTTTATAGATCAATTCTTAATAGAATCCTCTAACTTACACAATCTATGCATTGATATAAAATCTCTAATACTTAGAACAATCAAACCATTGATGTTTAGTTAGGGCTACATCAAAACCCTAGTGGAATAACTAGTCGCTCATAGTGGAAAAAGACATCTCAATGGTTGAGGACGAAGATATCATCTCCATAGAAGAAGTGCTAACCCTTTCTTTTCTTGTTCTCCAGTTTTTTTCACTCCAAAGCTCTTCAAAACTTCAGCATAAATCTTCAAAATATCCCCAAGTCGTAAATTTTATATGCCAAGAGAAAACATGAAATTTCAAACCAAAATAGGAGAATTAGGGCAATCATGCAGCTCCAATCAGGTGAATTTTTCTGCTGAACTTCGACCCAGATTCTGACCTCTTAAACATCCGTTTCACGAAATTTCCATGAAATACAACATGATTCAGAATTGAATTTTCTTCAACCCTTGATAAGTTTGGGCCGTTTTGACAGTCAAAAAAGGAGTTGTGGCTAGAATACCAAAATGGGTTCGGACCTTTCCTTTTCGCAAAATTGAATTTCAGCCCATAACTTCCTTAAGCAATTGAACTTCTTTTAGGCCTCTTCCTTGGGCTGTTTTGAATTGAAATATTAACTTGACTTAATCCAATTGATGTAGACTTTTTCTAACCCTTTTGAATATCATCTTTAAAAACCCAAAATTCATGGTTTAAGTGAATTTACTATAAAAGGCTTGAAAATAAAAAAACATTAAAACAAAGTAAAATTACAATTAATCTATCACTAAAAGAATAAAATATCCAAATTAAGAGGCTAAAATGCGTAACATTCAACACCTATCACACCCCCAAACTTACATATTGCTAGTCCCTCAGCAATAGAACAAAATAAAACCAAAACAAAGTAGATTAACTAATCATTAACTAAACTACCTAACTCCTCTTTTGTAGAAAAGACGATCGCATTTAGCATATGCAACAAGCTTTTGAACCCTTAGGTTACCCCTAATGGACAATTTATAGTCCGTGAGGGTTTCTAGAAATGTTATCCACAAACATTCAAAATTCCTCTTTAAGACATCAATCAAAGAGAAAACTACCATATGTATTTAAAAGACTTGCATTCAAGAATACTTTCAAATCCTTAAATCCCATAATTCAAAACAATTGTTCCCATGCAAAATTTACATCAACACATCTCATAGCAACCAACCCTAGCCCCATCGTAAAAAGGAACTAACAGTCCTCTATGTTGCTTAACCTAGCTCTGAACAAACCGAGCCACATACCCCCTTCAATTCATTAGATCCCCTTATTGATCGAATTCATATTGAAAACATGAATACATGATTCCATTTTTTATGCCTTTCAATTTTCTTTTTATATTGGTTGTACAATGTCTTAGTCCATTAAGCTTTCTAGAAGATTCATATAACAAGCTTTCAGCCAATAACTCCCAAACCAGTTGGCTTTAGGGCACTAGGTGTCAAGACACCCCAAATGACTTAATAACTCGAATTAACTAGGCTACAAACCAAGACAACCAATGATTCAATCTCCTCTCACCCTCACTTTTGGCACGAACACTCAATGCTTATTGAGGCAAGAGGTGTGGTTACTTCATGAGAAAGACCAAATTGATCTTTTATTTTTTATTTTTTATTTTTTAAAGTCAAGTATAACACACTATCGGTATTCATTCTCAAGGGATACTAATTTATATTAAGTACACCTGATCTATCAACTCAGAGCCAAGGTATATACCCAACAAGATTATGCTAGTGTGTCATGTTAATGATGAAAGGAACTAAAATCAAACACACCAAGGCATGTCAATGCAAATAATGATTTAAACCACTGAATTCAAACCATAGTTTCTAGAAATTTGAAACATACTCAAAAACTACAAGTCAAGAACCTATATAAAGTATTAAACTCTTGATTAATGTTAAAACATCCTAACTAAAAACAAAACAAAATAAATAAAATAAATCATAACAAAAATCTAAAAAGAAAAATAACAACTATAAAAAGAAAACTACCCAAAATTCCTAAAAAAAAAAAAATTCCTAAAAACATGTCACTACTTCACTTTCACCAAATAAGCACATGAAAGGCATCGCCTTACCCCCAAACTTGAATTGAACATTGTCCTCAATGTACTTTAAAGATAAACATATATGAGAGTTATAACGATATTACCATAACCATGAATAGAAGCAATAAAAGATAGCAAAACACTATCTTGAAAGTAATGATAGCACTCCCCTAAACTTGGATGCAACAACCTGTTAAAACACACCACTATACAAACCAAGTGAAAATAATGGGTAAATAAAAAAATCAAATAATTTGATCACATTCATCGAATATGAATGGGGAAAAATTTTAATTAATAATTTTTTTTTTGAGGAATGGGGCGATCGATCTCCCAACTTGGGCGCGGGTAACTGTCTATCGCGTAACACCGACTGAAAGCTCCTTTTATGGGGTATGTCCATCTCCCATCATCGACTGCAAGCTAATATTTCCAAAACTTCGGGAGATCGATCTCCCGAGTCCTTCTCCCAACGTCGACCACAAGAAACTTATGCTTCACATGAAAGTAAAAGATTAAGAAACACCTATTCTTCAAAATATGAAAAAAAAATACTAAACTAACAAAGAACAAAACTACTAATATATAAAATACCCTACAATAGTTGATCATGGCTAAGTGTGTCAATTAAAATACCACTTCATAATAGTACGAATTCATGTAGGATAGGGCGATTGAAAGGGTGTCAAACCACAGAGACTGTGTTATGTTTGTGTTGAATTTGTAGGATTAATTTTAATTAAATTAAAGGAATGAGATTGCTAATTTTGGTATCTAATACTAAAAATTAACTAAATCAATGCAAGTAAAGAGAAGCAATAAAATCTGATAAGTGAAGATAATATGAGATGAATCTAGGGTTTAAGACTTCACCAATAACCTCACAATCAATGGTCAATTGAACTAACTATGGGGAATTATATCATGCATAAGTAGTTTCAATGGCTACAAGCTCATTTTCAACTATCAAGGGGATAACATATAATTAAGAACTTCTTCACCATGTCAGAAAATATGGCCATCATGCACCTCTAAAAAGTCATCGGCGCATTACATAGCCCAAAAGGCATGTGACGGTAAGCAAAAGTACAGAAAGGGCATGTGATAGTGGTCTTCTCCTGGTCTTCTGGATCCATAGCCACTTGATTGTAACCTGAATAGCCATCCAAGAAACAATAGTAACTTTGTTTTGCCTATCTCTCAAGAATCTAATCAATGAATGGAAGAGGAAAGTGATCCTTCCTAGTCTTGGAATTGACTGTGATGTCAAACTTCTTGGGAACAACTTGCTTCCCAATCAAAGAAGGACATGCATGCTTCCAAAGAGTCTTGAGATAGAGCACATAAAACAAATTCTTCCACACAATCAGCAATAACATCTAGGAAGAAAAAGTCATTCTGGTTTGGAGGATGTTGAATGACATTAAAAATATTCAGCTTCACCTTCATATTGCCAAAAGTTATATCCATGGCTCAGTATCTAGAACAATAAAGTTCACTGAAAAATAGAACTTGTCCACTTTGATTAGCACATCTTCAACAATCCTATGGGGCTGCTTGGTTGATCCATCTGCAAATTGCAACACCACCGTGGTAGGCTTCAATTCTTCCAATCCCAATTGTAGATACACTGAATAAGGTAACAAGTTCACACTTGCACCCAAATCTAGAAGAGCTTTATCTACATGGTGCTCCCCAATAATACATGTAATAGTTGGAGCTCCAAGATCTTTGTACTTGGGAGGATTGCAATGCTGAATAATAGAGCTTACTTGTTGTAATAGCATCACTCTCTTAGAACATGGCTCTTTGATCTTTTTTTCTCAGTGCACAAGTCTTTCAAGAATTTTGCATAAGGAGGAATCTATTTAATGGCATCAAAGAGTGGCAGATTGATCTTCACTTGATGAAACACCTCCATCATGTCATGCAACTTGCCCCCTTGCTTTCCCAACTTAGATGCTTCTTGAAAACATTGTGGGAAAGGAGCTTTAGGCTCACAAGAAATTTTAGCACTTGGACTCTTGGGCACTTCTTCTTCATCGTTTTCCTTTTCCTCCACCTTGTTGTCAATTACTTTCCCACTTCTTAAAGTGATGATGGATTGAACCTACTCATGATGTGAGTTGCTTGAGGAAGAAGCATACATCCCTCTTGGATTGGTAAATAGTTGACTTGGTAGTTTTCCCTCTTCTCTTCTACTCAACATATTGGCAAGTTGTCAAACTGAGATTCCAGTTTGGTAATCGATTGAGAATGAGAGTGAACCAGTTGAGAAGTAGCTTGAACTGCTTTAGTAATAGAGTCAATTTTTTTGAGTTTAGAGTCAAATTTCTTGAGTTTAGCTAGGGCACCCAACATCTTATCCTCAAAAACTGAATTCTTTCGTGGCACAGAAACTTGAGCTTGATATGGTTGTGAAGGCACATAATTCTGAGGCTAAAAACTAGGCTACATTACTTCCCCTTGATTGCTATATGAGAAACCAAGATGATTCCTTCATGTTGAATTGCAAGTGTTGCCACATTGAGGGTTCATCGGTCCAGAGAATGTAACTTGCATTTGATCTTATTGAAGATTAGAAGACTGCCCAACTAAAGGACAATTGTTCACATGGTGCATAGGACTAGAGCAAAAGTCACATGGCCATGACAAAGAAGAAATTGCAGAAGGAGTGGGAGCTTGACTAGCTGTCATAATTTATGCCATTTTTTGAGCAATTAGATCAATGTTAGTAGACATAACATCTACAAAACCTATCTCAAAAATATCATATGTCTTACTTGTATTGAATGGTTTGCTCGAACGAGTTGAAGACACATGTTGCAAAGAATTATCACTAAGATTCTCAAACAAAGTTCATGCTTCATCTTCACTTTTTAACATAAAAGTGCCCCCACATGATGCATCTACCATCTGTCTGTTATCTTTTGTCACACCCTCATTGAAACATTGCATTAGCTACCACTTTAGAACTTGATAATGAGGACACTTCCTAAGAAGGTCCTTGAATCTCTCCTATGTCTCATAAAATTGTTCTCCCTCAGATTGGGAGAAACCAGTGATAACACATTTGAACTGATTGGTCTTCTCTATCAAAAAAATATTTCTTCAGGAACTCATGTTGCATTTGAGTCCATGTAGTGATAGAGCCCATCGGTAGAGAATTGAACCAATACTTAGCCTTTTCCTTCAAAGATAATGGAAAGAGTCGTATCCGAAAAGCATCGTTAGAGAAGTTGTGAATTTTAGTTCTTGAGCAAACTTCAATGAAATCATCCAAGTGCTTGTATGGATCCTCTTGAGTCAACCCAAAATAAGATGGCAGCATCTAAATGATACTTGACTTGATCTCATAGTTCTATGCTGTGACATTTGGCAGTTGAAATCTAACTGGCGAATTGTATGTCTCTGGGATATAATAATCTCTGAGCAATCTCGCCCTCTCACAAATAACATCTGGCCCAATATTATTGTTATCATTATCATGATTGACACCCATGATGTCAATGTTCTCTTCTTCCTACATAATAGGATCAATAGGAACACTTCTCTGCTGTCTAAAAGTACATTCAATCTCGCGATCGTAAGCTATTAATGGATCAGACAATGAACAGGGACGGAGCAAATGGTGACTGAAGTACCTAAAAAAAAGAATAAAAATAAAATAAATGAAATTAATAACAAAATATAAAAATTTCTAAACTTAAAATCCAATTAGAACTAATTCTTAAAATCCAAACAATCGAAATAAACTATTCCCGGCAAAGGTGCCAAAATTTGATCGTGGCTAAGTGTGTCAATTAAAATACCACTTCACAATAGTACGAATCCGTGTAGGATAAGGCAATTGAAAGGGTGTCGAACCACAGAGATTGTCTTACATTTGTGTTAGATTTGTAGGATTAATTCTAATTAAATTAAAGGAAAGAGATTGCTGATTTTTGTTTGTCTTACATTTGTGTTAGATTTGTAGGATTAATTCTAATTAAATTAAAGGAAAGAGATTGCTGATTTTTGTTTCTAATACTAAAAATTAACCAAGTCAATACAAGTAAATAGAAGCACGAAAATCTGATAAGTGAAGAAAATATAAGATGAATCTAGGGTTTATGACTTCACCACAAACCTCACAATCAATGGTCAATTGAACTAACTATAGAGAATTATATCATGCATAAGTAGTTTCAGTAGCTACAAGCACACTTTCAATTGTGAAGGGGATAACATATAATTAAAGCTAAGTTATGGACTATCTTTGATTGGCATACACCATCTACCTATCTACTCTGCTCTAGGGTGTAGTATGGTCCATCTTCTCTAGGCATAATCCATCAAAACTTGAATCATATATTTAATTAATACAATTGTGTAATAATCACTCTCACAATCACAGAAAACAAGAGGGATTGAGTTCATTCACAACAACTAAGTACCTAAAACAAGATAAGAAATTATTGAAAATGAATATTAAGACTTTATTACTCAATTCTTCATAAAGAGAATCCTCTAAATTACACAATCTATGCATGAGTACAAAAATTCTCAATAATTAGAACAATCAAACCATTGATGCTTAGTTAGGGCTACATCAAAACCTTAGTGGAAGAACTAGCCGCTCATGATAGAAGAAGACACTTCAATGGTTGAGGAAGAAGACATCAACTCCATGGAAGTATTGCATAACCTTGTTCTCCAATGATTCTTCACTCCAAAAGATCTTCAAAACATCGAAAAAAGGTCTCCAAAACATCCCCAATTTGTCACTTTTTATTGCCAAGAGAATATAAAGTGTCCCCACCTAATTAGGAGACAATTAGGGCTTTCCCGCAGCCCCTAATCAGGTGAATTTTTCTGCTGAACTTGAGCTCATCGTTAGATGATGTAGACATCTGATTCATAGAATTTTCGTGAAATACAAAATGATCTAGAATCGAATTTCATTCAGCTTATGTAGGAATTGGGCTGTTTTGACATTCAGAAATAATAGTTACAAATATTTTACAAAAACTTGATTAAAACTATATTTCGCACAAAATTGGACTTTAGCCCGTAATCTCCTTAAGCAGTTACAATTCTCTTAGGCCTCTTTCTTGGGTTGTTTTGAGTTAAAATATTGACTAGACTTGGTCCACTTAATGTAGGATTCTTATAACCCTCTTGAATATCATCTTTGAAAGTCCAAAAATCATGGTTTGACTGAAATTATTATTAAGGACCTGAAAATAAGAAAAATACTAAAATAGACTAAAATCACAAATAATCTACTACTAAGAAAATAAAATATGCAAATTAAGAGGCTAGAATGTGTAACATTCTACGTCTATCAATAGCCAAGTTTAATGTCTAGGCCAGAAGAAAAATTGACTCTCAATTCAAGGTTCACCCGATGCTACATCACTCGATGAGATTTAACATCACCTCCCTATATGATCCTCAATTTCTTATGCCGAACTCAAAACAATTTTGAGGCATGACCTATCAACATTCTTATGAGGCCACAAATAAAATGAATCAATCAAATAAAATTCAAAAGATTCAGGAAGACATGATCCCTTAAGTTGCTCTTGATTAAATGTCTCATTCATATTAACTTGATTGTTATTTAATTCAAAAGTAATTATAAGAGGTGGACTCTCGTTAGGACTTAAGTAATCACAATTAAGTTCTTCATGTAGACTTTCTGAGTCTGAGTTAAGTAATGGTTCTACAAAGGGGGCATGATATATCTAGCTCCATTGGTTGTATGGGTTCAATATTGGTCACGGGCTGACTTGAAAGTTCCCCTTGATCTATACATTCTAAAGCATTGGCTATTTGCTCGATTTGAACTTCTAGCTTAGCTATGAACTGTAAATATGAATTCGAAAGTTTAATGTGTTCCTCAAGGTTGCTAAGTGTAGCCAAAACTTTGTCCTCAAATCCCGGAGAATAAATATTAGAAAATGGAACATCCCCCCGATATAGAGAAATTTGCATATGCGTGCTCTTGATAAATATCATAATATTGTCCTATGGTAGGACAATCTATCACATGATGAAAAGGACTAGAGCAACATGCGTATGATTCATATGGTATGGAATAATGAGCAGGAGTAGGGGAATGACCAAATAGCATAAACTTATCCAATCTTCATGATAATGCATCCAATTTATTAGACATATCCATTGAATTTGCATTCAAATTTTTCATATATGCAAAATTAATATCAACATCACAACCAAATTGATCTAAACATGTCTCCCAGGATATCTAAACTCAATCGACATAAGTGCATGAATTAAAATACAAAAACTCACAAGAAGTCCCAAAATTTTAGCTTCTTTCCACTTGTGTAGCAGCTCTTGAATCTATATTAGAACACACAAAACAAATTAAAAACAAAATATATACAAATCCTAAATTAAGAATCAAATTAGAACCAATTTTTCTAAACATCCAAATAACGTAATAAAAATTAGTCCCTAGCAATGACGCCAAAAATTGATCGTTGTGAAGCAATTACAATTTTAAAATACCACTCATAATAACACGACTCCAAGTAGGATAAGGTGAAAATGATGGTGTCAATCCACAGAGACTGAATATTATGTTTATATTTGAATTATGAAATTAATTCTAACTAGATTAATAAAAGTGGATTCCAGATTTTTATTTCTAATTTTAATAATGAACTAAGTAAAGACAATTAAATTGGAAGCAAGCAATTCTAATGAGTGAAGATAAGGATGAGATGAGACTAGGGTTTTTGACTTCACACCTAACCTTACAATTAATGGACAATTAAACCAATTATGGGGTGATATATCATGCATATGTTTTTGTGACTACAAGCTCACATTTAATTAACAAGAAACATTATATATGATTAAAGCTAAGTATGATCCATCTTGTCACGCCCCAAAATCTGAGTTGTTGGAATCCCCATTCCGAAACCCGAATTTTTTAGTGTGAACCCGTTCACTCAACCTCATGAAAGATCCCAACAACAACCGTGTTATTGTATCATTCTCTATTACCAATCTGTCACGCCTCAAAATCTGAGTCACCGAAATCTCTATTCTGAAACCCGAATTTTCGAGTGTGAACCCGTTCACTCAACCCCATGAACGATCTCAACAACAATCATACTATAGTATCATGCTCTAATACCAAGTTATCACGCCCCGACTCTCGAGTCCCGGAGACCAGAGGTGAACTCCATCCATTAATACCCTAATGAACCTCCTTAACCACTCAATACAGTGCGGAAGCATAAGTCTGTACACACACTCATGGGTACGTATGCTCATCACTAATCACCTCAATGGGCCCCATACGCCTATACATGCTCACTCATATCCCAAAAATCATGAAATTTCATCCCATGGCAGTTTTGGTCAGTTGAAACCTGGGTTCAGCTGACCTTAAGGAAACTAATTCTATTAGTTGGCTGGAGAGTGGCTTTGGTAGGCCGAAAGAATTCTTTCAACCGGCTAAAGTCCTCTTTCAGTCATCCGAAACAGGTCCCAAATTTTCAATGTTCTGGATCTCACACTTTTGGCCGACTACTGCAGAGCCTAGGCAATCGAAAATTCTAAAAGGCTTGTAACCTACATTTTCCAAGTCCAAAAGCTCATGACAGCAATACACAATCATAACCCACTCCAAAGCATGATTAAAATCCAATAAAAATGGTAAAAATCTATGTATATCATCTATGAATCCAATTTGGGCATGTGTCCCCCCCCCCCCATTATCCAATTAACACCTTCTAAAAACCTTAGAATCATCCATACAATGCATCAACATAAAGAGAATTACAATCCCACAAGTCCATTTACATTCCCCATCCATCAACTTCATAAGATACACAAATGATCCATTCATACATTTCATAAGAATGTCTTTACAAGTTCATAGTCATAGTTTGAATTACATGCATAGTCCAAAAGCTTAAGAATTCATAAATGACTACAAAATACATTTCAACATGCCACAAGCCGGCATGGATAGCCAAATCTACGATATCCCAAACATAAAGAAAAAATGCTACAAAGCTGTACTTGAGCCTCTCAAGTCCCGTCGGTCATGGATGCCTTATTTGTAAATAGTTTGGGGAAAAAAGGTTAAGCAACTCAATGGCTCAATAGGAATACCCCAACCAACCTAGGTGCCGACTCGACACCGACCTACATGAATGTATGTCATTACACTATATGTCATCTTTAACATTCATATATTCATTAAAGCAATGCATATTAAGGAAAATGCATTAAAACATGTATCATGCTCAATATATGATCACATAAGCATAAAGATATAATTTCTCTCTCTCAGACCTAATCCGATATCCTAACATGATTTGTACCATTTCGACGAATCATGTGACCTTGGACACTTTTGATTCATTCATATAACTTGGACAACTTCGACAGTGTCATACTCTATTGGTAATATATTGGTTTACCTCAAGGTGAGTGGACAACTCCTATAGCTCACCAAATATGGATATAATCTGGTTCTAAGCCTTAGCCTTGGTATGATAGGACCACTCCGATGGTCATACCTCATACGAAAATAATGCCTTTTACATAGAATGGATGGACCTCTCCGGTATTCCATGCACGGTCCATTTTCCCCGTTGCCTTACAAGAACCCCATATATGCATTTCAAGCATAATATGCCTAGCATGTCATTTTCATGATTCTCAATGCACAAGCTAGTTCTAAAGGTACATAGCATGCATTTCTCACCACATAACTACATATGATTACATATATGTCAAAAATTGCATATTATTCACATATGCCTACAAATCTCCAATTTAGCACATGTTGTTCATGCTTCATCAAATGCATACACTTACTACATATAATTAGCATGCACTTCACACTACATCATCAACACATAATCACATACATTTTCATTATTGCACATAATCACATATGCACACAAACTTTAGCATAAAGATATATATGCTCTCAACTTCACACATTTCATACACTAGCCCCTCGTGCTATACATATCACAAGAATATGTCAATTTGCACATAAGAATCATAGAAGAAGGAGAAAATCTCACATCTCAATCCCTCTCACCACTCATATGTTTTTACCCGAAACCCTAGAATCGACACTAAGAAGACAAGGAGAACCCCTACCTCGAATTTGGAAGCTTTCCAAGCAATCTCCAAGAATTCCACCGAGGTTTATCTTGCCAAAATCCAAGATTATTCGATTCAAACCGGAGCCCTTGGCGAGCTCTACGCACTTTCCTTCTTCGGTGAATCCCAAATCCAAGTCGAAGCACTTCGAAATACAAAGAGAAGGTGGAGTGATGAAGTTGGGAGAAAGAAGAGAGAGAAAGTGGCATGAGAAATGACCAGAATCTCCCAACCCTAGATATTTATAATATCTGGGGCACTAAATGACTAAAACGCCCCCATGCCACTTAAAGTACCCTCCCGACATCCGTTTTCAATTTGGAAAGTTTCTAAGGCCTTGAAATAACTTCCTTAACTCTCTAAATATTTCATTTGGTCTAAAATCAAAAATAAATATTTTTCAGAATTTTTCGGTTCCCGGACCGCATCCCTGGTCCTTGTTTGACCAAAAAGTTAAACTTCTTCAAATGTTCCAAAAACTTCTCAAAACCCTAATACAACTTCCCAAACATTTTTTTCACACTTAAAACATGCTTAAATTATTCAGAATGCATTTATGGCAATTATGATGTATTAAATGTAAACCGGCCAAAATTGGTCATGGTTTCTACCAATCTTCTTTATGCATAATTAATCAAAACCCTAAGTATATATGCAATTAATTCTATTATGTAATTATCACTCTCATAATCAGAGAAAATAAGAGGGATTGAGTTCAATCACAACAACAAAATATCAAAGACAATATAAGAAATTATTGAAATTGAATATAAACTTTATAAATCAATTCTTAATAGACTTCTCTAAATAACACAATCTATGCATGAATATAAAAATCTCCAATACTTAGAACAATAAAACCATTGATGCTTAGTTAAGATTACATCAAAACCCTAGTGGAAGAACTAGTCGCTCATGGTGGAAGAAGACATCTCAACGATTGAGGAAGAAGACATCATCTCCATGGAAGAGGTGCTAACCCTTTCTTTTCTTGTTCTCTAGTCTTTCTTTAACTCCAAAGCTCTTCAAAACTTTAGCATAAGTGCCCAAAACATCCCCAAGTCGCAACGTTTATATGCCAAGAGAAAACATGAAGTTTCCAAGTCAAAATAGGGGACTTGGAGCAATCCCACAACTCTAATCAGGTGAATTTTTTTACTGAACTTCGGCCCAGATTTTGACCTCGTAAACATCTGTTTCACAAAATTTTCATGAAATACAAAAAGATTCATAATCGAATTTCCTTCAACCTAAATGTAGTTAGGACCGTTTTGACTATCAAAGAAGGAGTTATGGCCAGAAAACCAAAATAGGTTCAGAACTTTCCTTTTCGCAAAATTAGATTTCAGCCCATAATTCTTAAGCAATTGAACTACTTTTAGGCCTCTTCCTTGGATTGTTTTGAATTAAAATATTAACTTGACTTGGTCCAATTGATGTAGACTTCTTCTAACCCTGTTGAATATCGTCTTTAAAAGTCCAAAATTCATAGTTTGAGTGCATTTTCTATTAAAGACCTGAAAATAATAAAATAATAATAAAACAAAGTAAAGTTACAATTAATCTATCACTAAGAGAATAAAATATGCAAATTAAGAGGCTAGAATACATAACATTCAACACCTATCATACCACCAAACTTACATATTGCTAGTCCCTTAGCAATAGAACAAAATAAAACCAAAACAAAGTAGAATAACTAATCTCTAACTAAACTACCTAACTCCTCTTTCGAGGGAAAGACGATCACATTTAGCATATGCAACAAGCCTTTAAACTCTTAGGTTACCCCTAATGGATGATTTATAGTCTTGTGAGGGTTTTTAGAAATGTTACCCACAAACATTCAAAATTCCTCTTTAAGACATCAATCAAAGAGAAAACTACCATATGTATTTAAAAGACTTGCATTCAAGAATACTTTCAAATCCTTAAATCCCATAATTTAAAACAATGGTTCCCACGCATACATCAATAAATCTCATAGCAACTAACCCTAGCCCCATCATAAAAAGTGAACTAACAGTCCTCTATGTGGCTTAGCCTAACTATGAACATACCATGTCACATACCCATACAATTCATTAGATGCCCTTATTGAATTCATACTCAAAAAATGAATACATGATTCCATTTTTTTGTCTTTAAAGTTCTTATTTTATTTTTTTTTATATTGGTCGTGCAATGTCTTGGTCCATTAAACTTTCTAGAAGATCCATATAACAAGCTTTCAGTCAATGACTCTCAAACTAGATGACTTTAGGGCACTAGGTGTCAAGACACCCCAAATGACTTAATAACTCGAATTAACTAGGCTATAAACCAAGACAACCAATGATTCAATCTCCTCTCACCCCTTACTTTTGGCACGAACAGTACTCAATCCTTTCTAAGGCAAAAGGTCTGGTTACTTCATAAGAATGATTGAATTGATCTTTATTTTTCTATTTTTTTAAGTCAATTATAACACTCCATCAGTTTTCATTCTCAAGGGATATTAATTTATATTAAGCGCACGTGACCTATCCACTCAGAGCCAAGGTATATACCCCACAAGACTATACTAGTATGTCATGTGAATGCTGAAGAGAACTAAAAACAACCACTCCAAGGCATGTTAATGCAAATAATGATTTAAACCACTAAATTCAAACCATAATTTCTTGAAATTTTAAACATACTCAAAAACTACAAGTCAAGAACCTATATAAAGTAATAAAACCTCCTAACTAAAACTAAAACAAAACAAAATAAATAATAATATAAAATACAAAAAGAAAACTAACAACTATAAAATAAAAATTACCCAAAATTCATAAAAATCAATAAAAAATTTCCTAAAAACATATCACTACTTCACTTTCACTAATTAAGCACATGAAAGGCATCGCCTTACCCACAAACTTGAATTGAACATTTTCTTCAATGTACATTAAATATAAACATATATGAGAGTTAAAACGATATTACCATAACCATGAATAGTAGCAAGAAAAGATAGCAAAACACTATCTTAAAAGTAATGATAGCACTCCTTCAAACTTGGATGCAACAACCTGTCAAAACACACCACTATCCAAACCAAGTGAAAATAATGGAGAAATAAAAAAAATCAAATAATATGATCACATCATCGAATATGAATGGGGAAAAAATTTAATTAATTTTTTTTTTTTTTTGAGAACCGGGGCAATCAATCTCTCAACTTGGGCGCGGGCAGCTATTCATCGCCCAACATTGACCAAAAGCTCCTTTTTTGGGTGTGTCCATCTCCCATCATCGACCGCGAAAACATGACCTCTTAAGTTGTTCTTAATTAAACGTCTCACTCATATTGACTTGATTCTTATTTAATTCAAAAGTAATTATAAGTAGTGAATTTTCGTTAAGACTTAAGTAATCACACTTAATTCTTCATGTAGAGTTTCTGAGTCTGAGTTAAGTAATCGTTCTACAAAGGGGGCATGATATATCTAGCTCCATTGGTTGTATGGGTTCAAATATGGTCACGGGCTGACTTGAAAGTTTCCCTTAATCTATACATTCCAAAGCATTAGCTATTTGCTCGATTTGCACTTTTAGCTTAGCTATGGACTGTGAATGTGAATTCAAAAGTTTAATGTGTTCCTCTAAGTTGTCAAGTGCAGCCAAAACTTTGTCCTCAACTTCTGAAAAATAAGTATTAAAAAATGGAACATCCCCCGATATAGAGAAATTTGCATATGCGTGGTCTTGATAAAGATCAAAATATTGTCTTGTGGTAAGACAATCTATCACATGATGAAAAGGACTAGGTCAACATGCACATGACTCATATGATATGGAATAATGAGTAGGAGTAGGGGCATAACGAAAGACCATAAACTTGTCTAATCTCCATGATAATACATCCAATTTATTAGATATATCCATTGAATTTGCAGTCAAAATTTTCATATATATAAAATTAATATCAACATCACAACCAAATTGATCTAAACATGTCTCCCAAAGATATCCAAACTCAACTAACATAAGTGCATGAATTAAAATACAAAAACTCACAAGGAGTCCCAAAATTTCAGCTCTTTCCACTTGTGTAGCAGCTCTTGTTTTTATATTCAAACACACAAAACAAATTAAAAACAAAATATATACAAATCCTAAATTAAGAATCAAATTAGAACTAATTTTTTTTTAGAAATCCAAACAACATAATAAAAATCAGTCCCCATCAACAGCGCCAAAATTGATCGTGCAAAAGCTTCTTGGAAATGATTGGTGACAAGTGGCAAGTGACTAAAATATCTTCTGCTAGCTGTCTGTTTTCTGCAGATTGGCGATGCATCATAATTGGCATTATGATGCATCGTAATTACGATGCATTTTAAGTACCATTACGATTCATCGTAATTCATTGCTTTTGAAACTTGATTTCATCTTACATTAGCTTCTGCTTCGCACGTATTCTGCCAATCATCATTGCCAGCATTCTATCACGTAGTCTTGAACTTGGAATATATTCTTGAAATGATAGCAGAGTCGGATTAGGCTGGTTTTTGGAATAGAACTTTAAATCAACAAAAACATGAAAAGACATAAAAATTATATAATATGTGCAACTATGAGATCAAAATACGTAAGTAAAGGCGCCAAATTGCCCGAGGCCTACGCTTTTTTGAATCCAATCGTGAATTTTATGCCAGTCATACCTGTGTTTTTCTTTCTCTAAGCCTTTGTTTGGCTGGTATGATATTATCCATTTTTGGGCTCAGCCCGTACCCGTAAGGTTTTGTTCTTGGATTACCCCAAAAGGCTTTATATCATTTGGAGAGAGCACACTACATATATAGCACATCCTCTTTCCACACCCAGGCGATGTGTGGAAGAGGTGTGTTTGTCCCCTCTTGTCCCCAAAGTCTTACGATCCCATATCGCCTGGTTGTGGAAAGAGGATGTGCTATATATGTGGTGTGCTCTATCCAAATGGTATAAGGTCCTTTGGGGTAAAACCCAAGACAAAATCGTGCGGGCTGAGCCCAAAAGCAGATCATGTTATACCATCAGGTGGAGCGGACCGTTACAAATTGTATCAGAGCTGGATACAGTCAGAAGTGTGCCGACGGAGACGTCGGGCCTCCTAGGGGGTGGATTGTGGTGACCCTTGTGGGTAGGTGCGAGAGACATTGGGCGTACCACACTCGTAGGCTACAAGGTGCTCAATACCACATCGCTTAGATGTAGAGAAGGGGATGTGCTTATATGTAGTGTGTTCTCTCCAAATGGTATGAGATTTTTTGTGATAAAACCCAAGAACAAAACTGTGTTGTTACATTATTAGTTATATGAGAATAACGTATATTTATATTAACATATTTTTATCAAATATTTAAAATATGAAATCTAAGTATATACTATTGAAAACATATGCAATATATTCAATGACGGACCCAGAAAATTATGTGAGTGTGGGCAAAATTGAGTACATTTATAATTATGGGGTTAGTTTAAATAAATAAATATATATATATATATATATATATATATATATGTGTGTGGCGGCAAAGTTATATATTGTGGGTTTTTTTTCTTTGTAATTTCAGTGGGAGCAAAGTGTAACTTGAAAGGGATATTTTCATAATTTTTATAAAATTATAGGCGTATAATACAAAAAATAAAAATTTCAGTCGGGGTAGATGCCCCCACTAAAATGCATGCCTGAATATATTATATCATAAATAAATAAAATAATTTATATAATATAATAAATAATATTATAATTTTACCGTATGTAATTTTATATAATATAATTTATATGACTATCTTACATAATTTATATTGTCTACCAAAATAATACGAGATAAAGAAAAGGATGATAATTATGATTATAGTATAATTTAGATTTAGTTCTTATTATAAGTTAAAATGTATAATATAATTTTTTAAAAAATACATAATGCTATATTATATAATTTAATATGTAAATTGAAAATATATAATAAAATATGAGATGTTTAAAATTTTTTTATAATAATAATAATATTTTCATTTTACTGTATGTATTATATATAAAAAAATTTATATGATTATATTACATAATGCCCTACCAAAAATAATACGAGATAAAAAAAAAAAAGGATGATAATAATGATTATAGTATAATTTAGATTTAGTTCTTTTTAAAAGTTTAAATGTATAATATAACTTTCTAAGTAAGACATAATGCCATATTATATAATTTAATATGTTATATTGAAAATAAAAAATCTATTATATACTATATTATTAATTAAATAAAAAACACATGTTTTAAATTAATTAATTAATAAAATATGTGATATATAAAATATTAAATAAAATGATAATATGTATATAATTTATACATATTAAATAAAATGATAATTTTAGTTTATAATATGTATGAGATATTGTATTCTTTTTCATTATTTGTGATTAATATAAATTTTATAAAGATGAAAGTAAGGATGATAGAGATCATGATGACAATATAATACACATTTCATTAACTTTGTTTGTTTACTATAGGCTATATGTACAATAAAATTTCATAAATAACATACAGTGTATATTAATATTAAATAAATATCTACTATATTAAAATAAATAATAATTTACAAAATTAATAATATTCTGAAACTACATAAATACAATATATTATATAATAGATTATTAGTTATATCAGAATAACACATATTTATATTAACATATTTTTATCAAATATTTAAAATATGAAATCTAAGTATCTACTATTGAAAACATATGCAGTATATTATATCATAAATTAATAAAATAATTTATATAATATAATAAATAATATTATCATTTTACTTAATGTAATTTTATATAGTATAATTTATATGTCTATCTTACATAATGTATATTCTCTACCAAAATAATACAAGATAAAGAAAACGATGATAATTATGATTACAGTATAATTTAGATTGAGTTTTTCTTATAAGTTAAAATGTTTAATATAACTTTATAAATAATACATAACGCCATACTATATTGAAAATAAAAAAATCTATTATATATTATATTATCAATTAAATAAAAAACACATGTTTTAAATTATTTTATTAATAAAATATGTGATATTTAAAATTTTAATTAAATCCTACTGAAAATAAAACCATAAACATAAAATATAGTTTCTACAATAACAATTATTATTAGTTATGACATTCGTATATTTTATATGTTTATATGCATGTATAATAAAAATTAATAAATAATACATAATATGAAAAAATAATATATTATATCATAAATAAATTAAATAATATTATCAATGTGATATTTTTTATTTGATCTAAATATTACAGAGAATATGATAATAAAATTATTAAACTAGATAAATACATTATATTATATAATAAATTATTAGTTTTTTGAGAATAACACATTTTAATTAACATATTTGGATTTAGATTATGATTATTGTATAATTTAGTTCTTATTATAAGTTAAAATGTATGATATAACTTCATAAATAATACGTAATGCCAAATTATATAATTTAATATTTTATATTGAAAACAAATAATAATTTATAAAATTTCACATAATACTAAACTATGGAAATAAATTATCTTATATTATATATTATTAATTAAATAAGAAAATACATTTTTAATTAATTTATTATAAAATATGTTTGTTTAAAATTTTATTATATAATAATAAATAGTATTATCATTTTATTGTATATATAAAATAATTTATATGATTATATTACATAATGTATATTCCTTACCAAAATACTACGAGATAAAAAAAGAATTCTAATTATGATTATAGTATAATTTAGATTTAGTATAATATCATTTTATAAATAACGCATAATGCCATATTATATTATTTAATATGTTATATTGAAAATAAATACAATATATTATTATATAAATAATAAAACACATGTTTTAAATTAATTTATTAATATAATATGTGATGTTTAAAATTTTAATTAAATCCTATTGAAAATATACCTAGTATAATATAACATAAACATAAAAGATAGTTTCTACAATAACAATTATTACTAGCCATGACATTAAAAAAATCATAAATAAATAAAATAATTTATATAATAATAAGTAATATTATAATTTTGCTACAGGTAAATATAGATAGTATAATTTATATGAATATATTACATAACGTAAAGTTAAAATGTATAATATAATTTTATAAATAATAATTTATTTAATTTCTCATAATACTAAACTTTTAAAATAAATTATACTATATAATATACTATTAATTAAATAAGTATCCTTAAATAGTTATATAATACACATTTCTTTAACTTTGTTTGTTACTATAGGCTATATGTATAATAAAATTTCATAAATCACATATAATATATATTAATATTAAATAACTATCTACTATATTAAAATAAACGATAATTTATAAAATTAATAATATTCCTAAACTATATAAATACAATATTTTATATAATAGATCATTAGTTATATGTATATTAACTTATTTTTAGAATTTCTCATAATACTAGACTATGCAAATAAATTATACTACATAATATATTATTAGTTAAATAAGTATCCTTAAATAGTTATTTAATAAACATTTCTTTAACTCTGTTTGTTACTATAGACTATATGTATAATAAAATTTCATAAATCACATATAATATATATTAATATTAAATAACTATCTACTATATTAAAATAAATAATAATTTATAAAATTAATAATCTTCCTAAACTATATAAATACAATATTTTATATAATAGATCATTAGTTATATGTATATTAACTTATTTTTATCAAATATGAAATTTAATTAAATACTATTTAAAATATATTATACTAGAAATAAATAAAATAATTTATTACAATGTGATTCAATAAGATAAGAGAACAACAATAAATATTTTAAGCCTTTATGTTTGCCCATATTGTCTATAATGGACAATACTTAGGTACTCACTGTGAATACCTACTATGTCGTGACCACCAATTACAATTCGACACACATTACTTTTAATTACATGCAATGAAATTTCACATGTTCTCTTTCTAAAGGACCATTTTACTTCTCTCTACAACTTAAGAATGATTGGTGGTCGACCATAGTAGGTATTCACCGATCAGTACTTAAGTATTGTTCTTAATTTAATAGTTATTAAATTGAGAGAGAGTTAGACCCATGTGACTGAAAATATTTTAATTGGAGACCTTTATAAATAAGAAAATTTTCAAAAATTGTACATTTTTATTTATAGAGTTCTCATAAATTTTCAAAGAAATATTTAACCAATTTTGAAAATAAATATTTTTTGAAAACTTAAACTCCAATTTAAATATTAAGTCAAAACTTGTCAAGCTATTCTCTCATAATTTAATAATTATTACCAATTTAAACATATTATTTCATGGATCATCATGCATCAACATAACCATACATTAAGAAATTTAATCTCCAACTAATTATTCACGAAATCTCCAACTTCTTCATGCACAAGGATCTTCACGCTTGAGAATTCTTCGGTGATGAAATCTCTACAAACTATTACATGGCTTTGTAAAAGATTAATTTGCAATAAACATATATTGGCCATAGGGCAACAATTATTTTGCCCTTTACAATTGCCAAAAAAATACATTGAAAACATAAACCCGAACTTCATCTATGTATAAACACCATGAAAGAACTTTTCAAATAGAATTATTAATTATAAAATGTGTACCATATTAATTATAAAAAGTACTAGCAATAAATAATATTTTAAAATTTAATTAAATATGATTGAAACTATATAATTTATATTTTTTATAACTCTATTGGTATTAGTTCATTAATAATACATAATATCATGTAAATACAATTTCAATTAATTATATTAATTTATGATGTTTAGAAAATTAATAAGCTATATAAATACAATATATATTATAATAAATTTTTAATAAAATGTATTTTACACTAAATAATTTTTTCTTCTTCTAAAAATAGAATATAATACATTATTTGAAAAAGTAATATCAAACAAATTTTAAAATTTTAGTTCAATATTATTGAAAATATAAATAATATAATTTACAATAAAAGTATAACTTAATTTTATGACACTAAATAATATTAAATATTCATAAATTAAACCATTTAAATCAATAGTAGTGATATGTTAGATGTTAATGTAATTTATCATATATTTTTAATAAAAACCTTACTATAACATATATCAATTTTATTTTATTAGATTTCATATAATAACATGTATTTTATACTAAATAATATTTTTATAAATAACATTTTGATGTTGAGGGAGACCATAATTTTCAGGCAAGAAAAATGTCAATCAAACTCTATTTTGTTAGATAAATAAGCAACAATATAAGGAAACTTGAAATTTGAACCAAACAAAAATAGACAAGCATAAAAAATTAATTATTATAAATAACATTATGATGTAGAGAGATACCATAATTTTCAGGCAAGAAAATTTTCAATCAAACTCAATTTTGTTAGAAAAATAAGCAACGATATAAGGAAACTTGAAATTCGAACCAAACAAGAAAGGCAAGCACACAAAACTAATAATTATAAAGAAAAACAACTTGGTCAACAAAATAAATAAATTTCACAATGTACAATAAAGTTTGGATCCGAGAGAGTCTATAATTTGCAGAAAAAATAATGCTGACTCCAATTTATCAAAGAAACAAGCACCAATACAAAGTCAATAATTAAAAGTCAAACCTATGAGACATCAATATGATCAAAGGGTGGAAAAATGGAATTGAGATGAAAGTAGCAAAAGAAACATTCAAATCCTTCCTATCACAAAAGAAAATAGTATGAAGAAAATAATTTTTTTTAAATTATTCTGACACAAAAGATTCTTCTCAGCATGAAAAAACTATTTTAATTAACTTAAAAACATGCAAAAGAAAGGGAGAGCCAAAAATTCTAATATCGAGCCTTCTTTTTTCTCATCCTATCTTTATTTTTTAATCACTACTCACTCCTCCTTTCTCACCCTCTTTTCTATTTATTTTTTTCTCATACCCCTAATATTTGTTCTTGTTCAAACAAAACAACAAAGATCATAAAACTAAAATTAATAATTATGAGTTTCACACTGTATACAAATCAAAAGAAAATTACTTACATTTGGAGAATAACATATGACTACCAAGTTATGTTTACTGAAAATAGGGATGGAACTTTGGTGGAATCAGACCCAAGATTCTAACATCTCAGCCATACTTGAAGAATCATTGCATCTCAACTTGCACTACATGTACGAGTTTCATGGGTTGTTCAAAATATTAATAACATGCTAATAAATTGAATGTTAAAAAAAAAAGTTAAAATATTTGCATTTAATACTAAAACTATATATATACATGACATGAAATAAAATGATAGAATTTTTCCATGTATTAGAATTTGAAAATGACTCAAAAACTTAGGCCTTGCTTGGTTTGTAACTCTCAAAACAGTTTTCTGTTTTGGGAGTTTTGGGAGTGACAAAAACACATAATATCATTTTTTTGCACTACTTGAACCTGTAATCGTTTATAAAAAATTGAGTTACATAAGTAATAGTTTTTATAGAATAATAAAAAGATGTTTTGGTAGTTTTTAGAAATAGAGAGTTAAAGATTGAAAACACGGAGAACACTATAGCTAATTAAAAAATTACGGATAGAATGAAGACTCAACTCTCGTTTATAACATCTCTCTCACTACACACTTTCTATGAGTTGCGCGGTGCGGAAGCGGTTGCGAAAAGTACTTTAAAACCTAGAGGGGGGTGAATAGGATCACTTGTTCATTTGCTTAATTTTTAATTATTTCAATTTTAAGTCCAATTAATAATTAACCAAACAATTAAAGCAAGCAAATAACTTAAAGTGCAAGTAAAGTAAAGAATGCACCGGATATACGTGAAAAATCCAAGGCGGGAAAAAAACCACGGAGAGAGGCAAAAAGCCTAAGGAAACTAATCCACTATCATGAAACAAAGTACAGCAGACTCTATCTCAAACTCACACCCCTCTTCACTCTGTCAAGAATCTGATGCGGAACACCTCAGGCTTATGATTGCGACAACAAATCCAACTGTTACAGACTTTCGGCTAACATCACGATCCTCACAGAAAGGTTGCTGGAAGAACAAAAATACACAACAAGTATTTCATTCCCTTCATAGTGCGATATGATCACCTTTCTTCCTCAGCAAGCAAGAGAAGAACCATCGATCCAATGTTCTGATCAGCGAATTATTTGATGCAGGTTCTGAACAACTAATCAGTAGTAGAACACCATCCTAAATATCACTCGTGAAGTATGGATGTGTGTTCTTAAAAATATATAACCCTAATTATACTGTATATACTCTCTCTCTAAAATATTTTTTCTTCAGGCCACTTCCCTTTTGTAGAGAAAATATAGATACATATCAGAAAATATAGAAACCCAATAGGAATCAAAATTTTCGTCAAAGTTGTTTCCAATTTAGAACAAGCTAAGTGGGACCGGTGCCAAAAAAATAGGACCGGTGGGACTTTGTAAAAACCTGCCAAAACCTAACTGTCGAGAAAAGTTGGACAGGTCCTAAAAATTAGGGACCGGTCCTACTTTGAAAAATCCTAAATTTTTCATTAAAACGTAGTTTTTCAAAATAGTCTCGGAAATATAAAGTACAGAGTGTCCTCACCATACTTACCTGTACTATATAGTGTTCTTACCAATTTGAACTGCATCCATGCACTTGAATATCAGCTCGAAGTTGTTGAAGATCGATTACATAAAATAATACGAAAATTACAACTCGATCAATCAAGTTTTGATCACCGAAATATGCCAATTACAATTATATATATCTCACAATCTCCCCTTTGGCAAATTCGTGACAAACCACTTAGACAATTATAACCTAACCCATTGAAAAAATTAGATTACAATGTTGCCCAAAAAATACATAGAAGTAAAGAACTGATCCACAAAAGCTTCACTTTGTGTGTTCAATATGGTTTAGAAAAAAAAAATATGTACTTGCACATTACTTAAACAACACAACCTGTGAAAAGCTTAATAAAGAAATATAAACATAAATCTGTAATGCTCCCCCTTAATCTCCCCCTTAAACAGAAATATCTGATAACTACTTCTCCCCCTTTTTGTAACAAATTGACAAAGAAATGCCAAAGAGAAGCATGTAAACAGATAATTAAAAAAGCATATAGAGAGATTAAGAAACTCAAAAGCAAAAATAATAATCATCACTGATCAAATAAATATCCAAAACATATCAGTTGCTAGAATCAACAAAACATAACAAAAATAAATAATTGATGAACTTAGAGGGGGAGGGGGTGAATAGGTTCTTCAATTTTTCTTCCTAATATTGCAAGTTTAGCTGGTACATGCAATTAGACAATTTTGGACACACAGATTTATAGAGGAAAACCCCAAGGTGGTGAAAAAATCTCTTTGAACTGAGCTCCACTATGTCTGAAAGGGTAGTATAGTAATTCTCTCAATCACTCTCTCACTTACCCAACTCACAACATAGTTCACTCTAGCACTCACCCAGTTCACAGCCTCCCTAAGCTGAGCCACTCTCACCAAATCTCACAACAGATTTTTCGCTCTCAATCCCAACTTAGGTTTCCCAAAGCCCAAGCTATCTCACCTCAATCTCACCACAATCACTCACACTCCCCCTGTCGAAAGTATCCCAATACTTGGTGTAACATAGTGATAGTGGAGTCAGTTCAATGTCTTGAGCAGCAGCAAAGTCTTCAAGCTTTGTATGTTGGTCTTCAAAATCAATCTTCAAATCTGATATTGGTCTTCAAAGTTTATCTTGGTAATGATTACAATCCTTGATCTTCTTTGGCAGATTATGACACTTGAGTTTCTTCAAAAATAGTCTTCAATAAGTACACCTTTGAAGGTGTAGTTGAAATGAACTTGTAGAAGAACTCTCTTTCAATGACGCCCTGTCTCAGCTTCTTGAGTAACCATCAGTCTTGGTACATTAAGCTCAAAACAACTGCCCTGGAAATTACTTGTCTTGATACATGTTCTTAAATCCTAACACAACTGCAACTTGGGTAGAAGTTAATAGCATAAGCAGTTTAAAAGATAGACTGCATGAGTACAAGTTGAAATCTCGAAAGATAGCAATTCAAGAACAGCAAATAGAAATTCCAAAACAACAGAATCAATTCTAGATGAGCAAAACAGTAATTCCAAATCCATAGTTTACAATTCCAAAACAGCAGAATCAATTCCAAATAGGCAAAACAGTAATTCCAAATCCACAGATTTAATTCCAAATAAGCAGTTTACAATTCCGAAACAATAAACTCAAATCTAAATCATTATATATATCAATTATGAAACAGTAGGTGGATCATTAGAAAGATTAGTTTAGCAAGATCGAATTCCAATTCAGCAAACACAAGATTCCAATATAGCAAAATATCAATTCATGAAACCAACTGAAATTAGCTCACAAACCATAGAACTAAATAGGAAGAAAACAGTTGATTTATCCCAACAATACATGACTTCCAATAAGATATCAAATTTGAGCTTTAAAGAGTGTGATTTCCAGCAGTAAGTCAAGAAGAATTATCATAGTTTCAGCTTGCAGAAATAAGAAACTTAAACCCACAATTTTTATAGATTGGAAATTAGAGCTAGCATTTTTATGCTCACGATAATAAAAACAGAACATCTCAAACTAAAACATATCAACACTCGGTAGAATAAATTGTAGAAAAAAATGAGTCTGTGCATATGAGTGCTAATCAAATTCAGCAACACCTCAAGCATGAATTTAAAACTCAAAAGACAAACCATAATGACAAAGCAGTGGATATATGCATATTTCGGTCAACAGGTAGGCCTCAAATGTGCATATGTGAGAGTGTTAATTGAAACATATCTGTAAAGACCGGAATAATTTTGACCGGTTTCGGGTGAATTTTGACCAAATTAAATTTTTTCAGATTAATTAAAATTCAGAAAAGTGTGGATATAGAGACTTCTATACAAGTGGAAGGTGTATGTATATGTATATATATATATATATATATATATATCTAAATATATATATACATAGTGCCTATATTTATATTTAATTATAAATATATGGTGGGCTTATGTGCAATTATGAAGAAATGTGGGTGCACAAGCATGATTACAAGTATATGTGTATATGTGGTGTATAATAAGGCAAGAAAAGAGGATAAGAAATGAAAGGAGGAGAATGAGTCAGCCGAAAAAAAAAGAAAAGAAAAGAAGAAAGAAAAGGAAAAGAAAAGAAAAGGAAAAAGGAGAGAGAAATCGGGGAGAGAGAGAACCGAGAGGAAGAAGAGGCTTCGGCTGGTGGTGCTCACAGCGGGGCTTCGCCTGGGCGACGGCGAAGACGGTACTCCGGCAACGGCTGGGGCTGCGGTTGACGTGGGTCGACAGCAGGTGGTGAGTTGATGACCGTGACTGAGGGTTTCGCGGCTGGGGTTTGTGGGTTGGGTTCGCTGGTTCGGTGGAGGATTCAAACGACGATGGTGCCCGACGGTGGTCTGCTCGGTGGTGAAGGCTAGGCTGTCCGATTTGTGGCAGCAGGTGGGGCTTTTTCGGTGTGGTGTGTGGCTGGGACCATTCGGCTGTAGTGGTTCGATTGGGTTAACGGTGGGTCTTCGGTTTAGGTTAATTCCGGGTGATTCCGGCGAGAGTTTGTTAGGCAATCGGTTGATGGTCCTTCACGGCTGGGGTGAGGGAGACGGAGGTGGTGGTTTCGGCTTAGTCGACTAGCTATGGGTTTCGATTGGTGCATAGTTGGTTGCCATGGGTGGAGGTGATTTTGAGAATGGTGTTTTTGGGTTCATAGGGGTTCAACTATTTCAGGGCTGGGAGTTACAGGCTTGATGGGTCTGGTTCATGAAGCTTGGTTGTTCCATGATAGTTGCTTGGCATGGTTGAAGTGTAATCATACGTATTGGGCTGAAATGGTTAATTTATGATTTGAATTTGAGGATTAATTAGGCTAATTTTGATTGGGCCTTCTTATAGTGGTGATATATATATACATATATAGATGATAGCTTGCTTCGTTTGGACAACCGTGGTGGTTGGTTTGTGGGTGCTTGTTGCGGGTTCGGTTTGGACAGCTAGTAGTGGTCACGATTTGTGGTGGTTTGGGGCCAGAATGGTTACCTTGTGGTTGTTGGTTCCGGCTGAGTTTCGGAATTGGGTTTTGATTGCGGTTGGTTCTGAGTTCAGTTTGGTGGCGCAGGGAGGTCATGGTAGCAGCCATGGATGACATTGGCTAGGTTGTGCATGTGGATTATACTTGGCCGGATCTCTTCAGCATCAATGGTGGGGTTATGGTTCTCGGTTGAGTCTCGGGGTGAGGCTCGGTTGTGTATGGTGATGGTGGCTCACGGTTTTGGGCTTGGTGGCGGGCAGCTTGGTTCAGCCGTGGTGCGTTGATGGATTCATGGTCTGGGCTAGTTTATTAGACCGGGCTTGGTATGGACCGCCTTACAGACGCGGATTCATTGGAGAGCGGGACCTAAGGCAAGTTGATTCTTGCCTCTATCTCCTACATATATATTTTATTATGTTGGTTAATTTACATATGTTTCTTAATTTGATCATATGTGGTGGTTGTATATTTATATGTGCATATACATATATAAAGGTGATTGTGAATATACTTGGGATGTGAACATATATATATATATATATATATATATATATATAGGAGTGTATATATATATATTTGGGATATGAAAGCATGTTAAATTTAAATGCTTCCTTGCATTGTGATGTGCATGTACGGTATAGATTAAAGTCTATAAAAAGTATGCTAAATAATACATGTTTAGCTATGTGTTGTCTTGTATGCATATGTGGCTTTTATGCATGGTGTTAAATATATATATGTGATTATATATTTGTCGTAGTAGTGGAAATGCATGCTACATATATGAATATGGTTTTGACGAGCATTTGAAAAGCATGATTATGATGTGCTAAGTGTTTTATATGTCCTTAATACATATATGGATGACAGAATATATGCATGGTTTTATATTGTGGATAAAAAGCATGCCAGTTGCTTGTTGTAAATGTGTGCCTTGAGTGGAAGCATAACTATATTTATGCTAGTATAAGTGCATATAGGACTTATATGCAAGATTGGACATATGCGCTAGTTATGTCGGTTGATATGATCGTATGTTTATAAATGCCTTCGAGAAATTTATAAACATGTTGGAATTGATTTGTAAATTTGGAAAAAAATGTGAAGGACATGTGGTTATGTGAAATGTGGAGGTGTGAAACATATTCAATGCAAATGCATGTGATGCTTAAATGGGAATTCGTATGAGTGTGTTTCTTAAATGCCTCATTGGTTGCAAATTATGAATGTACATTTGATAAAGTTGTGGGGTTCATATTCATTGGTATGGTGAGGGAGGCAAGCAATGTGAACGGTGGAATCCATTCGGTAAAACGGCGAGGTATTCCGGTAAAGGTAACCCTCGTGAGGTATTCCGGTCAAGGTACCCTCATGGATTGATGTGTAGTGAGGTATTCCGGTAAAGGTAACCCTCAAGAGGTATTCCGGTAAAGGTAACCCTCTATAGGTGGGATTGGTTGTCCACGGGAATTGGAGACCAATATGTGGGAAGGATGAGGGATTTGTGCATGTCATGTTGCATTCTACCTTGCTTATGATATGGTTGTGTGGTATGCATAAATTCTCTACATGTTAAATGTGTTTTATTGCATTTGAGATGTGCTACTTGACGAGTAGAAGATGTGGTTGTTGATTTACATTGTTTATGTAAATGTTTTGGCATATATGTTCTGTATACATATTGATATTGGATGTGTACTGCTTTCAAGCCTGTTGAAAATGATTTCTAAAGTCATGCGTAGTGGATTTTGTATGTTCATATGTGCTAGAGTAGCCATATACATTGTTGGTTCATGCATGCTAGGAGGAGCATGGTCTTAAATATTGTGATATATTTAAGTGCATGTATATTTTTGAGAATATGTGAGGATTGACCTGCTACAGCAGTGATAGTATGGTTCTACATACCCTGTTGGACCTTTGAGCTCACCCCCTCCCAGGTTTTGCAGGTATTGCTGATTACAGAGTTAGTTAGGGGACTGACAGTACCAGTTGCAGAGGTAGTATCTAGATTCCTTAGAATCTGATGTATGTCCAGGATAATGGATAGATAGATGCATTACATTTGGATTAAATGTATGGAGTAATTATGTTGATTCAGTTCCTTCAGTTGTATTTATTCATGTGATATATGTATATAATACAGACATTCAAGGACTGAGACATGTATTTATGATTGTATTATGCATGTTGTAGAAATGCTGGGGGGACACGTGCCCAAAAGCATCCATATTTATTGTTAGATATAAATGCTGGGGGGACACGTGCCCAGAAGTGTCCATATGAATTTTAAAGCAGGTATAACATGCCAGGATCTGATTTATTAAAATGGGTCATGCACAATTTTCATGAAAATAATAGGAAATTGAGGTTGTATGATCAGGTGATGATTATGTCGTGAGGGTGATCTCACGAGGTTCACACCTCGATTTCTGGGCCTCGGGAATCGGGGCGTGACAATATCAATATAAGAGATTATACCATTTAGATGATTCAAGTTAGCTCAGATTGGGTTCAGAGAAGAACACAACTCATCTTGAGTTGACACAACTAAAGCTAACAGAAAAAGGCTCAGCTATATTCAGCAAGAATAAAGCTCATAGATAAGCTTCATAAATCGTAACTCAGTCTTCCAAAATAAGCTATGAACTCAATAGCAAACAGGTTTAATCAGCGATAAGGAAAGATGTGAGCTATAGAACGACGGTCTGTGATTCTAAATCAGCAGTCATGGATGGAGGTGGAGATGACTCAGGTTGACGTCACCGATCAAGTTGATTCCGGCATCTCAAGCTCAGATTTTCACATCAGCAATTGCCCTCTTCCATTCTCCTCTCAATCTTCAGCCCTAAAAAAAGCACACTCACCCTCTTCTCTTCTCATTCGCTCTTCCTCTCCCTCTCTACTTTCTCTCTTACTTTCCTCTTTATTTCTTGTATTTCTTCGCTTTCGGCTCTCCCTTGTATCAGCTAAAAAATGTTTATTTATATCCCACTTTTTGGGTATATATATATATATATATCTCTAAAGAAAGATAGCAATTATCTCTAAGCCACGTGTCTCTCTACCAAGAAATCCCAGCCACACCTTTGAAAAGTGTTACAATATGCACCACTGATCAAGCATCTTTTCAAAAAAAAATCTCATTGTCTTTGTTTTTTTTTTTTCAAAAAAAAAATGAAACCTAACAACACTAAATACCAAAGTTACCCCTACATTTTGTTGCCCTAAGAACAATTTCCAAAACGTCCTTTCAATTTAAATACCCAGTATGTCCCTACAATTAGGTTAGTGCACATAAAATAATAACAAGATAATTAAATATTATCATGAATAGCAACTCCAAAAATATCATTCAAAGTAAAATGACACTAATGCCCTTACTGATCCTTTTGACATTAAAACTTGGGCAAACATGTTCATGGGCTTTTCAAACCATCAATAATCTAGACATCAGGGGTAAAGAAGTCAAAAATAGTCTAGAACAAAAGATATCAAGACCTAAAGTCTAAGTCTAATCATCCTATGCATCATCAACAGCCTCATCAGATACAGTAGGGTCAAACTTGTATATCCTAGCATGTAAGCAATCGAACCATTGTTGTATGAACCTGAGAACCTGATTCATCTGATTCTTCGTCACTGGCGTATCAGTCGCAGGAAGTTGAAAAGCTCCTCGATCACCAGATACAGCCTGTCTAGCTCCTTAACTGAGCTCATAAGTTTTCATATCCTTATCTTCTTGTTGATTAAACGAGTAATTGACGTAGCATCAATTATCCTTTTTGGTCTCTCAACATCTGCTCCATCAGGAATAGGAACCCTAGTACCTCTCAAAATAGTCATAATAATCTGTAGGAAGGGTAAAGCTGATGATGACCTAGAGTGTCGAGTAGCTAGAATCATGGTACGCATGATAGTTGCGGGAAAATTGATGGGATCCTCTCGAACAATATGGTAAAGTAGTTCAGCTTGACTTTTGATCAAATTCTCCTTGTGATCATAAGGATCTAGGTTATATGAAACCACCAAATTCAAGGGCGACACATTGTGTATGATATAAAGAGACGACAACCTATCAACAAGCCTCGGGGCATTGGGTATGCATAACTCCCTAATCATGTCATCCATGGTTGGTCGATTTGGATCCTCAACTTGGTATGGCAAAACAATGCCATTCTCAATCTCTACTGTGTCCTTAGTGACCTCAACACGAACGCCATAACATTTAGTCACAAAAGTTAGGTCATCCAAGCTCGATTGAATGATATTGCCATAGAAGTATCGAACCATATCCGGCTTGACAATCTCCCGAAGATCACATAAAAACTCCCAACCATTATCCTCAAAGTATTGCACAAAATCCAATTCTCATTCTTATTTTATTGCCACAAGGTTCACTTTCTGATCTATCCTCATAGCCCGAAACCAATGATGTTTATAAAATTGTTATAGTTGAAGTCATTTTCAAACATGTTCCTAGTGAACACAATGCGGTTATCCGCACTTGTTGACGCCTCACTAGCAAGTAAATAAATAAAAATGCAGTAAAGTAATCGAATGCATCAGATATACATGAAAAATTCAGATAAAAAAAAAATCACATGTGAGGCTTTGTAGTCCCAGAGAAGCAAATCAACTATCGTCGAAGCAAAGTACAACAGACTCTGTCCCAAACTCACACCCACTCCACTTTAACAAGAACTTGATGCGGAACACATTAGGCTTACTATTGCGACTACCTTGTCCAATTGCTGCAGATTCTTGGCTAACATCAATATCCTTGCAGAAGGGTGGCTGGAAGAACACGGACACTTAGCAAGTATTCTGTCCCCTTCGTAGCACGATCTTCTTCTCCTTCCTCACCAACGAACAGTTGTAGAAGAAACCAAAAGCTCTGATGTCTGACCAAATTAGATTACTCTGTAGTAGTCTCTGTACTCTTGATCAGCTTGAGAACACCACCCTAAGATCACTCAGTGTATATGTGTGTGCTTTAAAAAGAAAAACAAACATAGAATCAAAGATAATTTTTCTACCCTAAAAATACTCTCAAAACGTTTTTTCTCTCTAAAAATAATAATCTGTGTAAGCATACTTGTAGAGAAAATATAGAGTAGTATTTATAGGCATAGGAGTTCTAATCATGCTTGGAAAATAAGTTAAAAACCAATATAAGACTTTCCTAGAAGTTTCAAACCCAATAGGATTCAGAATTTTTGTCAAAATAACTTTCCTATTTGGAACTGGCTAAGTAGGACCGGTGCTCAAAAACTAGGACCAGTAGGACATTGTGAAAAACCTGTAGAAACCAAACTGTTGAGAAAAGTTAGACTGGTCCTAAATATTGGGAACCGGTGGAAGTTTGAAAAAATCATATTTTCAGTTTAAAACATATTTTCTAAGTTAGGCCCACCAAAATCCAAAACCTAGTGTTCTCACTCACATACATCTACTATGTGATGTTCTCATCGAATTCATGGTATCGAGACACTTGTTGTTCAGCTTCCACGATTGAGATACAAGATCAAATAAAAATTACAACTCGATCAACAAATTTTGACACCAAAATTTGTCAATTACAAATATATATGTCATAGTTATATATTTGTTCAAAGGGTAAAGTGCAAAAAAAAAAACCCTCTAGTTAAAAAATGTGAAAAAAAAACCCTTCATGTTCATTTTGTGCCCATGTAGTTTGTATTTTGTGCAAATCAACTCTTCTGAGCTAAAAAACACTCTTTAAGTTTCAATTTTACCCTTCTACCAAATTTCTTCATATTTCCAACAATAGCAATTTTATTCTTTTTATATATATTTTTTTTTAAATATGAATTTAATTATAAATTGAATATTCTTATTTTAATATTATTTCATGGCCGAGCCGAAATATTAAAAAAAATCTTCATTGTTAAAAAAAAACATTTGGCATTGTTTAAAAAAAATGACATTATTTTTAAAACAATGTCCTTTTTTTAAACAATGCCAAAAAAAATTTACAAAAGCAATGAAGATTTTTTTGTTTGGCTCAACCACAAAATGATAATAAAACAAGAATATTTAATTTATAATTAAATTAATATTTTTAAAAAGTATATAAAAAGAATAAAATTGCTATCATCGAAAATATTAAGAAATTTGGTAGAAAGGTAAAATTGGAACTTAAAGAATGTTTTAGCTCAGAAGAGTTGATTTGCACAAAATACAAACTATAGGGGTGCAAAATGAACATAAAGGGGGTTTTTTCACATTTTCAAAACTAGAGGAGGGTTTTATGCACTTTACCCCTTGATCAAATCAATCAGAGGCTACTCCATAATACTTATTGATCATGACACCAGATTATTTAGTTTCTTCTCAATTATTTGTTTGTGAGGAAGGAGAAGTCAATCGCACTACAAAGGAGACAAAATATTCGCAGACTGTTCGTGTTTTTCCAGCAACCCTTTTGCAAGGATTGTGATGTTGTCTGAAGTCTGCAACATTTAGACGGGAAGTCGTAAAAGTAAGTCTCTTCAGCATCAAGTTTTTGACAAAGTGGAATGGGTGTGAGTCTAAGACAGAATCTATTATCCTTTGCTTCGACGATAGTGAATTTGTTTCTCTAGAGCTACAGCCTCACCCATAATTTTCTCTCATTCTTGGCTTTCACGTAAATCTAGTGTTATTTCTACTTTATTGCACTTAAATTTCTTTTATTTGCTTGTTTGTGATTGCTTAGATTTAATTGGGCTAAAAATTAAATTAATCTAAAAAATTGGATAATCAAGCAAGTAAACCTATTCATCATCCTCTAGGTTTTAATATGTTTTTTGCAACCATTTTTGCACCATGCAACTCACATAAAAAAATCAATTGCTCACCTATTTGCCTATTTGGAGGAGTTTCTTTCCTAAAATTTCTTCCATTTAAAAGGCAATGAAACTTCAACAAAAGGAATTTAAAATTAAAAAGTTGGTTACCACATCCCGACTTTTTTTTATGTACTCCGGGATGTAATTTTTAGTGGCGGTTAGTACCGCCGATGTGGCTCATTTTTACCCGCAGCTATTATATAATATAAATTAGGCTTCTTTATTTTTTTTCCCTTCTTCCTTTTGATACACATTAAAATATCTATTCTCATTACACATACTAATAACTTATATATCAACAAATTTAATTAACACAACCAAACAAGTATTAAATCAAATGAACACAATAATCATCAATGAAAAAGAACTATTATAAAGTTCACATCTCTACGGAATAGTAACAGAACTACAAGGTACATTATAGTTCAATGAGAAGAAAAATACTATAAGATACTACAAGGTACAGACTAATGTTGAATGACCATTTAATCAAGTTATCCAAACAATGGTCATTTAACCAAGTTTTGCAAACTCTAATATTGAGAATCACACCACCCATAATCTCTGCTAGTCCCGGAAGAATGAACCTGCATTTGTTTAAAGAAAAAAAAGCACAATTCAACCATCAGGAAATTGATATGATATAGAATTATAATCAATGCAGTCATCAAACAACAAAACTAGAGTTTCACTTTTAGATGATCAAATAGAGAAGCATTAATGAAAAAACAGTTAATATTTATCTATGAAAGACTTTCATTATATTTCTCCATGCTACAACACATACCTCCTCGTTAGATTGCACAACCCTTCTTATGAGCTCCACTAGAGTAGGAAATGGCCCCCAAACATTACTCGGCGAAGGTCCCAAGCCATACATTCATTCTAACCCTGCCCCTCCTCTCTTCCCCCCTTACTTGTGCATACAAGTCATGACAAGATGAAGTAGCATCCAAGGAAAAAAGATTCTGGCTGGGTAATCAATCAAGATCATTACTTGATGTCAACTCTTCCATGAATCAATCAATTATTTAGGAAAAATTATTATGGATTTTAAATAAACATTACTTGGAAATCAAATTAAAGTAATATAAGGAGAAATTTTAGAATCATGTGATACAGTTTATTAAATCAAGTGGGACAACAAATTAAGATAAAAATTTGTAATATAATATGAAGGATTCTAACAAAATTGACAAGAGCAAAATGAAGACAAAATAAATTAGCATTTATTAAGAAAGAAACAGAACAACAAGAATAAGCAACCTGAAGAAAAGGCAACAACAGGAACATATAAAGTACTAAACATTGGCAAAGAAAAAAGTAACAGATCAACATCGAGAAGACTTGAAACAAAACAGAGAAAACAATTCGCACCAAACCAATGCAGATTTCTATTAGGCATTTTAACAAACATATAGAATCGTCTCTAATTTATCAAAGACATGATTCTATGCAACCAAACACAACAGCATTAGATTGATTTGAAAATGCCAACCAGAAATTGAAAAGATTAATTGCGTAAGCTATCTTTTCAAAGTCAAAATTCAAAACAGAAGGTAAAGAAGAGTCAGATTACTGTTATAGTACCTTCTTCAGTGGTTGGATCTTTCAGTTTTTGCTTCTGATTGCTAATCATGTTCTTCAATGATCACACATTATGATAAATGAAGTTAATTACAATTTCCAATAAATAAATAAACAAATGTAGTTAATTAGAACTACAATAAGAGGAGTCAACTAAACAATGATCTGCAGAACGAATATAAGAGGAGAGACTTTAATTCGTACCCAAAATCTTCAATTCTTCATCTTTTTCTTCTAAAAGAAAAAAAAACTAACAAGTACACGAAGAAGAAGAAGAAGAAGGAGTTGTCGCTGAACCCTCAAAACTCTAATTAGGTGTTCGAGGACTAATCATTTCTCCATAACACTTCACAAGCATGTAATTTTCAATGAGATGTATACTAAAAAACCCATGCTGCAAAAACATTTTGCACTAAGGGCATCTTCTTATCTTGAAAGTTTAGTAGGAAAAATAGAAATGCAATCATACAAATAGATGTATATATATATATAATCTTTACATATAGCAGAAAAGAAAAACAAATAGGTGAACTTGACGGGTCTTCCAAAATATTTATTACCTTATTCAAGTGACTAATTCTGCTGTATGCTTTGATGAACTTTAATGTGCGTCATCCTGATCATCCTCATCCAAAAAGGCCACCAAATCCTAATTTAAAGAGTAGATAAGGATCTTAAGCCCATCATTTCCCATCATCTTTTGTTGTTGTTGAATTTTCCTGGCAGAATCTTCAGCAAAGCGGCTACACCATCTCACTTGAATCATCTCTAGAGTAGGCAGATTTCCTAAACTAGAAGGGATCTCCTCAAGGAACGGGCAATCAATCAACACCAATGTTTGAAGGTTGACAAAGTGATCATTAGAAGTGTTCCATCGCCTAATATTTAGGCCTTGAAATTTCAGGAACCTTAGTTTGCGAAACTCCCCATCATTTGTGTCCCACGTTGGTCCATTGAATGCCTTGTATGATAATTTGAGAATCTCAAGATTGGGTAACCTTCCAAAGACTGATATTTTCTCCCAAGGTAGATGAAAGTTTGATAAAGTGAGGCTCTTGAGATTTGGGGGAAACATGTAGATATCCGGATTGCACATCCTTTTGGGAGGAATTCCAAAGTCCTTATGGAATAACTTCAGGGTTTCAAGCCGAATTAAAAAGTTGAATGCAGAAAAACCATAATCTTCGCATTTTAGTTTTTTAAGATTGGGAAACAATCCCAAGGCACACTCGCCACTTGAAAGATCTAATTTGCCTATGGTTTGTAGGTTATCCAATACAAAGGAAGATCCATCAGCGGCTACATCAAGAATTTTGACAAGTCGCTTGGTATACACATGTCTCAAATTCACCATTCTCCTAATATCATATAAAACTAAGTAACCTTTTGGTCCATCAATCATAAGGGTTTCTAGGTTCCAGAGGTTGGACATTGATAGTGGAAGAAGCCAATCGTCAACGTGAAGTGCTAAATACCTCAAGTGAACTAGCTGTTCTATTTTTTTCGGAAAGATGATGACTTTGGTGGACAATAAATTTAGCACTCTAAGAAGTTTGAAAGCTTGACAAACAAAGGAGACATCCTTCTTAGGCAAGTTATAAATCGAATGGCTAAAGGATAAGAAAGATCGGATGTGCAGCTCAAAACCCTTTAAAGAACTATAATTAACAATGTTATCATGGATGCACATGCGACGTTGCTTATATGCTAAGGGATTTGGAGAAGATGAAGAAGAAGTCTGTTCATACCAGAGAATATGTTGAAGAAAATTCACTTCTTGAGCTTTTCTCAGGCATAAATCACGCAAGAGATCGTGAACACGACACACCTTGATTTTACCATTGGACCTTTTCTTGGAAGCAATTACTAGACTTCTGTCAATTAGATCCATCAAGTAATCCTCTGCCACTTCCTCCAAACTTTTCTGATCATTTTGTCGTATGAATCCCTCAGCGACCCATAACCACATCAATTGCCACACAGGTATTTCATAGTCTTCTGGAAATGTGCCAAAATAAAGGAAGCATGGTTTTAAGTGATGAGGTAAGTGGTTATAACTCAATGCTAGCGTGTTCATGTACTGTTTTGGGTCACTTACAATATATGAACTTACACCTTTGGCAACTTGCCTCCACCAGTATTGTGTCTTCTCTTTCTTTGCAAGAAGTCCAGATACTACAACAATTGCAAGTGGTAGACCTTGGCATTTTGTGGCAATTTTCTTCCCGATTTTCAACAACTCTGGAGGGCAGCTTTCTTTCTGAAATGCTTTATGTTGCAGTAGTTCCCAACTTTCATCTTCATTCAGAAACCGCAAATAGTGAGGATTACCCTTCAAAGACACAGCAACATCTACAAGCCGAGTAGTGCACATAATTCTACTTCCATTGTTATCATTTGGGAAATATCTTTTCAAATTATCCCAAGCTCCAATGTTCCATATATCATCAATAACAATGAGATATTTATTACCTTTTAGGTGTTTGTACAACTTTTCACCCAACTTTTCATTGCTCATGTGGTCAATCTTGCCTGTAAGCTGAATACGTGCAGAACTTAAAATACTAAGCAACAAGTCTCTCTCCTGGTACACTTGAGACACATAGGTCCATGCACGAATATAAAAGTGATATTCGATGAAAGGATCATTGTACACTTTTTTGGCCAAAGTTGTCTTCCCGAGTCCGGGCATCCCAACGATTGGGACAATCTTTAGCTGTTTTTCATGTTCTTCAGTAAGCAACTCTATTATGGTTGTCGCATCATCATCAAAACCCACAATGATTTCTCCCTCTACAATAGGGTTGCTGGCTCTTGATGAACCACCATGTGAAGACTTTCTGATTTGTGGGACTTCGATGCCATACATCTTCCTGTCATAAATCTGCAACACCACTTTCTTAATAGACTTGATCTCTTCTATGACGCTATCTAAGCCACGATGTGTTTTCTCATCCGTATTCAGTTTGATCTCTTCTATGAAATCCTTTTTCTTTTCAGAAGCACAACCAGTATCACTTTCATCATGATCAGTCTCTTCTGCAACGTTCTTCAGCTTTTTAGAATCACCATCTCCTATGACATTCTTCATCTTTTTGGTAGAACCACAGGCAAGACAACTTTTTTTACCCATAAAGGACTTGATCCCTTCCATGACGTTCCACATCTTTCTGGAAGGACCATGGACAGGTGTCACAGCTTTAAGTGTCTCTGGCATGCTCCTTTCTTCTAGCATGACTGCATCGACTATGGACAAGTCAATGATATCTTCAGCCTCACAAGTCACATCTCTAATTCTTGTCACAAGATCATTCACTTTCTCAAGTTCATTGCGTTTTTCCTCGGATTCATAGAGAAACATTCGCAGGAACTGAAACTCGGAATAAAGCCATTCAATTTGGTCTTTCTCAATGAATTTGTACTCATAAACCTTGAGAATCAATTCATTGTTGCAGTTTATAAGTTGTATCATGTTCTCCAACAGAAAATCGAGAGCAGTGTCTGCCATGGATTCAATTATTTTCAGCAGAAGCTGGTAATTGAACTCTTGATGAATAAACAAATTATGCAAAACTGCAGAGTAAAAAAAAAGGGCAACTGTGAATTGTCGGGTATTTATCTAATACAGATTCTTTAATGTTTATTTAATATAAAAATTGTGTCAATTATGATCTCGATTTCTCCACATTGAAGGCCAGCGGTGTCCCATATATCCTGATTATAATATTATTGGATGAAAATAGCAATGTCATTGGGATAACTTATCTTTCCAAAGGGTACAGAATACAGTCTTGGCTGATTGTGGCCTATATTTATGATAAAGAAAGGAGTTTGGAGGTTTTACATCTACTATATATGAAGATTAGTTAGACAGATGCATTGTATTAAATTAATTATATCGCTATATGCAATTAATCACTGATTGACTAAGTCTAGTATAGTTTTCTGAGTTGTGTTAATCAAAGGCATATCTCCAAGCCCAAGGTCCTCCCATTGTGTAATTTTCAAGTAGTACAACAAAGGTTAAAAAAAAAAATCTATGAGCATAGTACTAAAACCAAGATTTCCATTGTATTATTGTATATAGCATATTTTTATAGTTGTAATTGTAATGTTGCTCAAATGGTAATGCATTTGCATATTCTAGTATGAAAGGGACAGAAAACCAACAGAACCATATATTTAGCAGACTACCAAACAAATTGCATCACTCAGGGCCTGCTGCCGGCCTCTGAAGTCGACGAACTGATCGAGATCATCATTAATAAACAAGTTAATTAAATAATCATCAGATATATCCCATGTCAAGTAAAGTCAATAAAAAAAACAAAATAAAATAAAAAAATTACTTCCAGGGCTGAGATAATTTGTCAAAATTAATACTGCAATTCATAACTGCAACTTGAAAATTAATCATTTCTAAAATAACAACAGGTTGATGTTGTATATTAAGCTATAAAATTTTATCTACTCAATATATTAAAAATTGTATTCTACCTCCTAGAGTGAGCACAAGGTGTGAACCAGTGGATAGACTTGCAGTTCGATTTTTAAGTTGACAGTTTTATTTTAATTTTTTTCCCGAATGTTAAACTTTTATTTTAATTCAATCCTCATAGTTGTCCATATTTTATTGGATTAAGTTTTGAATAATTTAATCATCAAGTTGTGCAATTGTGATATACCATTTTTCTATCACCTGCGCTTACAGAGTCTTCTTCATCATTAAGAGTTGAATTACCCAAGTTGGTGAGCTTCTGCAAAAAACCTTAGTTGGTGAACTTCCAAATTAACAGTTCCTGCAAAAAAAAATTGAATATGACAGACATTAGTGTTGTTGATTTTCTCTTGGTATACTTGAGGCAACTAATAAATGGCAACAACAAAATAATTCTCAGGAAGAATTCATGAAAAAAGATCAAATCGAATGGCTTTATCAGGAGTTCAAGTTCCTGCGAAAATTTCTAAAAGGCTGAGGAGTATTGCAATGACCATGAGAAGGCGACAGAAAATTCTAAAAGACTTTGTGAATCTCATGTGTTATGTGCTACGTAAAACTCAATTAGATGGGTTTACAATATCGAATACTATGCCAAGGTGCATTTCAAAATTTCGCTCAAATCTGAATGATAAATGGCACATTTAGTCAGAAGATCTTTGAGAAACAAACCGTATGAAGTGACTTTTGTGTGTCTATGTGTATGTATTTGTAATATCTTCTTTTCAGAATTTTGATGTGATAGATTGTCTATCTTAATTGAAGTTAAATATTTATGCACGTTGTTTGCACCCCAAAATGGGATTTTGGTGTCGCGCCCACTCATCGAGTCTTGTCGAATCTCAAGCCGCCATGTCACGCCCCAAATTCCAAGCTACCGGACACTCCGTCTCCGAGCCCGAATTCCGAGGGTGAATCCAACCATTTAGTCCTAACGGACCGTCCATACTTTCATTACCGCGGAAGCATAATCATATACACATAGTTATATATGTATAGTTCTACACCAACTCATCTCAATGGGTCCCACACATGATCACACATAGACTTCCAACAACAATTCAATTATAAACCTAGCTGTGGATTACGATCCATCGTAATCTACGATGCATTGCAGATGTGTCGCTAGACTTGCTACATCCTGCGAAACACACGGGTTTCAACTCATTTTCCTCAACATTTTTATGATCCATCGCAATGGGGATTACGATGTATCGCTGGATTACGATCCATCGTAATGGTGATTACGATACATCGTAATCTCTCGACTGCAAATTCTACAAAACTCTCAAATGCTAAACAACCTACACAATTCATATCCAAATGCATTCTTTATCCTCATGTCCACCCAAGCTACTTTGAAACATATATAAAACACTATAAAATCATACATCTCATGCATTTGATCCAAACATACATTCCATTCATACATCTCTCCAAAATCCATAAGTCGTCCACATGGATTATACGTATGAAAGTTTTCAATTTACATGTTGTTTGTTCATGACTATAACTTCTACAAGTATCAACATGCCACAAGCCGGTATGGACATCAATATATACACTATCCAAGAATAATTCAAAAATGCTTCTAAGAGCTCCACTTGGCTACTCAAGTCCCATCCGTCGCCGATGTCTTATCTGTAAAAATATTTGAGGGGAGATGGGTGAGCAAACAACTAGCTTAGTAGGAATGCCCCAACCCACCTAGGCATCGGCCCAACACCGACCTACATGATATGCAACCATGGTGTCACTACTCTATATGACATAATCAATGTTTTCATGTCAAGTGAACTCAATGCAATCGATACACTTATGCACTTAAAACATTCCTTATGTTTAACAGTTAAACACATAAGCATCTTTAAACATATATCTTTTTCGGTCATAATCCGATACTTATACATGATTGATTAACTCCGACGGTCATGTAATGCTGGACAACTCCGACGACACTCGTATGATTGGACAACTCTAAAAATCATGCATTCTTGGCAATATATTGGACTTGCCATTTGAATTGGACATCTCTAATGATCACATTAATTTGGACTACTCCAATTCCTAGGCATTAACCTCGACATGATTGGACAACTCCGACGGTCATACCTTAGTGGATAATTGTACCACTTCTATAACATTGTTGGACAACTCCGAACCCCATGTATGGCTCACTTGGACAAAACTTCAATTTATATATGCACATAGGCAATATACCACATAAAACATATTTCTCATGTTCTTCTACAAATACTCATGTTTTATATCAATTCTAGCATAAACCATGTCCTCATATACCACATATAATCATCTATATATCCACATTATACATATATCTCATACATGCACATAAATCCACATAATTCAATCATGTATTCACAATCCATATATATTACATATATAATCTCACAATCGTCATATTTCATAAATATGAACATCAATAGCATGCATTTAACCACATTAAAGGAGAGAAAAATTATAAACAACCATACCACCCTCCCAAGCATGCTAAACTCAAACCGAACTTTCTCAAGCTCACTAAAAACCTAGGAATCAATGACTAAAGGAGAAGCAACACCCCTACCTCAAGATTCAAGCTTCTCCTAGCAAATCCTAGAATACCTCCAAGTTTCACCTTATAAAAATCTGATTTTGTTCGGTTCAAACTGAAGCCCTTAACCTGCAGAACAATTTATCGTTCTTCGGGAACTTCCAAATCCGTGCCCAAAGCCTCCGAAATGAAGAGAGGAGAAAAGATGGAAAGAAGGGAGAAAGTAGCTATGGCCGGCTGTCTCTAGCTATGTCAAATGAAGAGGATCTCCAGCCACTTGATATTTATAATATCTTGGGCGCAAATGACCAAAATGCCCCCGAGCCTCTTAACGTACCCTCCCGACCTCCGTTTTCGATTTTGAAAGCGGCTACGGCTCCGAAAACACTTCCTTAACTCTTTTAACATTTCATTTTTCTAAAACCATAAGTTTTTTTTTAAAAAAAATATTCGGTCTCTCGGGCCCACCCAACCAGTGTCCCGAGCCCCACCGACCCGAAAATCTCAAATTTCTCCAAATGCTCACAAAACTTTCCCGAACCTCTAAACAAGTTCCCAAACATATTTTTCACATTCAAAACATACATAACATCATTTAAAATCCATTTATGAAAAAAACGATGAATAAAAAAAAAATCGGTCAAAATTGGATCCGGTCTCTACACGCCATCTCACCTAAAACCAATTGGTGTTAAGGAGAGAAAACTCTAATCTTTTACCGGCTAACATGCATTAGAATTCGAAATATACCAACAAGTTTTTCAGTGTTGTTGTTTTAAGAGGTAATCATAAGTAATCGTCATCCAATGCATCAGAATTCGAAATTAGTAAAAACTGTATGCAACTGACTCAATTTACTGCATACCAATTCTCATAACTAAAATTCCTTCATCCAAATTCCACTTACAAATATCACATTTGGAGTTCCAACTTTATAAAACTAAATTATCTTACATTTTATATTTTTTGTGGATACTATTAGTAATTATTTCTATAATTTATCTAAGGATTCAACAATATTTCATGGGAACTTTTCTAATAATAAAGGAATATTTAATGTGTTGATATCATGGACACATAATTTAAAACATACATAAAGATAAACAACCATACAAATCAATCAACATTGAATTGGAACCAGGCAGAGAAGCACATCAAAATCACATAACAGAAAACTGTCGAAGACACTAGAAGAAGAAAAGGAGCACAACCCTTATAAATTTATATATTTGCAAGTTTATTAGGAGATTTACTTTCAGGTGAGGCAATATTGAATTATCTGACGATTGTTCCACAAAAACTTTTTTCTAACACCTCTAAATAACAAGTCATATAAAGAAAGCCTGTTTTAAATAAAAACAACTATGTGAACTGAATCGAAGATGCAAAATGATGTGTTGATATCATGGACACATTATTTAAAACATACATAAAGATAATCCACCATACAAATCAATCAACATTGAATTGGAACCAGGCGGAGAAGCACATCAAAATCACATAACAGAAAACTGTCGAAGACACTGGAAGAAGAAAAGGAGCACAACCCTTATAAATTTATATATTTGCAAGTTTATTAGGAGATTTACTTTCCAGGTGAGGCAATATTGAATTATCTGACGATTGTTCCACAAAAACTTTTTTCTAACACCTCTAAATAACAAGTCATATAAAGAAAGCCTGTTTTAAATAAAAACAACTATGTGAACTGAATCGAAGATGCAAAATGATTTGTTTGAGAGCATCCTTAAGCTTTCTGGCTCCCTAGTAGGTTACGAGGGGTTTTCCAAAACAAGGGTAATTTCATCTGCTGATGCATTCGTTCGAATACATTCTTCTTTCTTCACTTTTTCAACCCACCCTTACTAAAAAAGTAAGGGTAGTAAAAAATCTATAAATCGAAGTTAAAGACAATAAAATGTTATTCACCTTCTAGCAACAAGTTGAACCCCCATGCTCCTGTCCACCCAATGCCATTTATTTTCAATAGGTCAAAGGTCGCTACCCAGTGTCATCCCGTCAATTAAGCATGCTAGGAGGGTAGAATGTATACATTGCAGGCCCCCAAACTCGAACCCCTAATTCATGTTCAACACTCCAAGCGGTAACCACTACACCAATTAATTATCATATTACAAGCATTGAAGTGTCATTAGTATACCCAGGTTAGCTTCAACTTATAAAAGCTTGTGTTAAAGCATTTAGAACACCAAAAGTGATGGATTTGTAATTATCCACTTCCGGATACTATCTGGTTTCTTGTTTGAACGACATCAGTAATAAACAAAACAATCACATATTATGCATATTAATCATCTCAAGTTAATGAGTATTAGTTATTCCCATTGTTCTTTGATCCATATACAGAAATTATAAGAAAATTCTTAAAGAAAGGGAAAGCAACACACACACACACACACACACATATAAAGGAATTTTCTTACTTGGGGTTTGTTCAAAATGGGTAGAACTTTGCTGGGCCATCTTCAGAGTATACAAAATAATTCCCATAGTTTCTTTAAAATGTTATCAGCTAAATACTAAATAAAAAGAGCAAATCAATGGGACTTGAAGCGATGTGAGAAGAGAGATCAGACCCTGCATGCTGAGCTCTTATCTTTACGCTACAGTAAATCGAAGCAGATAAGAGACTTATTGCCTCTTGCTCAATATTTATAAGATTGTAAATGGTATATTGTACAAGCTGGCCCAGTGTTATTTCCTCTCCTTTCAAAGTGAAAGGTAGAGAGTTCAAGTCTCCCAAGTACATAGTGGGAGTTAATCTTGCCATGACAAAAAAAAAAGATATAATTCGAGCTGCGGGTTGGATTTGGGTCCAGAAACCTCAATTTGAACTTAATAAGTTGTAATATTTCATAAAATACACTAACCAAGTGTCAGGGAAAAAAATGCATATTCAATTGAGACTCATATCAGCCTTATCGACTTTCCATCATTGAAAAAAATTGAAAACATGTAGCTTGACCAAATTGCATCTTAGAAAAAACGAAAACATGAGAGCCAGTAGGTCAAAATGTAGGTTTATCATTTTCAATGGATCACTGTTTGGTGAAATATTTTAAGAATCGGGCATAAATATGCAATTGAAATATGAGAGTAACTGCTATGTTCAAATTATATGGAGATGTTGGTTTTATATCTAATGTGTCCCAGCACCCCCTTCTATGATATTGATCATCATTTCCATACCATGTTGCTATTGCAATATCAATGAATTACTTATTTCAAATCTGTGACCACCTTAAAAGAATGGAAAAATAAAACAAAATAACACAGAAAGGAAAATTCCATGACCAACCTTATTAAATGTATTTCTCTCTAGCAATCTTCTATCATTCCTTTCATAGAAAAACTCGGCTACTTCTCGACTCAAAATCAATGACTGAGCTATGAAGAAGGGATTACAAGGAGGTTTCCAAGAAGCAGCTGGCCGGCAACAAGATAAGCCATGCCATGGTTGCCCTGCCTGGAGAAAACACGCCACAATAACACCTGGATAATAATAATAAGCAAAAAACATTCAGGCAAAACCTGACAGAATATTAATGGCAAAGAAATTGGAATATAAACTGGAATCAACAGTCCAAAAGAACAAACATTGGCATAGTGTCTCTTACTATAGATGTCTCTTACCTTTTGCTTTTAATCTCTCTGTTTTATGTACATGGACTAAAGCACCACAACTCAAAAATAAACCTTTTTTTGTAAGTGAAAAAAAAATATAATAAAAGATCTCATGTAGATACATCAGAAACAAGCTCATATAGTCAACCCAACCACTTGTTAAAACTAGCACAACTCCATCACGCTTTGGAATGCTCAGGATTGGAGAATTTAACACGTCGAATATGAGAAAAAATCATATAATTGGTTCCTAAGCAACATTATGTGACACAGCAGAAATAAGCTCATATAGTCAGCCCAACCATAACAAAACTAACACAATTCTAATACGCCTCGGAATGCTCGGCATTGGAAAATTTAACACATCAACCATGACAAAATATCATACATTTGGCTCCTAATCTATATATCTGATAGCGAGATGAAACTAAATTACTTTCTGAAAATATTGCTTAATTATCAGCTTCATGTATACATGATGATCACAATGCTATCAACATGTTTACTATAAGGTGTAGGGCCATCCTGTGAAAAATAAAAATAGAAAATCGGATAAGAGCAACCTCTACACTCAATGCAACCATACCATACAAAGATAATTTAGAAAAGAAATGAAAATGCTGCACCAGATGGAAAATTAGATACAAGATACAATTGGAAAACCAAATATAAGAAGAGAAGCTACAAGATCATACTTGTCCATAATGGTGTATATTTGATACTGATATACTGCCCATCTTCATGAAGGATCAAGAATGAACAAAGTGCTTGAAACATATATAGGTCCAGAATTTTTCTCCTCCTTTTTCTTTTCTTTTTATTCATTTTTTTTTAAAGCCTCAAAAAGAGCAAGAAAAGTCAATCTGTTTCCCTTGAAGTGGTAAAACTTGGTCCTCTTCCAAGAAGCACAGGGTTTGTAAAAGATATCCCTCATCTGACTCATTACAGCGACTATCAAAATCTTATCACCGCTTCCATGATTTTCACTGGCTAGCAGAGCATAGTGTAAACTAAAATTATTACATAAATGAGCCTAAGAATCTTAAGTACTTTGAAAATCTGGAGACCTAAGAACAAAGTTTATAATTCGTGTCTACATTACAATATGGTGAAACTAAACGGTTCAAATGAAAAGAAACATAACATGAATTTTTAGGCTATACACCTAATTTTCCTACAACTGTAGTTCAATTAATCGAAGCATGATATATATATATATATATAGAGAGAGAGAGAGAGAGACCTGCTGCACATATCTTTTCTTCACTCATTCCTTATTTCACTTTGCTATCCACAACCCAGAGTAACAGGCCACACTTTTGCATCATCATTGATAGATGTGTATTGCAGCAGTCGAGAAAACTTTTCTGACACTTCCAAATTCCATGAAAACAAGAGCACCATAGAATAATCTGTTAAATCAGTAACAAACTAAGAATTGTCTTGAGGAGCAAACAGATCCATGAATGAAACTCAAACCTGTTTCTTCACTTGGAAGGTTCCAAAGACAATCCCTGCATGCACTCCTTGTTTCCAGGAACCTCCCATTTCCTGCGATGGTCCTAACTCCTACCCCAGCAGTGCAATTTCAGGCTATAAATTCAGGACTTGTATTGTGGAAATCGCAGCTCTCATGTGGCTAACCTGCAGTTATCATAACTCTCAACACTAATGAATAGTATAAATATACAAGAGATGGAAGCAAGGTTGGGTATTCTACATTATAATCTATGTTACCTAGACTCGGATATGTTTGTCACGGGTATGTATCCACGAGTCGGATGGATCAAATTCTCAAACAGAAAGACAAATGGACACTGTTAAATATTCATATTATTTAATGTTTTAATTTATTTTCTAGAGTAAAATAATGTCTTATGTAACATAGTGTTTAAAACAAGCATTTCACTCATTTCAAAGCAATCATAAAATAAAATTGAATTCGTAGGTTGTACTCCTAAAGAAAGCAACATTCAGATGGAAGATGACAATTTAAAAAAAATTAACCTTCAGAAACTTCAATGACAAAATGCCAACATTTGAAACACAAAAAAGATTGCCAAAAAAAAAAAAAGAAACACAAAAAAGAAACCACATAAACTTCAGAAAAAACATCCACCAACATTATTTAAGGGTCTCAAAAATGTCAAAAATATCTAATTAGATTTTAACAGAGGAATTTTACATTTACAACATGGAGCAGAATCAAGTGAGTTCTACTCCAACCCACTGACAGCAGATGAAGCACAAATTAAGCAGTCTTTTTTTTTTTTTTTGATAAGTAAGCTTGTATAAAGAAGGCACTCAAAATGGGGAGCGCAACCCGCAAAGGCTACACAAGGACCAAATAGGGCCCCTAATCTCTCAATATGTCATTGAAATCAACTATCTCCCCCATTGATTTACAATTCCTCCCAAGAACCAAAAAAAAAAAAAAAGAGAACTAATGATAGAGAATTTAAGCATGCCAATAGGACTTTCCTCGCCATCAAAGGATCTCTTATTTTGTTCCCTCAATAAGAACCACCACACACACAAATTAAGCACGTCTTTTACTCAAACGCCAAGAGTTAGGTTCATGATATCTGTCATAAAGTGGTTCAATCCGTTCTTGACACTTGCGCTTGCTCATTTTAGTAGGATCTGCCACTTTGAAAAACCTCGGTGCCAGTTCCACAAGCCACTTAGGGTCAATAACTGTGACCTCACGCATGTACTCCTTTGTAGTCATTACCAACTCATGGTAGATCACCCAATCTGGTTGTCTCTGAAAAAGAGCACTGCTTGGGTGAATATAAACCGGCTGGTTCTCAACTAGGGTTCGGTAACCCTCCTGTGGATCCTTTCTCGCCCCATGGAAAAAGAATCCTGCCGTTGTTGCCTTCCTGATTTTTGTGAAATTCTTCCCAGCACTCACAACATCCAATTTGTACCTGCACCATTACAAAATGAGTTAGTAACTTAGAACCAAATATACAAGGCATTGAAATTTTAAGTAGCAAGTTTTTTCACAAAAGTAACAGATGACTCGTTTGCTCAACAGCCTCAACTGTGAATTGCACATCTAGAACTATTTTATGTTTTTCCAGGTAATCTAACAAATTATCCAGACACCGGAAATCTACTACACAATTTTGAATCTATAAGAACTGAACAGGATGGTCACATAACACATCTGTGAAAAACTTTAAGGTGACTAATGTGGCTACATTGGAAGAAACGTCAAACTTAAAGAACACTAGCTGGCAATTTGGCATCTAACAAAGGCCTGTCTAATTAAAAAGAAAGACATTCACAAGGAAAGTATAACAAGACTAGACTTCTAGAAAAGCAGGTCCTCAAGAAAATTCACTAGTAATATTTGCCAAAGGAAAACATGTTCAAAAAAGTAAACCTTGCAAAATTAATTTTCAAAAAAAAAAACAGTAAACCTCGAAAATTCGTAGTGAGGCAGTGAGCAAGGTCAGCAATAAGCCTTGAAAACACAGCTTGGTCAAACCAATTCATACTAAAAATGAAATGACATGGTAAATGCTCAAGGATATAACTCAGGAAGTATATCAAAAGTCAACTAAACATTTGGTTGGTTTTTTTTTTCTCCATTCATGTTCGTCTTGATTTTCACCAGCAAATAGGAAAAGACATATACAGCCACATGAAAGCATTGAAACGAGAAAGAAGTCTATACGGTCATAACACAGATCTCCATGCAGCTATTATACAACAAATGTAAAACCAGCAAAAAGTGGCAAAAAACACACAACAGAAACAATAAAGAAAGCGTACTTGTCCATGATGGTGAGAAGCTGTTTTCGGACGTCATGTGCCCTCTTCAAAGAACTAGACTGAACGAAGTTCTCAAAACACCAAGGCCCAGAAAAATTCTTTGCTTTCCAAGCCTCATAAACAGCAAGTAAAGTCAAATGATCTCCTTCGGTCTGAAAAAACTTGGCCCTCTTTTGATCTGCATGAGCTTGTTTTTCCCTTGGCCTGTAGAAGATATTTCCAGTTTGAATCATTGCAATTATAGTCAAGATCTCGTCACTGCATCCAAGATCTACACTAGCAAGGAGCATCTTTGATAATGGTGGATCCAGGGGAAATTCTGCCATTTTCCTACCTAATTTAGTCAGAAGTCCCTCCTCATCTAGAGCTCCCAGACTGTAGAGCTGTTCCATGGCAGATATAAGAGCTTGAGGAGAAGGTGGATCCATAAAATCAAAAGACAGAAGATCATTTATTCCCATGGCTTTCATATTAAGTGTGGTAAATCCTAAATTTATTCTTTGGATTTCAGGAATTGAAGTGGGGGACATCTCATTGTGAAAGGCACTCTCTGTGTAAAGACGATAACATTTTCCTGGCCCTGTACGTCAGGCACGCCCAGCATGTTGCTTGGCAGATGCTTGTGAAATAGGAGTTATGACCAGTGAATCAAGCCCTTGTTTGGGATTATACACATTTTGCTTTGCAAACCCAGGATCAATTACATAAAATATCCCATCAATGGTCAACGAGGCTTCGGCAATATTGGTTGCCACAACCACTTTCCTCTTTCTGGAGGGGCAGGATCAAAAATCCTGGATTGCATTTCACTAGGAAGAGCACTGTATACTGGTAAAATAATCAGTTCAGGAATATTTTCACCTAGCCCTTTCATCCTCTCATAAAGACACTGGCAAGCGTGGTCAATCTCTTCTTGACCAGTCAAGAAAAGTAGGATATCACCCTCAGGTTCTGTCAAGTGGACCTGTAGAACAGTGATCAGAGCTGCATCTAGGTAGTCACTTTCCGGCTGTTTGGTGTACAGTATTTCTACCGGAAAAGTTCTTCCAGGAATAGTGAAGATATTGCAGTTAAAGAAATACCCTGAAAATTTCTCTGCATCCAAAGTGGCAGATGTGACAATCAAACGAAGGTCAGTTCTCCGTTTCACAAGCTGCTTTAGTAATCCAAAAAGAACATCGGTGTGGACAGTCCTCTCATGAGCTTCATCAAGCATTATCACAGAGTATTTAGATAAATTCTCATCAATCAAAATCTCCCTCGAAAGCATACCATCAGTCATATACTTGATAACAGTCTCAGGACTAGTACCATCCTCAAAACGAATGGCGTACCCAACTTCCTCCTCTAAACGACAGCCTAACTCCTCAGCAACCCTCTTGGCCACAGACTTCGCAGCCACCCTACGGGGCTGAGTACATCCAATTCTGCCCTGGTAGTGTATCCTGCTTCAGCTAGATATTGTGTCACCTGAGTTGTCTTCCCAGAACCCGTATCACCAATTACTACCAGAACCTGATTATCATGCACAGCCTGAATCAATTCTTTCTTTAGTTTATGAATTGGTAAGCTCTGCCTCTGTTCTTGGATGGAAAGCTTTGATCTCTGCCCAAATGTTAGGGCTTTTCCAAAAGATTCCTTTTTCCATTCAGGCATGTCATAGGCAGAAAAGCCTACACCCCTGAGCTCCTGTGCAAGATGCCTCTCACCTGTCTCAGGCATTGGGTCTTCCCATGGTCGATTGAGATCTTTAGGGATAGAATCAAGCATTGTTCTCTGCTGATGTCCACGTACTTCTCTCCGTTCCTTTATGAGAGCAGACTGCAGGGCTGCTGCACGGCTCAAGGACCCTTCCGGATTCTTGAAGATCTTGACAGGTGACATGTCTATAGAGTGTCGGCTTTGTCCCTGCAAGAAGGCTGGCTCGTCTTCATTTAACTCAATCTCAAACTCCTCCTCAGCACCCTCTTCTTGATAGAGCATTCCTTCTCCTTCATCATCATACATGGGATACTCCCTAGGATCCAAGACACCCGAAGCCATCAGCTGTTTAGCTTCCCATTTCTCAGGCGAACTCATTCTCTTCGATGGCCGGCGTGACAGAACAGCAGCATCCTCATCTTCAGTGATCCTGATCCCTGAAAGACCTGTCCTAGTTGTAGGCCCCTCGGTGGTATTCCATGGTGAAGAAGGGTTAATCCGAAAGGTATCCTCCTCCCCCAAGCTCTTCTTCTTCAACGGAAGTAAATCTTTACCACTGTTCTGATCAACATCCCTCATTGAAAGACTCAACTTTTGGCCCGACATTGAAATAACTTTAACAAAAACCTCTTGATCCCGTTTCACAATATCCTTGGCATTATCAACCCTCCTAGCTGCAATCTGTGAAACATGGACTAAACCCTCTTTACCCCTAAAATCACTCAGCAGCTGAACAAAGCAACCCGTGTCCATTACTCTTGACACCCTGCCCTTATACACCTGATACAGTTCAGGTTCGGTTGAATGATGCCTACCATTCTGCCGCCGGTCCCTCCTACCCCTGTTATCCCCATCTTCTTCTTCATAACCATCCCTCCTCCTATGCTTGTCCTCTCTAGCTTTATACCTTCTTCTGCTACTCTTATAATCACCTCTATCGTTGTCTTCATCCCTATGTCGTTCGCCTCTATCACCCCCTGTCATCCTCCTTGTCTCTCTCCCTATGCCCCTCTCTCCTCTCTCTATCTCTATCCCTATCCCTACGTTTTTTAGCCTCTTCTTCTTCATCTTCTCTTGGCCTTCGATCCTTTGTTTCCAACTCAATCTCTCTTTCCAGCTCCTTCACTCTCTCTCTACCATCCGCAATGGCCAAACCCGAAAAGTCAGATTTCTCAGACCCATCCTTCTTCGACTCTTTATCGGACTTCGACTTTGGTTTGGGAGGCAAAATTGCGTGAATTCTGGTTAACAGTGTTCGAACGAAGTGATCAGGGATTTTAGCACCATTTTCCTTCAATTTCGCGTCGAATTCATCGACTGTCTCGCAGGTTCGGCCCATGTCGATGATGAATTCCGCCAATACCTTGAGTTCAAACCCTAGATGAGATTCTAACTCGGTGCAAACCGTTGACACCAGTGAGAGGGACTCTAGTTTCCTCAAACCATCATCGTCTTGGGTCACGGAACCCATGGTTGCACACACAACGTACGTGTATATATCGATACTTATATATAACTAGATTTTGGGGCTTCGGTTGCACATAAAGCTTCTCTCTCTGAAGCTGATAATGATGAACTGATAGAAGCAGCAGGATGGAGTTAGAACAAATAGTATTATCAAATATAGAATGCCGTGTTTGGGTTAGGCCTTGGGTATCAGACGAGGGTTGGGGTTAGGGCTTCGGTATCCGACGAGAGTTAGGGCTTCGGTTGCCGTGCTTCGGTTGGAGGAAGAAGGGACAGACACACAGAGTTTATGAAGCGGGAGAGAGAATATAAATAGAATTAGGGAACTTATAAAAATAAGAATTATAATATTATTCGGGTAAAATGCTCTAAAATGTCTCAGATTTTCTTCTATTACTCACAAAAATACTTGTATCAAAAATGAATCTTACATCTCTTGTCAGAATTAAGGGTGCACACGATACGGTTCCTTACGGTTCTTGGTAGAACCGGAACTATTCTCAACGATTTCTTAATTTTGGAATCGAAATCAGAACCGTTGAGTTCGGTTCAATTCCAGTTCTGATTCTTCAACGATTCTTTATCAATTTATTTTAAAAAAAAAACATTGGCAAGATATACACTAATACTTGTGCACCCTTAGTTATAACAACAGATTAGAAACTAGTATTTATTTATATATATTATATTATATAAATATAAAGAACATTAGAACTTAGAAGTTAAATGTATTTATCTATATATTATATATTTTATAATTTATATATAAATAGAACACTATAATTTATAAGTTATTAGTATTTATTTATATATGATATATTTTATATATTTATATAGAACACTAGAACTTAGAAGCTATTATTATTCATTTATATATATATATATATATATATATATATATATATATTTCTTCTAACTGTTTCGGTTCCGGTTCCAGTTCTTTGAATTGGAACCGTAGTGAACAGTTCCTAAAATTTGGAACCAGAACCAGAACCATAGTGAACGATTCCGTTCGGTTTAGGTAATGTTCCTTACGATTCTGATTCCACTGGTTCTTTGTGCATCCCTAGTCAGAATTAACAAACGTTCTTTGTTAACGGTTCAGGTGTTTTTACCATTATACCTGTAAGTGCAAAAAATCGTCCAACGAAAAGTCAAACAATTGATGCACAAAGAACACTCGAGAAAATAAATACGTGAATAATAGACAACAAAGATTTACATTGTTTGGCACAATTCGACCTACGTCCATGAATAAGAGGAGACTTTCTTTTCTATTTCATAAGATATTACAAGTATTGCGCTCATAATCTCACTGGCCTAGCCATAGCCGGATACAAGAATCTGTATCTCTCTCCCTCTCCTCCTCCTCTCTTTTATGGAGACTTTACCCATATTTATACAGGAAGGCTACCATTCTAGTGCTAATTTGGTGCAAATTATTCAGCGATTTGACTGATTCGCCTCAATCCCTTCTCTTAAGCAAAGAATCTAGTTTTTCCTATTTTGAACTAGATTTGAATATCTCTCTTTGACCGGTTGATTATAACTACCACATGTGATGTCCACGTTAGCACAATTACTTGCCACATATCTTTCTAAATACTGACCCAAATCACGCCATGTGTACCAATTTGACTTTTCTTATGCTCAGGTGTCTTCTTCCTATTGGTGAAAATTTTTCTTCCCCCACACTAAGCCCCCAATTCCCTTTAGTTGGACCTAACAATCTCAACTGGAGAAAATTTATACAAATTCACACTTTTAATCATTACAGAGACAAGATGACATTTTGTAATTGAAGGTTATGATCCAGTTTACAAAGAGTTGGTGCAGAAGTATAAGGCTACATGCTTTATGAGATAAGAAGTGCTGAAGCATTCGAACAAAAGACAGATTTTGACCAGTTTGACTTGCGCAATATAATTCTGGACTTAGATGAGTATAATGACTCTAAGTTGTCTAGAGCTAAAGGGTTCTTTCTCGAAGGAAGTTCCTGCATCATTAGTGATGCTCCAGCTCAAGTGCTTCCCGACGTTCCTGTTCGATTCAGCCTTCTTCTGTACTTTCCTCATCTTAGGCTCATTAGCTTTAATTTATCTTTGAACTTGTAATGATGTGGTCATTTTCAGGCTTTCGGCTAACTGTGTCTTAGCCATTTTTTGTTGCTCGGTTCTTCAGACCACAAGTTTCATTAGGTGTTTGACTTGTAATGCCACTTGCGTCTTTTATTTTTCTTTCGTTTAACTTTATTGGCCCTTTGTCACCTAAACATTTTATTGGCAACTAGCCTCTAGTGTTATTAGCTATCAACCCCATTTGGCTTGTTGCTACATTTTTATAACGTTAGGCTAGTCATGTCTTTGCCATTTTATTCATATTTGATGCTAGGCAGGTGATGCCTCTTTATTGACGGTTAACTCCCATTGCCATTTTATCGGAGATCAACCCCCTTTGGCTTGTTACCACTTTCTATTAGAGTTCGGCTGGTCATGCCTTATCCAATTTATCATTTGGCTCTTAGGGTCGTTTGGCTCTTAAGGCATTTGCTATTTTTTTTGGCGCTAGGCTAGTCATACCTTACCTAATTTTTATATTTTTGGCATTTGGCTAGTCATGCCTTAGCCAAATTTTCTTCACAAAATGGCGTTCGACTAGTTATGCCTTACCTATTTTATCGTTCATCACTTTTAGGCCTTTTTTCTCTATGGCGTTTGGCTAGTTATGCCTCTGCCAATTTTTTTGTTCGTTTTTAATGCTCGGCTAGTCATGCGAAGGCTTTTTTGTACATTTCTGGCGTTCGGCTAGCCATGCCTTAGCCATTTTTTTATTTGTTCGTAATGCTCGGCTAGTCATGCCAAGGCTTTCTTGTACATTTATGGCATTCGGCTAGCCATGCCTTAAGCCATTTTTTCATTTGTTTGTGATTCGTGTGTGAGTGTGACTCAAAAAGTATGTTAATTAAAAATTACCACACTTCACAATAGAATGAATTCCTTGCATAATAGGGCTATCGAAAGGGGTGTCGAACCTTAGGGATTGTGGTCTGACTGAGTTGGATATACAGAATTAATTCTAATTAAATTTAAGAGAAAATAATTATGATTTTTATAACTAAATTAACTAATGAAGCAATTGAACAAAAGCAAGAAAAACTAAGGAGTGTAGAGAATATAAGATAAGTCTAGGGTAATTGATTTCACCACTAACTTCACAATCAATGGTCAATTGAACTAATTATGGGGAATCATATCATGCATAAGTGGTGTCGGTGGCTACAAGCTCACCTCCATCCGTCAAGAAGATAACATATGATTAAGGATAAGTCATGGACTATCTTCGATTGGCATGGGTCATCTGTCTAACTACTCTAATCTAAGGTGCAGTATGGTTCATCTTCTCTAGGCATAATCCATCAAAGCTTTTAATGGTATATTCAGTGAAAACCATTATATAATAATCACTCTCATGATCACAGAAAATAAGATGGACGAGTTCAATAACAACAATCAAGTATCTAAGACAAGATAAGAAATCATTGAAACTGAATTTATAAGACTTTTATTGCTCAATTCTATAATAAGAATCCTCTAAATTACACAATCTATGAATGAATACAAAAATCCCCAATAATTAGAACAATCAAACCAGTGATGTTTAGTTAGGGCTACATCAAAGCCCTGGTGGTTGAACTAGCCGCTCATGATACGCCTTGTTCTCCAATGATTCTCCATTCCAAAAGCTCTTCAAAGCTGCTGCCAAGCCTCCCCAATATAGTCCCAATTTGTCACTTTAAATAGCTAAGAGAATACATCAAAGTCCTAATCCAATTAGGAATTAATTAGGTTTTCCCGCAGCACTAATCAGGTAGGTTTTTCCTACTGACATTCGGCCCAACTTTTAACCCACTAGGAGTCCAATTCACGAAATTTTCGTGAAATACAAAAGTGTGCAGAATCAAATTTTGTTCAACTTATACAAAAATTAAGTTGATTTGAGGCTCGAAAATAAGACTTCTGGTCCATTTTCCAAAACGAGATTAAGATTATATTAAACGCAAATTTGGGTTTCAGGCCCGAAACCTTCTTAAGCAGCTATAATTTTCTTGGACCTCTTCCTTGAGCTGATTTGAGTTGAAATAAATGGTTGAATGAATCTCCTTGAAGTAAGCTTCATCTAACTATCTTGGATGTCTTCTTTAAAAGCTTAAAATCATGATTTTAACTGAAATAATCATTAAGGCCCTGAAAATACAGAAAACACTAAAACAAAGTAAAATAACAAAATAATCTATCACTAAGAGAATAAAATACATAAGTTAAGAGGCTAGAATGCGCAACATTCAACGCCTATCAGTTTGTAGTCCTCGGCTAGTCATGCTGAGGCTTTCTTGAACATTTATGGCGTTTGGCTAGCCATGCATTAGCCATTTTTTCATTTTTTTGTATTGCTCGGCTAGTCATGTCGAGGCTTTCTTGTACATTTCAGGCATTCGGCTAGCCATGCCTTAGCCATTTTATTTGTTCGGCACTTAAGGCCTTGGCATTTGGCTAGTCATGTCGTCGCCAATTTATTCATATTTGGCACTCGGCTGGTCATGCCTTGTCCAATTTATTTACATTTGGCATTCGGCCAGCCATGTCATTGCTAGTTTATTCATATTTAATGCACGGCTGGTCATGCTTTGGCCAATTAATTCACATTTGGCGTTCAACTGGCTATGCTTTTGCCAATTTATTCACATCTGACGTTCGGCTAGCCATGTTGTCGCTAGTTTATTCATATTTGGCACACGACAGGTCATGCCTTGGCCAATTCATTCACATTTGACGTTTGGCTAGCTATGTTATCGCTAGTTTATTCATATTTGGAGCTCAGCTGATCATGTCTTCGCCAATTCATTCACATTTGGTGTTTGGTTGGCCATGCATTTGCCAATTTATCTATATCTGACATTCGGTTGGCCATGTCATCGCCAGTTTATTCATATCTAACATTTGGCTAGCCATTTCATTGCCAGTTTATTCATATTTGGCTCTTTATTGGTCATGCCTTGGCCAATTCATTCACATTTGGCGTTCAACTAGCCATGTCATCACCAATTTATTCATATTTGGTGTTTGGCTGGTCATGCATTGGTCAATTCATTGACATTTGGCGTTCGACTGGCCATGCCTTCGCCAATTTATTCGTTTGGCACTTAGGGCCTTTTTCATTCTGGCATTAAGCTGGCCATGCCTTAGCCATCTTCTTTGTTCGGCACTTAAGGCCTTTTTTTTTTTTAAGCGATTGGCTTATAATACCAGCTGTCTATTCTTTTTCTTTTTTTCTTGCGTTTAGCCTTGTTGGCTTTTCATCACTCAAATTCCAAAAAAAATGACAGCATGATGGTAAAACGTTATTTACATGAAAGTAATTATAACATAAAGTATAAGATATTTGAAAATACTGATGCTGATTATATTGGCTTTAGGATTGGCTGCCACTTTGCTTGGCTTATAGTGCCACTAAGTCAAGCCATGCTTATATCATCTTTATGTATATATGCATATATATACACACGTAATCACATATCTAATTTTTCATAAAAAGTTCACAACTAACAAATATATTCTCAGACCAATTTTTCTTATTAATGAGTGTTGAACTAAGGTTTCCAACCAAAGTTATCTCAGTTATTTTGATGATAATAAAACATTGTAAGTGTTAGGATTTAATGTCTACTTGAGTTTGTGCTTAAACAAGTTACGTTCTAACAAGACTCAAAGTAAGACAAGAGTATCAATGGCACCTTGCAAAGGTAACCAAAGCTCACATTGATCATACCCATTTATGTTCAAAAGCTCATATCAAGGACATGAGAAAAGGATGAAGACAATAACATCAAAGAAAGAAGATTTTACCCAATGCACATCAAGATCAATGAAGATATTGAAGATTGGGTAATTTAGTTTTGGTGAATGTAAAGGTAATCTTTGTGAAGTTACTTTGATGTTTTCACTTGAAAGTTCTAGGACAAATACATTTCATGCATATCATTCATAAGTCCTTAGACCATAAACAATAGGCCATGTACTTCATTTATATCATTTAGAATGATTTCTAAGAATTAGAGAAATAAGGCTTTGAACTTATTTATTTAAATCATGAAAAGCCTTAAGTAATATTGAGAGGATCTCCAATTGGAAATATCCTTAATTCTCAATATTTACATTTAGTGAAGTATAAAGTCAAGGACATTGGATCAAATTGATTTATTTCATAAGGCCATAGTTGACTTTGAGGAGGTTCAAGTTTGTCAAAATATTCAAAGAACCTACCTCGTAACTTAGTTGACTCTAGGACCTAATATAACTTATGCATATTATTTTAATAGTCTCTAGACATGTAAAAATAGGACTTGATCTTATTTGAATCATATCTTAAAAGTCCTAGATGGTTTAGGCTTTGTTTGGATGTCAAAACTTAATTTTTTAATGTTCAGCATGTATCAGTCGACTTATACAATCCTATCAATTAACTAATAGAGACTGTGAGTGTTTGACATTTCTGGAGAGACATATCAGTCGACTTATGAAAATGCATCAGTCGACTTATGCCTTGAAATAATTTTTTAAGAAAATTTTCTCAGTCGATTAAGCATCGTCTAACATTGACAGAACTTTTTAGCCATTTCTAGAGGGGTAAATTAGTCGACTTATAGAATTCCATTAGTCGACTTATAGAATTCCATTAGTCGACTTATATTGGTTCAAAACTCATTTTTCCCTTGAAAAGACTCATTAGTCGACTACTGCTAAATGGCTAGTCGACTATCCAATCAACTAACATTACGGGAACAAATCTGAAACGGCTAGTTTTTGCATTTAATGATTTTCAACCACTTCCAAACGGTTAGAATTCTTTCTTGGGCTATAAATACACATTGTATATGTATTTTACAAGAGAGAGAGACCACCAAACAAATAGTTGATCATCCATTGTTGGTTGAATCTATCATTAAGCTTAGAATTCATATTCTATAGAGATAGTCACCACACTTGACCATATTCTTCCAAAGATCAATTTATTTGTGGTATTTCATTCATCATTCTAGAGTTGAGCTTTCTTATTGATTCATCAATTGTAACTTTAGATTTGAGAGAGCTTTGAATTTATATATCTTGTCTATTTGAGAGACACTCATTGTACACAAATTGCTTATTCTTGAGAGAAGAAGACCAAGAGGTTCTCTTAGCATGGGTAGCTTGAAGAAGCTTTGTAAGGGTTTTCAAGCCCGAAAAAGAGAAAGGTTCATTCTCTACCTTAAAAGGAGAAGGATTGGGTAGCGCTATCCACCTTTAAGAGTGAGCAATAATTATTTCTTAACCATCAAAAAAGGGAGGAAGCCCAAGTTATGAGCTTGGCAAAGAAGTCTTGGCGAGGTTTTCATTGAGCAAGGAAGCCCAAGTCATGAGCTTGGCAAAGAAGTCTTGGTGAGGTTATCATTGAGTAAGGAAGCCTAAATAATTCATTTGACAATTATACGGTTTATTTTCCACCTTTAAGGAAGGCTCTATAGTGGATACCTCAAGATGAGCTCTTGAGGCATGACCGTAGGCCGGAGTTACCGAACCATGCAAATATCATGGTGTTGCTTGGTTTGCATTTATCTAACCCTTAACTCTTTTACTTAATAGCATTTTATATACTTAATATCATTATACTTTATAGATGAATGCTTGGAGTAAGTTACACACTATGTGTTTGATAAAATGTATCTATAAGCTTTAATTCCATTTTAGCATTGATAGACATATATTCGAATAGCTCATTTCATTCCTTATCCAATGAAGTATTTTATGAATGAATAAGTAGCACTCCAAGTGCTTGATTAATTACCTATGCAAACTTTACTCTTTACATCATATCCATAGTTAGTTGCTCAAGTACCCTTTTGATAGGTTTACTCCTTTATTTTGATAGCATTTATTTTATAATTGTTTGTTTAATGAATATTGTTTAAATGTTTCATACGTGGAGGATGGGATGTATGTTTGGAGTATATTGGTTGAGTTGTGGAATTGATTATTTTATAAATTGATTGAGTATTTATTTGATTATCTTTTTGTCAATCAATTTGCATATCATGTATTTGATAAAATGCACAACCAATATTTTCACACACTTATATGATATGTTACACTTATATGAACACTTCATTTGTTGTATCCACCAGATCATTTAAGTACATCATAAATAGAGCATTCTCATTCTCACTTGTTGAATACATAAGCTCACCAAGTGTTTGACAAAAGTCCAAACAAGCCTACTTTTGTTAAAATGAGTTGAACCGAAAAAGTTTCATCATTTGCCAATTGTCCCTATTCACCCCCCCTCTAAGGACAATTCTTGAGTAACAATGAGATCTTCTAATTTCTCATCTCAACGTGTTTAGTCAAATGTGGAGGCAAATTCACTTTTGTGAATGAGACATTTAAATAAGCATTAATCAAACTCACATATACCAAGAGTACTGTATCATAGTGGGACTGATGTCATTATCAAAGCTGCCACTTTAAATGGTTTCCTTAATTTCATGTTGCTTGAACCATGTTCGGTTCTATGGGCAATATAAAATTTAAATGAGAAATTATAAAATATAATACTCAAGCTATCATGAATGTCGTATATTCAAAGGTAAAAAATTACAGAAGTTGAGTTACGGACAAACCAAACAACAAATTCATGTTTAGATCTGTTGAATCGCGATGGCCGGATCATTAAGATTTCCATTGCTAATTGACCATGGTCTCACTGTCTATTTGTACCGATCTCAGCTCCAATTGGTTCTGATTTATATATATTTATATATATATATATGTGTATGTGCTCCATCTGTGATTAAGTCCGAAGCAAACTCTAAAACCTTTTCAAATGATTGAGCTAAGACAAAGAGTATTTTCTTTACTCCTTTTTCTGATTATGGAGACTTCAATTTTTTGGATTTAACAACCAACGTGCATTCCTGGGTGGGTACTTTACCTTGACTTCAGTCAGACAATCTATTCCACCTTCGAGCTTTGGGGCATTGTTTGATTGTTCCAGCATTAGAATAGACTGGTCTTTTGATCTCATGTTTCCCTTTATATAAATGGGGCTAGTAATGTCTGCATGACGAACCCAAAGATAGTACCTTTACTTTGACATATGTCCTTGCCATTACCTTTGTGTGATGGATACCGAAGAAATGACTTTCGAAAAATAGTTCCTAACCACCGAACAACCGATCGGCAATACCCGATCATGCCATGGGGCTCCATATGTAATTTGTCGAACCACAGGTCAAGAAGGTCCAATCCAAAGAAATTCATATCTGATCAAATACAGGTTCTGTCCATATCGAAGACCATGCCTCTCAGCCTTGTCATGTGACTGATGTTGGTGGTGTTAATGGAGGTTTAATCAGTAATTTTCTGGCGAGCATCACATTTTTGACATGAGTTGCTAAGAACAGAGCAGTTATCTTCAAGCACAGTTTTTTGATAAAGTTGACGTCGACGAAGGGGCTGTCGGTGATGCATTCAAGTGCCAATGTGAGGTCATTAATATGTGAAATACCCACTTCATAATCGACAAGAAACACTTGTTTTCCGACAAGGCATCAGTAATTGAATTCCTGTATATCACAAATCATTAATGATGTTAAGTACTAACATCTTTTTGAGTGATTGACTAGAATGACCATATATATTCAAAGGAGCTTTCATCTCATGTGAATATCAATGAAGAACGAATTTGCACCTTAAGCTTGAAGAATTATGCAAAACAAAGAAGCATTGGGATAGACAGGATATGGTGAGAGCTTAGGTATATTTTGTAAAGCTAAATTTGATTTACCTGTTTGAAGCTCAATATCTCAAATTGAATCTAAGACCACATGCATCATATTTCTAAACTTTCATGAGTGGCTCTTAGCTTTTTAGATTAATTTTTTTATCTCCTGAATGCCTTTACTAAGTTGCCTTTCAAATGAATTCCAAAAACAGTCGACTTAGTTGAGTTATAAAGTCGACTCTGAAAAGTACTTTAAATAAAATCAAATGAAATTTAAATACTTCTTAAGTTTCTTTTTTCTTTATCTTTGGGCTTATATTGGATCAAATTTTAGCGGGAGGAATAAATTTCATTAGAGGATCAATACAATTTAGTCTACAACTAAGAAAATTATGAATTTAATACCTTCTTAAGTTTCTTTTTCCTTTATCTTTGGGCTAATCTTGCATTGGATCAAATTCTAGTAGGAATTATAAATTTTTTAAGAAGATCAGTCACCTTGTGCTTCTCGGGGGAAAAAAAAGGACTTTAGTAACAAGATAAATTTAACAAGGTTAATAATAATAAACTCTTGTCTTGAAAAAACAAATGTATATAAAATATCTTGTTAAATTAATAACTTATTAATTTATCGACAAAATAATATCTTGTTTAATTAATAAAATTTATGTGGTCACAACGCTATTAATTTATTGTATGTGTGTGTGCGCGCGCGCGCGCGTGTATATATATATATATATATATATATATATATATATATATATATGTTAGTATTAACCTATGGAAGCAAATCATGGAAGGCAAAGCAACAGGAGGTTCTCAATTATGAATTTTGCAATATATTTTAGTTATAAACTAATGCAATATTATTTAAAATATTAAGGAAGTCATTAACGATTTAGTTTGCAACAACATTACACGATAAATTATCATTATATTTTAAAATTCCAATATAATCGAAATATACTTTAGTTTCTCCTATTAGAAAAAGTGTGGCTCAAATAATTCTAAACAATTTAGTAAGCATATCTTTAGAATAGAGCTTTAAAAATATAGTTCTTCAATTCAATTACCAATCCAATTAACACCCCTTTGAAATAAATAATATTGAAAAAATATTTTTTCTTTTTTTCAAAAATCACTAATTTATGGGTTTTATTTGCTTACACAATTTCAAGAGAGAGATTAAGCTGATAAATGGAATTATGATCTTTATAATACTTGAATGGAGTAGAATACCTACCTAGCATAATTTTTGTCACTAATGTATATATCTTTTAGGATAAAATCCTATAATATAGAATAAAATAAAATAAATAAAATAAAAAATTGATGCATGCTAAAACTAAAAAAATATTAATTGTGTGAGGTTACTCGTTGAAAAAATATTGCACTAAAGTAAAGTGATGCCTTCAAAATAAATAAATAAATAAATTTAAACAAAAAAAAATCAATGCAAAAATACATGTTTTAAAAAGAACTCCTAAATCAATTTGGTTTGCTTATTTTGAAGTTATATTGCAAAATTTTGTATTTATTAG